>CM053596.1:94847183-94892291 GCA_028646575.1 Pseudocheirus occidentalis
CAAATCCCGACAAGTTGGAAAGGAGAAGGGCAAATATAAAGAAGAAACGATTGAAAAGATGCAAGAATAAAATGGTCTGTTGTACAGTTGTAATTAAAAATGAAAATTAAGCATGAAAAAAAAATAAAAGAATAAAAAAATAAAAAGATCATCAAACACAGAAGAGATTTCTCTTTTCTGCACTTTTCAGTCAAAAGTGTGACTGTGAAGATGCAGTCTCCTATAGATATTTATTTGTGAAAACCTACTTGTAAGCTTCTCATTTTCCTGGAAGATACTCTCAATATATATATATAAAAGTCATTTTCAAAAAAATTCATTGAAATGTGAAAGTAGGAATTTGGGTTTCAGGTTGCTGATGCATTCTTTAGGAGGGATTAATAATGCTTTCTATGACTTTTCCTCCACTTTTTTCAGGAAGGGGGAACCATTCCTGAACCCTCTTAGAGATATCTTAAAAACTGATACTTCAGGACTTTCGGAGTTATATTCCCTCCAGCATAGCTTTCTTTGGTGTGTATTTTATCAGTTCTAATCATTTCCCCCACTTTTCATCTCTATACGTACCAATTGCCCATTATCTCATGGGGTATGTCATGAAGTTTAGCTGAAAAGGGGAAGATCAAAAAAGGATAATGGATCAGGTGAACATCGGGTCAGATTTCAGATGTGGTGGTTTCTCTGTTGTAGGATAAAGTAAAAACTCCTATGTTTCGCTTTCTTTATAATATGGCTCCTGCCTACCTTTCCAAACTTACTACAAATTGCTTAGTACAAATCGTACTCTATAATCCAACCAAGCTGCCTGACTTGGTATAGTCAACATTCCATTTCCCACTTCTGTGATTTTGATTTGAATAAAAAAGATTTAAAATAATAAATATAAATATATTTATAAATATAATATTTAATTATAAGTATAGTATAATGTTATTTATTATTAATAATATTTATACTATATTGTTGTTTATAATGTTATTTTGTTATATATTATAATTATATGTATACATATTATATATAAATATATGAATATGAATATAAATAAATTATAAATAAATATTAAAAGAAAAATTTAAAGATAAGAAAAGAAAAAAGAAAAATGTCCACTCATGATTGGTCTTCTAGAGATGAGATTGTCTGTGCTTAGCTAGGCTAACACAAGTGGTAGACACACAGTCTGTCTCATAGACCTTATTAAAGCCCTTCTGTCATGTTAGAATTCTGCTGTCATTGGATTTGGGAGTCTGGTAGAATTTTAGTGGATTAATAGTTGAATTAATAATATTGAAAACAATTGGACTCCCAGTCAAGAGATCTGGTTCTAATCCCAGACTCAAAATTCACTGAATGATCTTGGGAAGACAGAGTGAAGCTATCTAAAGATCAGTGGTGGAGGAAAAACAAAGTGAGTTATTATATCTAATTAGGTAATTTAATTGCTGATTAAGGAAAAGTGTTTTTGTTGCTGTTGCTTCTATATGCCTTAGGGCATGACAACAATAAGATAATTGTCTTTTAAAGATACCTGAGCAGATGACATCATTCTACATGAGTAGATAGTGTCATTCAGTGAGAAAAAAAATTGTTGTTGTTTTGTTTGTCCTTGTTTTTTAACAGAACCAATGATATCAGGAGGGTGATGTCTTGACTTGCAATTAACAGTAGTCAAAAAGACCAGAAAGAAACAGCAGTGATCTCCTTCATTATGGCTGAGACTTCACAAGAGGATGGCCAGAAGCCTGATAGCTTGGAGGTGTTGCTCCAGCCTGTGGGGTCTCCAGTAAACAGGACTTGACCCGAGAAGAAACAGTAGGAAATGACTTAGAGTGAAATGACCAGCACCATGCATATGATGACTTCAATCTTGTAAAGGAAAACAGTTGTCAGATACTTAAGAAACCATGATCAATACTTTCACTAAACCTAAGGTCATACAACAGAGGACGGAGCACAGATGGATAGGAGACCCAGAAGGAGGCGTGATCTTCAGACATGGCTGACGTGCATCATTTTGCTTGACTGTATTTGTTCAAGGAAAGGCTTTGACAGCCTTACGGCGAGAATGATAGTGATGCAAAAAGGAAAAGATAAGAGCATTGACAAATTATTTTAAAATACATAGAAGAGAGTAAAGGGAAATTGAAAAAGGGTCACAAGGTTAACACTATCATGTTAAATTGATTACATACCTTTAAAAACAGATGCATTAAATAGAGATTCACTGCCTATACACAATCCTCTTTTTCTGCTCTTTGTATGTGGGAATGTTCATGTTTGTTTGATTGACAAGTCCACAGTTTTAAAAATACACTTTTTTCAAGTAAGTGCCAGTTTCTATATTTAGATCTCTGCGAACATATGTTTCCCTTTCTGTCCCTCTTGCACAAATAATGTACTTTTAAATGGTGTTCATGTATAACAGTGCCGATGGGACTGTTTCATTCTTGTCTTTCTGTGCTCAGAACCTGGCAGAGGGTAGGGACTTAAATACTTGGACTGACTTGAAGGCTTCATAAGCATTATGCTTTGTTTAAAACAGAAAATGAAAGGGAGGGGATGGAGGCTACAAGCTTTTTCAGTCTCTGCGTTTTTTTTTTCTGAGATATTACCAGAGCATGCAACAACAGACACGTGGAATGTACACAGAAAATGAAAAGTGCTTCATTGTATAGTTGAGAAAACTATTTGAATTTTGGTTGTTCCAAGTGTTTTGTTTTCTGTATATGGGATATTTTTTTATTTGGCAATATGGACTTTTAAAAAAACAAATCTTAATTTTTATTGGCATCTTTAAATATTATGTCATTTTTTTCTGAATATATTGGTCCCCATCCCACCAACAAATCCCACCATCCCTTACAACAAATAAAGAAAATTTAAAAATCAGTCCAGTAGTACTAACCAATATATCAGCTGAGTCTAACAGTGTATGCAATATTCCACACACATAGTCCCCCACCTCTGCAAAGAAGGGAGGGAGGTGCATTTTCTTCTCTTCTTTGGGGCCAACCTTGAACAGTAAGATGATAGCTGTTCGAACACTATGGTTTCCTAACATTAGAAGTTTGACTTGTATATGAGTATAGTTCTAGTCTTTAGTCTCAGTTATCTGGGCTCATTTCCTTTTTTGGTGCTAAAAACTCAGCCCCTCCATGATTTTGGACTGTATTGTTCCATTTTCTTGTGTTATTATTTTTATGTTTTATAGTTTTATTTAAATGTGCATTTGAACATGATAAACAAATTTATTACTGTATGTCTATAGTTTTCTGAGATAGTTGATATGTCTTAAAATAAATATTTTTATATAATATGCAAGCATATATAATATATATGCGTATATATATGTATGTATGTATATGTAGAGAAAAAGATAGGAGGGAGGGAAGAAGGGAGGGGAAGAGAAAGAGAGAGAGAGAGTAGATTGATAGAGAAATTCACATTAGAAAATCATTAGAAAAATTAGTGTAAAAGAACTTAAGTGGAGAGAAGCATTTGGGTGAAGATCAGTGGAGGAATTTGAAAAGCAATATTTTCTAGAGGCTTGCTACAGACCACCTGGACAGTAGGAGGAGTTAGTCAAGGAGTTCCAAAAACAGATCACATATCAGGCACAGAGGTTTGACATCATAGTGATGTAGGACATTTGCCAAATCACTCTGCCAGATATAGAACAATTGAGAAATTCGTGACTGGCCATAACAATGAGTTCATACTTCAAAGGGTCAAAGGAAATGACAAGAGGAACTTCTATTCTGGGCCTGCTTCTGACCAACATGGAGGAACTGATTCCTAAAATAGAAATGACAGGAACTTTAGGGGCAAGTCACTATTCCATTAAAGAGTTCAGGAGAGAGAAGGAGAAAACCTGGGCATAGTCATATTTTTGGAGAGCAAATTTCCAAGAGTTCAGAGAAAGATTAAATAGGCAGGATCCAAAGCCCTAATTTTCCACAGGGGATATGAGCCCAGGAAAGATGGGGAGTTCTCAGGAATTAAAGAATGAAAAAACAAACAGAAAGAATTTCAATAAGGTCAGAAAGAGGACGCTATGTGAAGAGAATGATATACTTGAATGGGAAACATCACCCAACTTAATATACATACATATACATACACATATACATACATGCACAATAAATAAACAATATATATAGCATATATACATACTCATATGTATATATAATGTCTACACATGTTTCTGCATCTATATGTATATGTGTATATTTACATACATGTGTGTGTCTGATGGAAACAAGAGCAAGTAACCAAGGATGGTAGTTATGTTCCTTGAGTATAGTGGTACCTTCCCTTACAATAGGTCTTCAGAGCAATGAAGCTCAGCTGGAGTCAATCCCTGAGGATGGTGATAATTCTTTAAAATTATGTTAGAGGGCTTCCTATGGTGTCATACCCCTGTAATTCCTTGCTACAGGGTGGCAGATGACTAGGATTGGAGAGCTCTGAGCTTTGTCAGGTGCCTGAACCTGTACCAATAAGGTAAGACTCAGGAGCAGGGGACACCAGGCTACCTAAAAAGAGGGTCAAGTCAGCCCAGGTTGGAAATGGAACAGGTCAAATCTCCCATGCATAGGATTCAGTTCATGGGTGCTGCTGCATTTCCAGCCTGGATGAAAGAAGTATCAGGGTCAAAAAATAAAATGAAATAAAGTAATAAATTGGGATGGAGGCAAGAGGAGTATCAGAAAAGGGATACTGGATGAAGGTGACAAAAGCAAGCTATTTAACTTATATTTTGTTTCTGTTTTCTTCTCCGAAGAAAATTGGTCAATAAGCCTTTGTTAAACACTGTGCTTACTATGGGGGATACAAAGAAAGGCAAAAAATCATATCTTCTCTCAAAAAGCTCACATTCCAATGGAGGAAAATATGTAAAAAAGAGCTATATATAAAATCCATTTAAGTATATACATATACTCTTACCAGATGAAGAACAATTGAGAAATTTGTGGCTGATCATAACCTTGAGTTCATACATCAAAAAGTGAAGGAAATGCAATAGTGCACAAAGTAGATGTATGAAGGAACAATCTCTGGACTTGGAAAAGTAAAACAAAACAAAAACCAGCTCCCCAGGGAAGGGAAAGCCAAAATAAGTGAGGAGGGTTGGCCACTTGGCATCTAGTTGCCTGCAGGGACTACAAGTCATACAAATACTGAGAGAACCAGCAGATGAGCATCAAGAGCACAACTGCGGGCACCATACTTTTGGGAAGGATGTTGACATACTATAGTTTGTCCAGAGAAAGTCAACTTAGCTGGTGAGAGGACTCAAGACTACTACACAAGGATCCACTGTAAGTCCAGGTAATACTGAACCTAAAGAAGAGAAGATTTAGAGGGTAGCTGAGACTATAGTCAAGTGTTTGAGGAGATGCCCCAGATATAAATATGTACATCCTTTTAGTCATGTGGAAAGAGCTCTGCACTGGAGTCACACTATCAGCCACTGATAGGTTCTATGACTCCAAGCAAACCATTTAGATGCATTGGGCTGGAAGGTATTCTCCTAGTTCTGATGTTCTATGTTCTAATATTCTTTGACCCATGGTCCATTGTTGTTCAGTCATGTCCAATTCACTGTCACCCTATTTGGGGTTTTCTTGGCAAAAATACTAGAGTGGTTTGCCATTTCCTTCTCCAGCTTGTTTTTCAGGGAAAGGACAGAGGCTAAGTGACTTTCCCAGGGTCACACAGCAAGTAAGTGTCTGGAGCCAGATTTGAACTCAGGAAGATGAATCTTCCTGATTCCAAGCCCAGATTGGAATCCCAGTTGGGATTCAAATCCAGGACTAGAAGAGACCTTGAAATGTAGAAGATGCTCAGAGCTCTATCTATGGTGCCACCTACCTGCCCCATGGTCCATGTTAGATTCCTTTTAATACTAACATTCTTTTTTTGTGTTTGAAGATTCCTTTCACTCCCAACATTCTATTTTTTATTGTCCAAGTTCCTTCCATTCAGTATTCCTAGATCCTTTACAATTCTAAAATCCCATTTTTATCTTCTAAGGTCTTTTATAGCTCTATAGTCTTCTTTATGCCTTGCATTTCCTTCCAGTTCTAACATTCTATGCTTTGATGTGCCTTCCAGCTCTGACCTTCCATGTTCCCAGGTCTCTTCCAGCTCTGACTTTCCATGTTCCCAGGTCTCTTTCAGCTCTGACGTTCCATGTTCCCAGTTCTCTTCCAGATCTGACCTTCCATGATCCCAGGTCTCTTCCAGCTCTGACCTTCCATGTTCTCAGGTCTCTTCTAGCTCTGACATTCTATGTTCCATGGTCCCTTAGAGTTCTAACTTTTTTTTTATCTCTTTTCAATTAAAAATTCTTTTTAATGTTCAATGATCCCTTCCACATCTAACATTCTATATTCTAACATCCTTCCTAGCTCTATTCGATGTTCTATGTCCACTGTTTTAAGCTCCTTTTAAGCTATGACAGTATATATTCTATATTCCAAGGTCTTTTTTAACTCTAACATTGTGTATTCTAAGCTCTCTTCTGACTCTAACATTTTATATTCAAATGTTGCTTTCAGTTCTGACATTCCATATTCTCAAGTCCCTTCTAGCTCTGACATTCTGTGTTCTAAGCTCCCTTCAGTTATGATATTCTGTGTTCTATGGTCCCTTATGGGTCTAACAGCTAGGTGGTAAAGTGGATAGAGTGTCAGGTCTGGAGTCAGAATGACTCATCTTCCTGAGTTCAAATCTGATCTTAGATGATTACTAGTTGTGTGACCCTGGGCAAGTCACTTAACCCTGTTTGCCTCAGTCCTTCATCTGTAAAATGATCTTGAGAAGGAAATGGTGAACCACTCTAGTATCTCTGCCAAGAAAACCCCAAATGGGGTCATGAAGAGTTGGATGCAACTGAAACAGAGCAGCAACAAATGGTTCAAACATTCTTTTAAGATTTATTTTAAGTGTTTCCACATCCATCATCCCAGGTTCTAGCATCATTTACAGCACCAATATTCTGTGTTCTATATCCTTTATTCTAAGCTCCTTTTAAACATTCTATATTCAAATCTTCTTTCCAGATGTGACTTCCCAAGTTCTCAGGTCCCTTCCAGTTCTGGCATCTAAACTCCCTTTCAGTTCTGATATTCTATGTGCTGTGGTCCCTTATGGCTCTAACATTCTTTTTAGATCGCCTAACATTTTTTAAAAAATCTAATGTCTTTTTTTAGGTTCGATGGTCCCTTTTAGAGCCAACATTCTGTATTCTAAAGACCTTTCCACCTCTGACATTCTATGTCCTATTGCACTTTGTGGTTCTAACATTCTTTTTAGATCTCTTTTGAATTTAATGTCCTTTTTATGCTCTTCAACATCTAACATTCCACATTCCAATATCCCTCCCAGCTCTAACATTCTAGGTTCTATGTCCTTTGCTCTAAGCTCCCTTTAAGCTCTGATTGTACATCTTCTATATTCCAAGGTCTCTTCTAGTCCTGGGTTTGAATCCCAGCTCTACTATACCGCGTCCTATTCGATGTCACTTTTCTGGACTTCAGCTTCCTCATCTGTAAAAGGAAGGTGTTGGACTGTAATAAGGGTTCTTAAATTTTTCCACAAGGTAGAACCCTTCAGTTTAAATAAAACTTTGGTGGAATGCTTAGAGTATGATCCCCTAAAATTATTAATACCTATTAACAAACAACACAAGGTTCTTTAAAAAATAACAACGAATGTGCATGTTATGGAGTCCCTTGCAGAGCAGTTGAAGAAACGCTAGCCTGGGAGTTCTCTAAGGTCCCATAGTACAATGGACAAAACCCTAGATTTGGACTTTGAGGATCTGGATTCAAATCCAGCTTCCTAGCTTTGTCCATTTCTTTAAAATAAGGAGTTTGAACTAGGTGACCTCCGAGATCCTTTCAACTCTAAATCCTATGATCCTGATTAAATCACTTGCCCAGATTCACAACTCTGGAATCGCTTTTCTCTCCCAGGACCCCTAATGATAAGGATGATTTTCTGCATTGGACAGAAAAGGAAGAAGTTGAAACTCAAGAATGAGTGTGATGTATCTGTCCCCCAATGGCTCAGCAGGAACAATGCCCAAAGTCTGACTCCTTTCTCACCCTGTGAACTCTGTCCCTGTGGAGAGGGCTTAGAATTTCAGATGTTTGGTAAAATTTGGATTCAGTTGAAAGGCCGCACTTAAGGATCAAAAAGCCATGTGTGGCCTCAAGGCCACAGGTTTTCCACCCTTGATTTAGGTGGTAGGAGAGGAGGCAGCTCAGGTGTGTTTGTGTGTTCCCAAAGTCCCAGAGGCAGGAGGGATTCTTAGGATACCACCTGTTCCCATATGAATTCACTGACCCAGAAAGAGGCCCAATTTGGCAGGATATGACAGAATTATGGAGTTTTCCTTCATTTCCATTCCTCTAATTATAGACAAATAACTCAGTCCTGGCCCCTAAAGCTGTCCAATTTGTGTGCAGAGATGTTACCTCCCCCAAGTGTGTCTGGTGTCTGTCCTTTATGCCTTATCTCTAAAGATAAAGGCCAATTAGGGGAGCTAGAAGTCCAGGAACCCTCCTGCATTCTCAGACCAGAGGCTCCTTGCTGGGTTTCCTGTCACCCAGCTATGTGGAAATGTAAACATTTGCTCACTATTTCATAAACCTGCCCAGATGCCCTGATATGGGGATATCCAAGGCCCAGGGAGACATGAAACAGATGAAGTAAATTCCCTAAAGGGGAGGAGGGTGAAGGTTTGATGTCAAAGAAAGCTCTTCACCAGGAAAGACGTCTGCTTAGGAGTTGTAGAAACCTACTCTAGGCTGGGAGTCAGGAGACTCCTATTCTTTAGGGTCCTTGTGCTGCCACCAACATGGCAAATTCTATGATTCTGCTCCTGTCACTTCAGACCTTTGCCAAGGAAAATTAATCATAACTGACATTTATATAGAGACATTTGCAGGTGATTTGCACACATGATCTCATTAGAGTCTCAACCTCTCTCATTCCTATGATAAAGGTACTACAGGTAACTGAGGCTCGTGGGTGTTCGGCGGCTTGCCCAGGCTGGTAGAGATCTCTTGCACAGCTAGTAAGTATCAGAGGCAAGACTTGAACTGAGGGTTTCCCGACTCAAATGAAACACTGCTTCTCAAAATCATACTCAATAATGAAGTAGTTATGAGAAAAATGTGTCTTAATAAGTGTGACATTGGACCAAGAATTTAATCAGTCAATAATAACACCAGATGATAACAGCAACTTACATTTATACAGTACTTTAAGCTTTGTGAAGCACTTGTAAAATATTATCTCATTCAATCCTCACAAAAACCTTTTAAGGTTTGTTGTTCAGTCATTTTTCAGTCATGTCCGACTCTTTGTGACCTCATGTGGGGCTTTCTTGACAAAGACACTGGAGTAGTTTGCCATTTCCTTCTCCAGCTCATTTTACAGATGAGGAAATTGAGGCAAACAGGGTTAAGTGACTTGCCCGGGGTCAAATAGCTAAATGTCTGAGGTCAGATTTGAACTCAGGTCTTCCTAACTCTAGATCCATTGCTCTAACTACTACACCACCTAGTTGCCTTAATGCAAGTATTTTTATTTAACAGGAGCTGTGCCAGGCATGGTATTAATTGCTGGGGAAATAAATAAAAAGTCAAAACAGTCCCTGTCTTCAAGAATCTTACCAGAAGAGAACACTTAGAATACTGATGGGACTCACAATCATCTTGAATTGGTGTGCACTGTGAGATACTGCCCATGTTTTGAGGCTTTTGAATTGTTGCATGCCCTGTCTTACTACATACAGCATCTCGGAATTATTTGCTTGACAAGGTGTGTGAACGCTTCATTCTCCTGATGCTTTTTGTCAACTTTGCCATGCTTGGACTTGTTTCTGACTCTTCACACACTCCCTTTAGTATATCAGTAAGGTAGTGAGCTCCTTGTCATCAGAAGTATACAATTAGAGACTAGAAGATGCTGTAAAGAGGTTCCTTCTAGCTCTGGGATTATATTGTGATTCCTGTTGGGCTGTCCTATCCTCCAAGTCCTTTGCGTGGTGACTTTTTTTTTAAGTGGGTAGCAGTGATCACTCTCTAGGACTAGTCTTGAATTTCAGGTATCATCTGGGTATTTTCCAGCTGGTGAAAGCTCCAGTATCATTCAAATTGTTGAATATTTCCAGTTTGGGACATGCTAAGACAGCACAGGTACGTAGGTAGGCAAGAAATGATACACACTTTGTTCCTGCATATAACCCATGTCATATAAAGCTGGCAACTAGAACCATCGGCAGGCACACAGTCCCTGATGTCTGCTTCTAACTCAATTTCTGCAGCCTAATTCAGCCCACTGGAGGATCCATCGAGGTAGGTCTTTGCTTAATCCAGCCGAACTGCCACTTATATGGCCAAATCACTACAGCGTGTCCTGTGAGGATCCAGTGAAGGAACCAGGAATGTTTATCCTAGGGAAAAGAAGAGTGGGGACAGGGGCAGGGAGAGACAGAATCATTGCTGTTAAATGTCTGATGGGTTGACCTAGGAGAGAGAGAGAGAGAGAGAGAGAGAGAGAGAGAGAGAGAGAGAGAGAGAGAGAGAGAGAGAGAAAGCGAGCAGCCTCGGACTGTGTGGTCCCAGCAGGCAGATCAAAGAACAGTAGTAATAACAACTCTCCTACTGCTGCTGCTAAGATTTCTTTCGTGCATATGAGGCAGTTGGAGAATGTAGTACTTATGTTCCATCTTAAAGGGAGGAAACGGAATCTCATATGGCTTGATCAGGATCATGGAAATAGTGAGTGTTAAAAAAAAACTGGTACTTGAACTCAGGTATTTTGAGTACTAGTACTTAACACAGGTGGCACACAGGTGTATAGAGTCCTAGACTTGTAATGAGGAAGACCTGAATTTAAATCCTCCTTCAGACACTTAACTAATTGTGTGACCCTGGGTAAAGACTTAACTACTGTCTTCCTCAGTTTTGTCATCCATAAAATGGGGATAATAATGGCACCTACCTACTTCCAGGAAGTGTTTGAGGGGAAAATGAGTAAGGTGCTTTGAAAACCTTAAAGGGCTACACAAATGCTAGTTATTATTGTTGTTATTCTTATTGTTTTCACTGTGGGAAACTACAAGGAGGCATATTTTGGCTTGGCATCTGGAAGAACTTTCTAATTACCAGAGATGTTCAATAATAGAATGGGCTGTCTTGTAGTGTGACTACCTGTCTTGTATTCAGGTAGTGAATTCACTGCCACAGGAAATATCCAGGCAGAGGCTAATGTCCCCCATTGTTGAGAATTCAGAAGCAATGGATTCCTCCAAAGGGGGAAAAAGGAGCAAAGTCAAAAGTTCACAACAGAGAACAAAAGAAAACTTAGCAAGGAAGCAAAGATGGACAACTCTCAACACAATGTGTAGCATTTATTCCATAGACTTTCTTGCTATATATATTGAATTTGCTATATTGCTATATATTTTGAATCCTCTCTTACATTCTGCTGTGCATGTTCCATTTTTTCTTTTCTTATTTTGCATTTAAGTTTTAATACTTGAGCTTACACTATGTTTCTTTTAATGTTCTTATTGTATATTTAAGTTTTAGAGAAATAAAATTAAGAAAAAAGAAATGGATTCCTTCACAGGGTGGGAAGTCAGACTAGATATGAATTAGTATCATGTCCATGTATTGTAATTATAATAATAATAATATCATCTCCCATTTATGTAGCTCTTCAGGGGCAAGGACTGGTCCTGTTATTTCATTGACATATGGCAGATGGCATATGTCTGAGGACAAATTTTAGGCAACTTATAGTCTTTGAGAAGTCCCTGGAGTAATAACTGATTGTCAGTCAGTGCACGAGCATTTATTAAGCACTTACTGTGTGCCAAGCACTGTGTTAAGCACCGGGGATACTAATACAAGTTGTTATTGCTCATCCCATTTTCAAAGACGACCAATGGCATCACAGGGTGATGTCTTGACTTGCTCATGAACTGGATTTAAGTGAGGCAGGGCCACTCACAGTCAATAACCTCACTCTCTTCTCCAGAGTCCTCTAAGTCCAGTGGCAAGAAAAAAAATCAGGATGAGGGGCCAGGACAGTGACTGACCTTGGTGGGAATAGAAACAAAGACTCTGCATTAAGAAACTTAATAATCTCCTGAGGGAGGACAGCACATAAAGGGAAGCTGAGAAGGGAGAGAAGGGAGAGATAAAGGTATCCTGTCTGGGGGCATGGGAGGGAAAATCCAGAGTGCAGACTGGAGAGGACTGAGCTGAGGCTAGCTGGGGCACTTTTCCTTAATGGACGTTCTGGGAAGGGCCACTGAATCAAGGGAAAGGCTGTAGGGTCAGGGGATAGTTCCAACGTGTGAATTCCCGGGCTAGAACAAATTTCAGGAGGGAGAGCTGAAATCTGGCAGAGGAGGTACAGAGGGCATCATGGAGAAGACAGATTAAATGATTCGCTCAAGGTGACACAGTAAGGATCTATCAGAGACAGACCTTGAAGCTTGCTCTTCTTGGCTTTGAAGCCAGTGCTATATCTATATACGCTATGTAATGCTGCCTCTCATAGCTCTTCAAGGTTTATACAGCATTTTCCTCTCAACATTTCTGTGAAGTAAACCATATATGCATAATAATCACCTTCATTTTACATATAAACTAAGTAAGTCTTGAAGATAGGTTTTGAATTCAGGTCTCTTGGTTTCAAGTAGGGCATTCTTTAACTCCTATTCTTCATGCTCTATTAGTATTTTTAAAGTGTATATAACCATAAACTGGACCAGGTAGGTGGCATGGTGGATAGAGTTCTGTGTTAGGAGTCAGCGTGACTCATCTTCCTGAGTTCAAATCTGACCCCCTGGGCAACTCACTTAACCCTGTTTGCCTCAGTTTTCTCAGTTGTAAAACTGAGCTGGAGAAGGAAATGGCAAAACGCTGCAGTATCTTTGCCAAGAAAACACCAAATTGGGTCACAAAGAGTCAGGCATGACCGAAAAATGACTGAACTATGTCTATGTCACAAAAATAAACCACAGAATTCCACTGAATGTATTCCTCCCTAAGAGCCAGCTCTGTGCAGACTAAACCTGCTAATACCATGTGTATGTTTGTCAGGATAGGATTGCCCATGAGGTACCCTCTATTCTATCCAAGGAGTCCCTTTTTGGATCTACAGCTTATATTGGTCTGAGGTTACCTTCCTACTCAAGCTTTCCCCCTGATGTCTATTACCTCTTTTCAAGCAATACACATTCATCTGTACCTTTCAGACCTGGCTAAAGGTTCATCTCCATGTGGAAATATGTTTTGCATGATTTCCTATGTATAATGGATATTATATTTCTTGCCTTCTCAATGAGTGGGGGAAGGGCAGAGGAAGGGAAAGAACTCAGAATTGAAAAAAAAATTTTAAGTTAATCTTCAGAAAAGCTTCCTTAATAAATCCCTCCCATGCTGATTAGACTATTTTCTAAATTTGTATGCTGACATTTCAGATTTATAATCTGTTGTTGCTCACATATTTATTTTTTAATGTTTTTATTGATGCCTTTTTATATGACCATATCTTCCCTCTGTATTCTTCCCTTTTTCACTTCTAGAGAGTCATCTCATGTAATGAGAAAAAAGACAAAAAAAGGAAAAAGAAGAAGAAAAAATCATCATAACTGAGAAATGTATTTGTAAAATGAGAATCTGTACAATCTGTATCACTTATAGATTTTTCCACCTTTGTAAAGGGTAAAACTGCCTTGCTCATCATATCTCTATATGCTTGTCTTCATAATTTTCAACATTCACTTTTGATTTGTGTGTGTGGAGGGGCTTCTTTCTATTTACATAGTTGTAGTCATTATGTGTGTTGTGTTCCTGGCTCTGTTTCACTCTGACTCAGTTCATGTATATCTTTCCATGCTTCTCACATTTATCATTTCTTACAGCACTGAAGTATTACATTACATTCATATACTATAATTTGTTTAGCCATTCCTCAATTGATGGGCATATTTCTCACATATTGTAGCCCATTAGGTCCCATCAGCTGAACCCACACAAATCAGGTTTCAGAAAAAGAGATTTTCAATGGCAATGTACCATTCCTAGCTCATTATTCCTCATCCAACTAAAAAACTATGGGTTTCTGTTCATTAACTCATGTCTAGGTATTCGTTATGCTGATATTGTGCCATATGTAGTAGCAGAAACCTTGTATGAGCTTCAAGAAATAGTCAGGACCATGGACAGGGGTGGTTGTCAATCAACCCAACATCTCACCCTACAATGCTGCATCACATCATTTAATTAAAGGTTCAGCTCCCCTTTACATGGCTTTCCCCTTTCCTTTCCTAGATCTCAGAGTTATTTTAGTTGCCTTCACTACAGGTCATTGTCCTGAGTAAGCAAAAGTTTAAAAACATTTGATAAAAGTATAGCAAGGTGCAAAACAAAAGATATATGTATTACCAAGATCTTTATTTCGTACACATCCCAAGTCCAGTCTCCAATACAGGAAAAATCATCTATACATCAGTCACAGCCACGCCAGGTAGATCATCGGACTTTAGGAAATCAGTATCTGGTCATAAAGTCTCAACTTTAATCTGTAGCATGTAACATAGAGAGAAACAACCTAAACTTACAGTACTTACAGAGATCTGAAGTCTGGAAATCCCCTCTCACTCTCACTGTGGTCCATCTGCTAATTCCTTCCATTCTGACAACTAAGAGTTTCTGCTTTCAATCTGGTTGGTTCTGGCCACTGGTTTCAGTTCAGACAGTAATCTGTCCTTGAATACTGCCTTCACTGGGAAGATTCAGTGCTTGACAGCTTCAGTACAACTCAGTGGCAGGAATATTGGCATGACTAAATGTCTAGTTGCTATTTGCTCTAGTCTCTTCACTTTCAAACACCTGCAGCTAGCATTGTACCTCTCACTCTACTCTCTGTGTTGCCATCTTGGAAAGCAAGTTGGATTGAAGAAGCTATGTCAGAGTCTTGGCTATCAGGTTAGAATACCTCTGATACACTAATGGATTTGTGTACAAAATGCTACTCAAAGTTTAAACATTTACTCAGAACAGAAATGAAGATTAAATCAGTGAAAATAATGTCAGATACATTCCTGCTTGAGGATCCAGTTGTTGTTCAGTCATTTCCAACTCTTTGTAACCCCATTTGGGGTTTTCTTTACAAAGTTACTGCATTGGTTTGCTATTTCCTTCTCCAGCTCATTTTACATATGAGGAAACTGAAGAAAATAGTGTTAAGTGACTTGCCCAGAGACACTTAGCTAGTAAGTGTCTAAGGCCAGATTTGAACTCAGGAAGAGGAGTCTTCCTGACTCCAAGCCCAGCATTTTGTCTACTGTGCCATCTAGCTGCCCTGCCTGAAGGTACTGTCCTTCCATTTCTTCCACCCTCACCTCAGAGTGATTTGGGTCTCAAATTCATCCAATTTCACTTCTCCAGCAGTGAAGGCATATCTTCAAGCTCTCTCTTTAGTCAGAAGGTGCTCCTGGATCATCTGAGAGTTAAAGTCTTCAGTGAGGGACCAGCTTTGTGTCTAGGATTGCATATTTCTCCCTAACACCATGGTCTACAACTCATCCCTCTCTCATGCTCCTAGTTATGCCATCTCCATGATTACTTGCCTTATACCCATATTCCATTGGTCATAATCACTTTCATTTTCTTGACAAATTCACTCAAAAATCTTCAGGTCTTTGACCAAAAGAAGGGTAAGAGCAGTATTTCTCAGCTTTGATGGGAAAAAGTCCCTAGAACCCAGGAATTTGAGGCAGAAGCTACACACAAGGTTGACCCTTGTTCCCCAAAGTACAGCTCAAGTACCACCTGCAAAAAGCCTTCCAGGACTTCCTCTGGTTGAAATTCTCTCTTCCTTATTAAATGTTTATGAAACAGTTTCTAAATTCATCAGAGGGCCATAGTTAATGGGGTTTATTATTTAACCCTTTACTAAGATGTAAACTCTATGAAAGTAGGAATCATATTTTATTAAGAAACTTAAATGTTTGTTGAACTCTTAAATGAATGAGTAGCATCATAGGAAGATAGAGGCAGAATGTACAGTTCAGATCATCTGACTTAAGGTCAGTTGATTTACCCCTCTGTATCTCAGTTTCTTTACCCATAAAAGGAGAGAAATAAATTGGACAGCTTCTATAATCCCTGCCAGCTCTGACTCCTAGACTTGCATTTCTTGTAGCACTTTCTAGAGACCCATCTTTTGTTTGCTCTGATTCCATTCTACATTGCTTCATATTTCTCTTTATGCATCTGCTGTCAGACTCTAAACTCCTTGAGGGTAAGGATTATGTCATTTGCATCTTTTGCTTCCAGTGCTGAACACAATACCTTTGCACATAGTTGACAACTAATACATGATTGTTGAATCGAATTGAAACTACATCTGATTCTGTGGCTGACAAGGTACCTATGGCTCTATACTGGACAGTATTTTTATCAGTGACTTAAATGAAGACATAGATGAGACCTGTGTCAGATTTGCAGATGGCATAAAGCTGGGAATGGATAGCTATTATGTTGGATGATAAAGTGAAGATCCAAAAAAAATCTAGACAGACTAGACTAATGAGCCAATTCTAATAGGATTAAACCTACTAGCAGTAGATGGAAAGTCTCATACTTGAACTCAGTTTGCCAATTCCACAAGAAAGACATGGGAGTTTTGGGGGGCTTTGGGAGCTTTGGGGGGCTGGGAAAGGTAGGGCAATTAAGGTTAAGTGACTTTGCCAAGGTTTTTGTGTTAAGTTTTTGTGTTGTGTCTGAGGCCGATTTGAATTCAGATCCTCCTGACTCCAGGGCCAGTGCTCTATTCACTGTACCACCTAGCCACCTGAACTGGGAGTTTTATTATTAGTAGTGTGACAAGGCAGCAAAAGGGACAGCAGAAAGCTAATTTTCTCTTCAATCAAAAAAGGCAACAGGTATAGAATGAGAAAGCAGATAATTTTGCTATACTTTGTTGTGGTCAGACAACATCTGGAGTATTGGGTCTGATTCTGGGTGCCATATTTTAGTAAGACATTAAGAAGCAAAAAATGTCCAGATGGGAATGACCAACATAATGAATGTATGGGAGACCAGTCAGTCAGCAAGTCAATATGCATTTACTAAGTACTTAGTAGGGCTCAGCTAGGTAGCACAATAGATACAGTGCAGGCCCAGAAGTCAGGGTGACTCATCTTCTGAATTTAAAGCTGGCCTCAGACACTTACTACTGTGTGACCATGAGCAAGTCATGGTCTTATTTGCCTTAGTTTGCTTCAGTTTCCTTATCTGGAAAATGATCTAGAGAAGGAAATGGCAAACCACTCCACTGTCTTTGTCAAGAAAAACCAAATGGGGGCAGCTAGGTGGCAGAGTGAATAGAGCAGCAGTCCTAGATTCAGGAGGACCTGAGTTCAAATCCAGCCTCAGACACTTGACACTTACTAACTGTGTGGCCTTGGGCAAGTCGCTTAACCCTGATTGCCTTGCCTTCTCCCCTCCAATAAAACAAACAAACAATATTTATGGAAGTGAATATTGCAAACTCAAATAAATTAATTAATTTGTTTAAAAAAAAGAAAAAAAACTCCAAATGGAGTCATGAAGAGTCAGCCACGATTGAAACAACTGAACAACAGCAGCAAAAAGTGCCTACTATGTGCCAGACAATGTGCTAAGTAATGGGGATACAAAAAGAGTTCCTGCTTTCAAGGAAACCATAATCTAGTGAATTATGCCACATTAGGATCAATTGAAAAGACTGGGCATACTTATCCTAAAGAAGAAATACTTAGAGCTGGAAGAGACTTTAGAATTTAAGATGGTAGAACATAGAAGGTAATAACAATAATCTACATCTCTTTCATACTTATAAGCCTTACAAACAGAGTTGTGCTGGAGCCAACTAATGTGTCAATTGTTAAATTTTCAGTGCGGGCATTAACACATTGGAAATAAGCAAATGCTATGAATCAGGAGTAGCATGGTTTGCAAACTACTAGTAGCTACTAGGCTTTTTTTTTCTTCAGGTTTCAGGAACATTACATTTGGAGGCAGACTTCTGTAATGTTCCTGAAACCTGAAAAGGAAGCCAGGGACCATTGAACCAAATCCCTTCATTTCACAAACGAGGAATCCAAGCTTATGAGAGAGGTAATGGCTTCCTAAAAGCCCATTATTATTTAGACAGAGTGGGGTCTCAGTCCCAAATGCTCTGACTCACAGACCAGGGTTTGTTTGTTTTTTTCATTTCTCTGAATGCACTTGACAAAAAGTCCCAGTAAAACCAGGGTCTCTACTCCTTCTTCCCCACATTGTTCAAGGAACAAATCAGCCTGACTTCTTAGGACTGCGGCATCTAACAATCATAAGCGTGGCTCCAGCCCAACTTCCGAAGGATCTCAGCTGTTGATTTGGAAGATTTCAGGAGAGGCCGGGGATGAAGGGGGGGAAGTTCTGCACAGCGAGATCCCACTTCTCATGGATGAATCACAGGAAACCTTGCGTCAACAGTAGAGACAGTCAGACGTGCTCCCCAGAGACTCTGAGAATAGATTTTAGAATTACAGCATGTCAGAGCTGAGAGGGACCTCAGAACACAGAATGTTAGAGCTGGGAAAGACCTTAGAACATAAAATATCAGAGTTGGAAAGGACCTCAGAACACGGAATGTCAGAGCTCAGAGGATTCTTAGAGAACACTTATTTTTGCGATGAGGAAAATGCCTTGTCCAAGGCCATATAATGAATGAATTGATAGAAGAGGAAGGATTCAAAATCAGGTCACTTGACTATATTCTTTTTTTTTTCTGATCCCATTATTGAGAAAGATCTTTTCATTCCATCTCCCTTTCAAACAAGTGTCTTGTGAAGTGTCCCCAGAGCAGTGGTGACAGTGCATTGTGGTAAGACTCAGGAGACACTGGTTCAGGGCTCTCCCACTAACCCACTGTGTGACCTTAGGTAAATCACTTCTTTCTTGACCTCAGTTTCTTGATCTGATTCATGTGAAAAAAGATCTGGGGGTTTTCATGGGCAACAAGTTCAAAATGAGTCAATAGTATGATATGGAATACTGCACTCAGATATGGACACCACCTTGGAATGTGCTCATTCATTCTATCTATCCATCTATCTATCCCTCTATATATCTATCTGTGTATCTATCTTTCTGTTTACATATCTGTCTTTATGCATGTATGTATGTATGTATCTATGTATCTATTTTTCTATGTATCTATTTTTCTATCTATGTAAGCATGTATCTGTCCATCTCCACATCTCTCTCTCTTCTCTCTCTCTGTCCCTTTCTTCCTCCCTCTCTCTCTCTCTTTCTCTCTTTCTCTCTGTTTCTCTCTCTCTGTCTCTCCCTCTGCCTCTCTGTCTGTTTGTCTGTCTGTCTCTCTCTCTGTCTCTTCCTCCCTCCCTCTCCCTCTCCCTAGGAGATGCTCTGCATGTGGGAAAGGGTCTTGGTTCCAAGGGTTTGGAGGGTGATTATGAGTCTCTGGTCTTAAAGGAGGTCAGATCCCTGGACGTTCTGTGATAATAGAGGCCTCTGCCATTGTTTTTTCTCCCTCAGGTAGCTTGGTGAAGAAAGGCAGAACAAGTAACACCTACATGTGGCAATATATTTCAGGACAAGAGGGGTTTCAGTCCTAATCTCTGAAAAGGCCTGGGTCACAGCCACATCCTCCCTAGTCCATTGAAGAAAAAGGGAGACTTCAACTAAAGTCCTAGTTGTCAGTGGCAGCCCCCAACCTCCATGGACACCCCATGGTAAAGCATGGTCAAGGAATCTTCCACAAATTACCAAGTATTTGCTAATTTCTTGTTACATTCCAGGCATTGTTTTCTCATACAGTTTGGTGACATGGGGCAGAGAAGACACAGTTACCATATATGGTAGTCCGTTCGTGGGTAATCAGTAGCTGAGTATCATCATGGCTAGGCCACTCACTCTCACCATTCCAATGATGATGCCTCCGCTCCTTGGCCATGTTTAGCCCACAGAAGAGAAGACTTTGGTTGGGGAGGGGAGGAAGAGGAAGAGGAACAGAGGAGGAGAGGTGCCAATAGGCATTTTCAAGGACTGTCGTGCGCGATGGGTATTTATTTTTCTGGGCCTCAGAGAGAAGTATGACCAAAGTGAAAGTTTCAGGGAGGCAGGTTCAGGCTTGATATAAGGAAAAACAGTGAGTGCTCTGGAACTGTAGAATGGGCTGCCTGGGCAGGTTGTTGTCTCACCATCACTGAAGTTCTTTAGGTAGGTGCTGGATGACCCTGAGACACAGTGCAGACCACTGTTAAAGTAAGGGTTGCCCTTGCTACCTCCTCATTTCTCTTCCAACTCTCAGATTCTCTGATTCTGAATGATGTTAAGCTGGGATCCGAGCCAGGCAGCCAAAGATGACCAAATGCCACAGTCCTCAAGAGCTCAATGTCCCAGCAAAGGCAAGGGGGCAGAGAGGGCCCTGGGAGGGAAGCCAAGGGTCTGTTCTTGGACTTCCAACCACTTATTCCCTTCTTCTCCTCTTGTGAAACTGGCTGAGGCCTAAGCAACCTTCCATCCCTTGGGAACTGCAGTCTCTTTTTATTCCCAGGGATGAGACTGAAATAATTACTCAGAACATGTCCCCTCTGAATCCAAGAGCCTGGCATGAAATCTCATCACTATTGGTTGCAGGTGGTTTTTGTAACATACTTAGCTATCAACTGCTGGAGTAGAAGTCAAAGTTCAGGAAAGAATTGCAAATAATGTTCAGGAGGGTCTCATGATAGGCCACCTGAAGGAACCCTCAAAAACAGCCCAGGATAAAAGAGAATTGAGTAGTATGGGGTAGTAAAAAGAGTCTCAGACCTGAAGTCAGAAGAGACCTGGACTCGAATCTTGCCTCTGACATTTAGTGGCCAAATTACCATAGGGCAGTCATTTCTCCTCTCTGAGGTTCAGCTTTCTCACCTCTAACACCTGTTAGTACCCAACTCAGAGGGCTCTTGTGAGATTAACATATGTGAAGTGCCTTGCAAACTTTAGCTGCTCTATAAATGTTAGCACTTCAACTGAATTTCATAACAGAAAAGACCCATAACTATAAAACATTTGAGCTGGAAGGGAGTTGAGAACAATTCTTCATACTACTCAGTGCCCATGACTTTCTCCTTCACTCCACCTAGGCTACACCCAGAAATAATCACATTTTTTACCTTGCCAATATCACCTGCTATTGCCCTGCTTTCATGTTTGTGAACTCCAAGATTCCATTACAGTCTTTGAGCATTCCATCTTTCCCTCTTTCTCACAATTTCTAACCCTATTCTTTGTCCTCACCATGACTTTCATTTCCTTCATCCCTCAGTTCTTTCCCAAGTCATGTCCCCTGCATTGGCTACGCTCCTCCCTTACCTGTTTCCACCCATTGATGAACCACCTTACATCTGTTTTCCTCTACATTCTAGTCCCTTCCCACTTTGCCACCTTGCCATATTTCTGATCTCTCCTTTCTAAACTCCAATTATTGTGAAGTTGCTTTCACATGAGCTGCTGAATGAAGCTGGAGAAAATCACAAAATTGTGCTGACTGGGTCCACTATAAGTTCATATTGCATAATCTCATTTAAGCTCTTACTATAGTAAAGCAATCTTTTTGCACCTTCCTAATTAATTCAATATCCCTCTCATGACAGAAGCTATTCCAAGCTAGTTCATCCCTCCTAAGCTTCCAAAGGCACCCCCCACCTCAGTCCTCTCAGCTAAAGATTTTGATTCATACTTCAACGAAAAAATTAACGCCATTAGTCAAGAGCTCCCTCTTCTCCTCTCCTCCTCTCATATCCTTCGAAGCTTCTCCCACTAGCTCCTCCTTCACTTCTGTCTCACATGAAGAGGTTTCACTTCTCCTTACCTTCTAAATATACCTTTGATTCCATTCAACATTCTGCTGCAGAATGCTCCCATCATCATCCCCACTCGTTCTGTAATCTTTAAATCTCTCCCTTTCTCTATACTGTCTTCCTGCTGCCTACAAGCTTACCTATCTCTTCCCTATCATGGAAAAAAAATTCTCACATACAACTACTAGGTCTATAGCCCAAAGAAATCAGAGAGTAGGGACCTATATGCACAAAAATTTCTACAGCAGATTTGTGTATGTATGTGTGTGTGTGTATGTGTGGCAAAGAACTGGAATCTAAGGGGGTGCCCTGAAGATCAAATGAGATTATATTTAGAAAAAGTGCTTAGCACAGTGCCTGGGACAGCTTATTTCCTTCCCTTCCCCCTTCTACCACCAAGCTCTTTGTTTGTGTTCGCTAGGCTCCACTTCCTCACCAGATCACTTCTCGACCCCTAATTTTACGGCTTCTTATCCTATCACTTGTCTGAAGCTGTTTGACTGATCAGTCCGAGGCCCATTTCACAGTCCTGGTTTTTCTTGGCCTCTCTGCTTCCTATGACAATTTCCACCAGCCTCCCTTGGCTTCCATAGCATGTTCTTTCTCTACTTCTCTTCCTATCTAACTGTTCTTTCTCAGTTATCTTTGCTGTATCATCACTTATCTTCTATCCCTTCTCTATGGGTGTCCTGAGCCCTCTTTGAGTCTCCACAAGCTTAATTATCATTCTCTGCAGATGACGCCCAAACCAATACATCCAGCCCTTATCTCCTTCCTAACTCCAATACAACATCCAGATCTGTGTGCCGAACTTCTCCCTCTGGATGTTCCAATGGCATATCAAACACATTCCCCTCACCCTCATTCTCAAATCTTCACCTCCTCCCAACTTTCCCATCTCCAGGGAAGATGCCACCTGCTCCCAATCTCCCAGGTCTAGAGACTCAGAATCTTCTTTTAGTCTCCCCTTTCCCTTCCTCACTCCCATGCATAATTAGCTGGCACTTCTTGTTAATTTTACCCGGTGACAGCTTTCTCTTCTGTTTCCTTCTGAACACACCCAAGGAGGGTCAACCTTGTTCAGTCCTAGTTCAGTCAAGCATTTATTAAGCTGTTATTAGCTGTGTGTTAAGGCACTGAGTTAAGTAGTGGGGATGCAAAGAAAGGCAAAAACATGGTCCCTACCCTCAAGGAGCTCACAGTCTAACTGAGGACACAACACACAAATTGATACTTTCCCCACTGTAGTTTCTATATATTGTGGGTCAGCTTAAGAAATTACTGTAGTATTTCATATTTTTAAAATTTCTTTTTCATATAGTATTTTACTTAAAATTTACCTACATGTAGCGTAGGACCAAATACTTAACCCAATTTTTATAATAAGGTACTGTAAACACCCCATAAAAGAAAAAGAAAAATAATTCAAACTTCTTTGGTACAAAGGGAGGGCCAAAATTTTCTACACAGATTTTTCAGGTCATGGGGATGTCATGCCCTTAACCCCTGCAAAGTGAAAGGGATAGCTGTAGTGGGGAAAGGGCTTTGTAGTCCATACGTGCCATAGTCATGAGACTTAGGTAGCTGTCTTCTTTGAAATGAGGGGGTCAGATGAGATGATCTCTAACTTTCTCTGTTTCTTTTCAGTTCAGTATTTGGACAAGACTGGCTACTGTGGTTAAACTGTATGTGGGCCATTGAAGCTCCTTCAGGAGGGTGGGAGTGGAAGCCAGTCCAGAAAGGCTTTGATCTGGCTACTGATATGGAATTAATGCTAAGCTTCCCAGACATCTTACAAGGAGCATCTGGTTTGGGTCATGAGACTGAGTGAGTATGTTTCTCACACACACACACACACACACACACACACACAGAGTGATTTCAGTGCCCAGTCACCCCCTGGCTGTCTCCCACCTCTACCTCCCAGGGTGTCTCATAGGTTCTCCACCCTCCTCTCCCAGGGAGTGGAAAAGGGGAATTTTCCCTTTTGAAACATCTTGCTCCAAACCATAAAAAGTCAGCTTTGTATTGAATTAGAAATAGGCACGTCAGAGTATCAGAAAATTATCAGCCAGAATAGACCTTAGAGTATAAAATTCTAGATCTCAAAGAGTCGTTGGAACACAGAACATAGAATATCAGAGTACACGGGGACCTTAGAACATAGAAGGCAACTAGGTGGTGCATTGGACAGAGCACTAGACCCAGAGTCAGTAAGATATGAATTTAAATACGGTCTCAGACAAATTAGGTGGTTGACCCTGGGTAAGTCACTTAACCTTCTGAATGCTTCAGTTTCCTCATCTGTAAAATGGGGATAATAATAGCCTGCCTCCCAGGCTTATTATAAGGGCCAACTAGGATAACCATTGTAGAGTACTTGGCATGTAGTAAATGCTATATAAATTCCAGTACTGTTTTTATTCTTATTCAAATGTCAGAGTTGGAAGAAACTTAAGAACATAGGATGTTAGAGGTAGAGCTCTTAGAAGACAGGATGACATCAGGGAGCAACCTCAGACTATAGGATTTTAGATTGGAAAAGAGTCTTAAGACATGGAATGGCAGAGCTGGAAGGATACGTGGAACAAAGAACACAGAATGGCAGAGCTGAGAAGGACTTTACAATATAGGCATTAGAGCTGAGAAAGATCTGTGAGGGACCTTAGGACATAAAATCTTAGCCCTGGAGGGCACCTGAGAGAATCACATGCCAGGTAGGGAGGGACCTCAGAATGTAGAATGTCAGAGATGGAAAGGGCCTGGGAATACAGAATGTTGGAGCAGGAAAGGACCTCTAAGTAGAGAAAGAATGTCAGAGCTGGAAGGGCAGCTAGGTGGCACAGTGGATAGAGTCCTGGAGCCAGAAAACTCATCTTTAATTCAAACCTGGCCTCAGACACTTACTAGCTGTGTGACCCTGGGCAAGTCACCTAACCCTGTTTGCCTCAGTTTCCTCACCCATAAACTAAGCTGGAGAATGGCAAACCATTCCCAGTATATTTGCCAAGAAAACCCCAAATGGGGTCACAAGGCACCCGAAATGACTGAATGACAACCTCGGAACTGAAAGGTACCTGAGAACGGGGGTCAACAAACAAAAGTGTGAGCCTGCTCCAAACCGCTGCCATTTCTTTAAAAGTGGTTTTTACATCTTCAAATAAAATTTGTAAAAATCATTCTTAACTTTGGGGCCCATGGGCCAACACTTTGCTGACCTCTGCCTTCTGACAAAGAATGTCAGAGCTGGAAGGAACCTTAGAACGAGATCTCCTCATTTCACAAGGGGAAGGGACTTGCCCGATGAGACACAATGAGTTAGTGGTGAGGTATAGTGTGGGGGCATAGCGCCAGACTTGGAGCCAGGTGACTCGGACTTGAGTTACTAATGCTGCCTAAAACTCTGTACTTCTTTGAATTGACTTCCTCCTTTGGTTGGGGAAAAATGATCCGCACTGCCTCCCTTCCAAGAATTCATGAGTTTATCGATTTAGAGCAGGAAGGAACTCGTAGACCACTGAGTCTTCTTATTTTACAGATGGGGAAACTGAGGCACAGAGTAACACAGCCAGCAAATGAGGTGGAATTTTAAAACCAAGTCTTGGCACAACTAGGTGGTGCAATGGAGAGAGCACTGAAGTCAGGAGGATCTGAGTTCAAATCCAGCCTCAGACATTAATAGCTGTGTGACCCTAGGCAAGTCCCTTAACCCGAATTGCCTTCCCCTCTACACAGAACAAAAACCACAGAACAAAACACCAACAAAAACCACTGAAGCTGATGTCAGCTTCAGTGACCTACCCACCATGTCATACTGCCCCTCTGTTAATCAAGAATGGATTAGGCAGCTTAATATGAAGGGGAAAAGATATTTTTGAAAGGCACAGTGCTGGGGAAATGGGAGTTATTTTTTACCCAGTTTTCTTCCAACGTCCGGTCACGTCTACATTATGATAATGGCTATCATTGATCTAGCTCTTACGATGTTCCAGGCTCTGTGCTGAGCACTTTACAATGATGATCTCATCTGATCCTCACAACAACCTTGAGAGGGAGGTACCATCATTGTCTCATTTTACAGATGAGGAGACTGAGCTTAAATGACTTGTGCTAAGTGTCTTTGACTGGATTTGAACTCTGGCCTTCCTGGTTCCAGGACTGGCATTCCATCCACTGTACTACCTAGCTGCCCAAGAACTGTCCCCCAGCTAACAATCCTACAGAAGTGTACAGAAGAAAGAGAACTTTCCGTCCCATTCTCATGTTTGAGCCTCACAGTTAATAGCCCTCTGGGGAAGGTACAGGAAGGGGAGATTTATCCCCATTTAACAGAGGGAGAAATTGAGACCCAGAAAAACAAAACTTGACCAAGGTTAGCCCCAATTTCCTGATGGTCCAGGGTTGTTTTCTTTCTATTATATACCACAGGAGCTTTAAGGAGAGATGAGACTGACTGATGACTGGGGGAGAAGGAGTTAAAAAAAATGCAGTCAAGTCATTTCTCAAAGAGAGTGGACTCCTAAGCCTCCTGGCTTCCTCTAGGCCTGCCTCCCTTCCAGACAGTGAGCTGGCCTTCCCCCAAGATGGAGCCAGGGCTCTAATCCCTGAGTTTGACAGAGGGGCCTCCCAGTCATTCCAAACAGCCTTTCCAGAGTTGATGGGCACTTAAGGAAGTCAGTCAGGGTAGGAGAGGAGGAAAGAAGGGCTCTGTTCCAGGCTGGTTACAAGGGAGGCAAGACGGTCTCACTCACTCAGACTAATTGAGGGCAAGGGGAGACCTGATCAAATTATGGGAAAGACTGATTTCTAGAATATTTGGAAAGAAGTTCAGCTCTGGGACACAACGTCCTTGAATACCAGAGTTGGAAAGTAACCTCAGAAATAATCAAATTAAACCCCCTTCTGCTCTCCTCCCCAACTTTACATTGGAGGAAACGAATCCTCAAGGAGAGGAGAACTCTCCAAGGTCACCCAAACAGTCAAGGGCAGGGCCTGGGCTCTGCTCCAGGGCTCTAAATCCCCCATTCAGGGTCTTTTCCATCCCTCCATATTTACAAACTCTTTGCCAGATTCCTTATATGTGGTGGGTCCTCTCCCCAAACAGACAGTGAGCTTACAGATGGCAGGTAACAAATTTTCTCCCTGTCTGGGCACACCATGAGGACTCAATGTTTGGTGTTCTGTTGAATGACCCGTCTAGAGGCAGAATTGAAAGCCCACTGTCCTGGCTTTTGTACATATGAAACTTTGTGCAGTGTGTCTGGGGAATTTGGGGAGGGGTGATGGTTCTATGTTCCCTTTTCTCTCCTTACCTGACTGCCTTGAGGTCTTCCAGAGCATGGAAGGCTTGGAAATGTTGAAGGGAAGAGGCATCCCCACCTAGTGGGATTGCATCATACCCAGAATAGTACAGTACTAACCCTCCAACTCCCACCCCTTTCCCCACCTCAAAAAACTGCCCCTGACCCAGTGTCAGCTAGTTACAGATCGGCTTGTTTGTATGTTGTTCCTCTAGAATTTGGGACAGGGATTGTTTTTACCTCTCTTTGTATACCTAGTTAATAACAGCAGGCATTTATAAAGCACTTTAAGTTTGGCAAAGTACTTTTACATATCGTTAGGCACTGTGCTAAACCATGAAATTCATTTTAAAAAGTACAGTTTTTCTGGGAAGGCTACCCTTCCTCTGCCTTTCACTACTCCTGGCCCCAGTCCCAGCCTTAGCCTCAGCCCCAGTTCCAGCCCTAGCCCAGCCCCAGGCAACAGCACCCCATCTTCTTCTCATCTTAGGGCCCAGCTGTTCATGAAGTTCTAGGTTCCTCGCCAGCACCCAGGGGTTGTTCAGCTGTAAATCAGGCAGCTCCTGGGTGGCTGAGAATGGACACCCTCTGCTGGCTTAATTCAGGTTCCTCCTGGCCCAGAAGGAGGCTCCCATCAGGCCGGATTCCAGGACCTTCTGAGCCAACTCCTGGCAGATGGGAATGGATTCTGACCAGAGAACAGGGGCTGGACCAGGCAGCTGAGCAGGGCTACCTATCCATCATGCCCCAGAAACTGAGGCTGAAACTGAGACCTCCCACTCAGATTTTTGTGCCCCTCCTTCACAAGGCCTCTACAAGGAACCCCAGATTGGAAGAGGATCTAGAAGGGGCTGGGTAGCCCCAAAGGCACTGATCTGGCTGAGGAACAGAGTGTGTGTGAAAATGCTGAAATTAGTGTCAGAAGGTCCTAGAATCCCCTGAGAGATGACCTTAGGGACCATTTAAGCCAGAGATTCTGAACCTTTTTTATGTAATAGACCCCTTTGGCCATAGTCTGGAAGCCTGTAGACCAGCACTTCTCAACCTGTGGGTTGCAACCCCTTTGGGGGTTGAATGACCCTTTCACAGGGGTCACCTAAGACCATCAGAAAACATATATTTCCAATGGTCTTAGGAACTGAGACACGGCTCCTCTATCCATCTCCAGGCGGGTCCACCCACATGCAGATACGCCCACATACAAGTATTAAAGGTTCTTGGCATTAGGAAGGTTGAGAACCACTGCTGTAGACCTTTCCTCAGAATCATATTTTTAAATACTTGAAATAAAATATATAGGATTGCAAAGGAACTGATCATACTAAAGTATAACTATCAAAATGTTTATTAATTATTAATCAATCAATTATTATTATTTTTTAAAAGTTGATGGATCTCCGGTTAAGAATGTCTGATTTTGGCCAACACCTTCATTTTATAGATTGTCATCTATTTAGGCCCAGGGAGATTAAATACGCCCCCTAAGGTAACTCAGCCAAGGGAGAGGAGGGTGTATGTGGGGCACCCACCAAAAGGGTCACATTCTCCTACAACCATCTGCATCAGCTGCCTAAGGAGGGAGTGGGGAGAGGATGGAACAGTCATAAATGAATGACCATTCAAGGCAAAGTGTGACGAGAGTCACATGACAGAGGCAACCAAAAAGGGAGAAGGGTACCCAGAAAAGGAAGAGACCACTTCCAGAGGAGTAACTTGTAAGTAAACAGTTGTGCACTTAATAAATTTCTGGACACAGCTCTCATTCCTGTGGTTTGCTTAAGACTTACAAACCTCCTTTCTCACCATAGTCCTGGGAGCTAGGGGGTTTGAGGAGTGTTTTTCCAGAAGGGGAAACTGAGGTCTAAGATACAATGATTTGTCCATGATCATATATAGTAAGTGTCAGAGCTAGGGCTAATAGTAATATTAGCTGGCATTTATTTAATGCTTTAAGGTTTTCAAAATACTTTCTTCATGGGTTATCTCATTTCATCCTTACAGTAATTCTGTGAGGAAGTACTATTATTATCCCCAGATAATAATAATATTATTATCCCCATAATGGTATTAATAATATAATAAAATTATTACCCCCAGATAATAACAGATGAGGAAATAGAAGTTTAAAAAGGTTAAATGACTTGTCCAAGGGTACACAGCTGGCAAAGATCTGAGGTAGGATTTGAACACAAGTCTTCTCAACTACAGATCTACTAGTCTATGTTTTATACAGCCTGGTTACCTACTAGAACTCAGGGTTCCTGGTCCAGGAATCTTACTACTATACAGCACTGCCTGGCTTGAATCCAGGAAGGCTGTCCGGAGGAAGTGGTTCCAAAACTGAGCCTAGAAGGCTGGATAGAATTTCAAATAAAGGCTAGATGAGAGACAAGGGAGAGTGGAGGGTGCAGGATTCCAAGGACAGAGAGGGACATGCAAGTATATTGAGCCGCCAGCTCCTCTCTCGTCAGCCTTGGCCCAGACTGGCCCATGTTGCCTGAATGCTCTCCCTCCTCATCCTTTTCTCAGCTCAGATGCCACCTTCTACATTTAGCTTCTCCAGGTCCTCCCTGCTGCCTCTGGAACCCCTTCCCATAAGCTGTCTTGAATTTATTTTATATGTATTTTCCATTTAATTAACTGCTCACATGTTGGTTCTCAGCTTGTTCCTTGAGGAGATTGACTAATTCTTTGTCTTCAGTGTTGGACGTAGTAGACATTTCATAAATTCTTATTGATTGGTTGATTGATTGATGTAAGGGCAGTTGTGGAAAATAAGGAGGTAGAAGGGAAATTGTGGAGAACCTCAAATTCCAGGTGGAGTTTGACATTAGTGAGCTAATATGGATGGATGGGTGGGAAAAATTTAAAACAAAGGCAGTAATAAATCATAGAATAAGTGAGAGTGGATTTAGAAATGATCTAATCCAAATTCCTCATTTTACAGATTGGAAGACTGAGGCATAGAATAAAACAATTTGCACCAAGGGCAATAGTAGGCATGAGTCCAATAAATGTTTGTAAAATGACTGTTGACTGATTGATTGAACCGGAGCTGGATGAGAAAGGGCCAGAGCTGTCTTCTGACCTTCCTTTTCCCTGGTCGCCATGAATCAGAGTATCCCAGAAGGGTGGGGACAATGAGCAATTGTCAAACCCCGTCAGGGTTTGTCCAGATTTGGCTTGGGTGATTTTCCAACGAGGAAAAGGATGAGGGAGCTTCCCTGGTCTGGCCTCCTGAATAACTAGACCCTCCAAGCAGCATCCCAACAAATCTGGTTACTAGGTCGGTTGCTAGAGCCCTATCATCAGGCACTTCCCTCTCCATTCCTCCCCCCAAGCCAGCACTAGTACAGGAGATCAGACCAATGAACATGCAGAACATGTTATTCCCTTCCTTTTCTGTTCTTGTACTTTACAGAGGAATTCATTTTGTCTCTTCTAAACTCCTACTATAGGATCAGCACTCAATCTGGAGTCTAGATTCAATCTTGGGTATGGCCTTAGTCTGCAGAGAGCCAAGTTCAGGGTTCCATCTAAAGCTGGGGTCAGGGCTCTGTCTGGGAAAAGGTCAAGACTCAGTCTGGAGTCAGGCTGAATACCAAGTGAGATCGTAAAACATTTGGGATGACCCAGGGCTTAGTCTGGATCTGGGATTCAAATTTAGATTGTATCTGGGATTATAGGGTGACTAATAGAATTTAGAGCTGAGAGAACTTTAGAGATTATTTCTATCAAAGAGTTTTTAACTTTTTTTATATCAAAGATCCTTTGACTGTCTGGTGAAGTAATACATAAAATAAAATCTGTGGGTATACAAAGGAAGCTATTGTATTTTCATCAATTATCAAAATATTGAAAAAAATAAATGTCTGGCTCCTCTGAAATCTGTCCATAGACCCCAGTTAAGAACCCCCACTCTAGACCTACTCTCTTCCTTCCTTCTAGACCTTCTCCTTTCTTCCCTCTAGACAAGGGTTTTTAACCCTTTTTCCTTGTCCTAGCCCCCCCTTTGACAGCCTGGGAAAGCCTAGGCACCCCTTCTCAGATAATACTTTGAAATGTATAAAATACATAGAACTACAAAGGAAGTCAATTATATTGAAATACATTCACCAAAATATTTAAAAAATAAATGAATGGACTCCTTGAAATCTGTCTGTGGAGCCTAAGTTATGAATCTCTATTCTAGTCTTACTCTTGTTCCTTCCTCTAGATCCCCTCCTTCCTTTCCTCTAGTCATGGCAATACTAACCTTTTTTTGTGTCCTGGAGCCCTTTGGCAGACTGAGGAAGTCCATAGACTCCTTCTCAGGAAAGTGTGTTTAACTGCATAAAATAGAATGCAAAGGGTTACAAATAAACAGAGTGAAAGAAGGGCATACTTTTTTACTCATCCAAATCCATGGGCCCCTGAAATCTAGCCCTTAACTCAGGCTAAGAAACTCTGTGTTAGCTGAACCCCCTCATTTTATGTAAGAAACCTAGAGAGAGATGTTCAAGGTCACATAGGTGGGTAGAGGGCTAGGAATCAGATGAAGTCCTCTACTCAAAGACCAGAATTGGAGATGTATTAACATGCTGCCAGGGTTAGAGTTCAGTGTGGGCAAGGGTCACTGAACCCTAACTGAGGCCAGATCCCCTCTCACAGAGCAAACATCCCTCTTCCCTTCAGTGCAGTAACTCGGAAGCCTTCTATTGGGGAGGGGAGGGAGGCAAGGGAGCAATGTCAGTTCTATCTACAAAGTCTTATTATTATTATTATTATTGTGCTTATTATTGTTGCCCAGCAGCCCTCCTGCCTCCTGGCCCTAGAGGGAATTGTGGAGGGGAGGGAGAGGCCCTGGGACCCGGGTGTTCCACTTTGATGGGCAAGCTTCCCATGCTCTGGTTTCTATTTTGGCCCCCTGTTTCCTGGCTCTACAGGGTTCTCAGTGGGGGAACTTCCACAAAGACTGCACAACCCACTGCTGCCACATCCCTTTCACTCCAAAATAGTCACTTATTAGAATAAGGAGAGACAGGATGGGGTTTAGGTCACTTTTTGTCAAGGTGGAGAATGACCCAAATTCATCCATTCCATCATTCATTCAAACTACATGCTTTAAACATACATACATAGTCACAGGCTGACGCTGAGGGAGACACAGAAATCTACCAGATGAGATCACCACTCTCCTTCAGTTTACAAACCAGCACAGAGGTTCTTACCCTGAGGTCCAGAAACTCCTCAGGAGTTTGGATAGAAAAAAATACATCTTCATTTTCATTAACTTCTAACTGAAAATTAGCATTTTTTTCCATTATGAATTTTTTAAAAAATCATTTTTCTGAGAATGTTTCCTTAGGTTTCATTATTACTACCAAAAGGGTCCATGACATGCAAAATGATAAGAACCCTTGGTTATTTATATATATATGTAAATATATATAATATATATATATTTGTATATATATATATACAAATGATACAAAAGTAGTGTGATCAGAGAAAAAGAGCTTTGAACAATGAGCTAAGAATAATACTAGCTAACATTTATATAGCCTTTACTACACACCAGATACCGCTTTACAATTTGACAATCCTGGGAGACGGGTGCTATTACTATATTCATTTTATAGTTGGAGAAACTGAGATAGACAGATAAAGTGACTTGCCTAGGGTCATATAGCTAGTACGTGTCTGAGGTCAAATTTGAACCTGACTCCAGGTCCAGGGTTCTATGCACTAAACCACTTAACTTAGCTGCCCCAAGGAGCTAGGAGGCTGAGGCTGAATCCTGGTTCTGTCACTTATTATCTGTGTGACCTTGAGAAACACATCTGTCTCCTCTGAGTCTCACTTTCCTCATTGGTTCAAGGATGGGTTTGGACTAGAAGGTCTTTGAGGTCTCTTGAAACTCCCAATCTGTGATCCTATGAATGAAATCGTCCCTAAGATCCTCCTAGATTTCCTCCACTATCTTGTCCACTTCACAGTTGCTTGTACTGCTAACATTTTATGCTCTAGACTCTAAGATTCCTTTCAGACTTTTTATTCTTTGCATTCTAACCCTTTCTTGTGCTGATATCATATGATTTAATGGTTCACTAATGGTGGAATTTCAGGTATGGATAAAGAAATAAGTGAGATGGTGATTAGGGAAGGAAAAGGGAGACCCATACTCCTGATACTCCTCAGTTATCACATATGCCTACCTACATTGCTGGCCTTTCTCAATACATTACAACTAGAGCTTTCCAAAAGATCTGGCTTACAGAAGCAAGAGCAATTGCTCTGAACGTTCTCCTCTGTGAGAAAGGTAAGAGGGAATTAGCTGAAATTAAATGTAGCAAGAGAAGAAACTTGCTTCCCATTAAAGAGGGTTTGAGTGACTTTAGAATGGGAATGTCAAGTAAGATCATAAAATTTTTGAGCTGAAAGGGGCCTTAGAATATAGAACATGGAATGTCAGAGCTGCAAGGAAACTCAGAGACCATCTTAGCTAACTCTGGTATTTTACAGAGGGGCATTAGAGGGGAAATGATTTGCCCAAGGTCAGACAGGTAATGTGTAATCAAAGCCAGTGTGTGTCCTACTAAGGTGTGAAGAGCTTGGGATCTGCACCCATTGAAGAAGACTTGACATAATGCTGAAAATGATCATTGATGTTAGGATAGCCCAAAGTCTAGGAGACCAATAATAGTAAAAATAGGTGTTTGGAATGAAGACTGAAGTGTTTCAAAGCCACACTGTGTGTGTGGGAAGAGCCACCCCTACTACACCAATCCCAAAATGAGAGAGAGCGTACAGGATTCCCATAAGATATCAAAAGGATATACAAGGAATTTCTAACTTTAAATCTTTAAATTTTAAAGAAAAAATGTTTGGAATAGAAATTTTGTCCTTGATGAATAGGAGTTGGGGAGAGGGGTGAAAGACAGACCAAATGTCTTTGGGATCAAATTTGCTGACTGGCTTTTCCATGATCCAAAAAGAGTTGGTCTCCTAGAAGCTAAAGATCTGGAATGACAGATTCCTCTCCTTATGGAGAGAAAAGCTGCCTTTCTCTAATGCATGTGTGAAGGGCTTGCCTTCTTTCCAAAAGAGCTGAATCTTAGGCTCTGAGCTTTAAGCTAAAAGGGAAGTGGGAGATGCTACTCTTTCTCTTAAAGGGAAGAGGCAGCAGCTCAGTTGCTGAAGTGTGGCTGGTGACAGGTGCAAAGACATCTCAGAAAAGGAAGAGCAGAGAAGGTGAAAACAGGTAACAGATGAGTATAGCATGAAACTGAAGGGCCAACCTGATGCATATCTAGCAAAGGCAGCACTATGGGGGCAGGCCCAAGAAGAGCAGTCTATGGCATCCCCCAGAGATAGTAGGAGCCCCACAGCATCCATCAGGAGTTGCGTCTCCCTACACATGCCCTGACCTGTTCTCTATATGAATTTCCACTCTGTGCAGTTTCTATGGCCACATGTTACATACATATATGCAGAGACCTTATCTTTATGCATGTGCCCTACATGTTTGCTCCTAACACATGATCTGTAAATTTCCCTACTTTTCCAATATTTGCTCCTAATATATGATCCATAAGTTCTCCCACTTTCCAATGAATAGTGTGCATTTGTGAGAGAAACACGCCCTATCTTAAAGGGAGTGATGGGAGTCATTCAAGTCAACAAATATTTATTAAGCTTTACTATATACTGAGTTCTGTGCTAAGAACTGAGGATACAAAGAAAGAAAAAAACAAAAAACAACCCACTAGTGTTCTCAAGGAGTGCTCCAGGAGACAACAGACCAGTAACTATGTACAGACAAGATACAAACAGTCTGAACTGGAGAAACTCAACAGAGGGAGAGTGGAACAGAATTAGCACTAAGGAGGACCAGGAAAAGGCAGGGTTTTAGCTGGGATTGAATGAAGTCAGGGAAGCAAGGGGGTAGAGATGGGGCGGGGGGAGGGGGGTGCCACAGATTTAGGCATGGGATGAGGGCCAGTGAGGAGGCAGCTAGGTGGCACAATGAACAGAGTGCCTGGACTGAAGTCAGAAGACCCAAGTTCAAATCTGACACCAGATTGTTGTTGTTATTTGTCCTTTGTTCTTGAAGAGGACAGTGACATCAGGAAGGTGATGTCATGACTTGCAAGTGAAGTGGATTTAAGTGAGGGGGGCTGTGCAAAGTGAACAGCCTCACTTTCTTTTTTTTTCTCATTTAATTGTTTACTTACTTTTAGTTTACAAGATTCAGTTCCACAATCAACAGCCTCACTTTCTACTCGAGATACTTACTAGCTGTGTGACCCTGGGCAAGTCACTTACCCCTGTTTGTCTCAATTTTGTTATCTGTAAAATGAGCTGAAGAAAGAAATGACAAATTATTCCAGTATCTTTGCCAAGAAAACCCCAAGTAGGGTCACAAAGTGTTGGACATGACTAAACAACAATAAAAACCAAAAAAAGCCAGTGAAAATGCTTGGGATCAGGAAATTGAGTGTCTTGTTTGAGGAACAGTAGGGAAGCTAGTGTCAGTGGATGTAGAATATACAGAGAGAAGTAAGGTGTGAGAAGACTGAGTTCAGTTAGGGAGGTCCATAAAAGTCAAACAGAAGATTTTGATCCTGAAGAATAAAAGGAGCCACTGGAATTTGTTGAATTAGGGAGTGACATGGCCAGGCCTGCACTTTAGGAGGATTTTTTTTTATTATTTTCATAGTAGAAGATGGAATGAAATGGTGGGGGTTGGGGTGGGGAGAGACTTAAGGCAGGGACACAAACCAGAAGACTATTGCAGTAGCCCAGTTATGAGAACCTGAGCCAGTGTCAGAGAGAAGAGGAGGGGTATTAGAAAGATGTTATAAAGAAATAATCGATGGAACTTGGCAGCTTATTGGCTATGGGGGAGGAAGAGTGAATGAAGAAGTGTGGACGATGGCATCCAGGTTGTGAGCCTGTGTAACTAGGAGGATGGTTGTGGCCTCAAAAATAATAGACAAGTTCAAAAGAGGGGAGGGCTTGGGGAGAGGGAGATAATGAGTTCAGTTCTGGTCATCAGGAGTTTGAGACATCCGTGGAAATCCAGTTCAGCGTGTCTAAGAAGCAGTTTGAGATGTGGAACTGGAGGACAGCAGAGAAGTTAGGGATGGATAAATACAACTGAGAATCATCTGAATAGAAAAGATGATTGAATCTGGATGTGGGTCATGGAATCTGATGTGATCACTAGAATAGTAGAAAGCATGTCATTATTCAGTCGTGTCTGACTCCAGGTTTTCTTGGCAAAGATACTGGAGTGGTTTGCCATTTCCTTCTCCAGACTATTCCCATTTTTCAGATGAGGAACTGAGGTAAATGGGTCTTACATGACTTTTCCAGGGTCATATGGCAAGTAAGGGTCTGAGGCTGGATCTGAACTCAATTCTTCCTGACTCCAAGCTCAGTGCTCTATCTACTGTACCCATCTAGCTGCCTCAATAGAAAAAATACAGAAGGAGAAAAGAAGAGGCCCAAGACAGAGCCTTGGGGGACACCTACCAGCCGACATAACTTAGGTGAAGATCTAGCAAATTAGACTAAAGGAGTGACCACACAGGAAGGAGGAGGACCAGGAGGGACAAGCGTCACAACAACCTAAAAAGAAGAGAATTTCAAGAAGAGGGTGACTGACAGTGTAAAAGTTTTCATAGAGGTCAAGTTAGAAGAGGACTGAGAAAAGGCTATTAGATTTACTAATGAAATCATTAGTAACTTTGAAGAGAGCAGTTTCAGTTGAATGATGAGGTCAGAAGCCAGATTGTAGAGTCAGAGTAAGGAGGAAAGAAAGTGGAGCCATTGACTATAGACAAACTTTTCAAGATGGTTAGTCACAAAAGGCAGAAGAGATACAGGATGTTAGCTGGTAGGAATGGATGGATCAAGTGAGGAGTTTTTGAGGATGGGGAAGATGTTAGTATGCTTGTAGGTAGTAAGGAATCAGCCAGTAGAAAGGGAGATTAAAGGTTAGTGAGAAAATTGAGATGACAGAAGTAGCAATCTGCTGGAAAAGACAGGATGGAATTAGATCACTTATGCATGTAGGAGGGTTATTCTTGACAAGGTGAGAAGCAAGGTTGAAGGAGGACACAAGGAGAGGGGAGACTTCTATGTGACATAGGATGAGGAAGAGGAAGAAGAAGGTACTCTCAGCCACATTTTCAGTGAGATATGAGGCAAGGTTGTCAGCTAAGGTAAGAAAGAGGAGCTATGGGAGATTCTGGGCAGGGGATGAAAAGTTTAGAAGAGTTACTGTGGATGTGGGGTAGTGAATAGATTAGGGAGGTGCAAAAGAAATTGCCTTGTCATGGTGAAGACTCCATTGAGGTAATGTAGCAAGTTTACACTGTGGTTTTATGATATTTCTCTAGCCTTAGTCAGCAGCTAACAAACAGGAGTGAAGGCAATGGATGCTGGGACTAATCTAAGAATTGGATAATAAGGAGGTAGGATCACCAATAGGGTAAGGCAGTAGGTGAGGGACTGTAGTTTAGAGGATAGTATAGAACTAAGTTGTTTCACCAAGTGGTCGAGATGGGTAAGGGCTAGGGGTGATAGCTTGGAAAAGAACTGAAAGGTGGAGGGAATGATCTCATGGTGAGGACAAAGAATAGGGCTAGGGTTTGCAAGGCATAGGGAGAGGTGAATAACCGCAGTTAAGGGAAAGGTAAAAGAAAATCACGATTCAACAGAGAAGAGGAACAGCTGAGGGTCATCAAGGGCATAACCTGAGCAAGACTAAGGGTCTGATCATCTCTATGTGTAGCTGAGGTGAAGTGGAGGAATAAATAGCAGCAAAGGAGTAAATGGAAGAAGTAAGGGGTTAGGGTAGTTTTTCTTTGCTATGCTATTACTGTGCTATTTCATCAAATTAATTTAATTTACACTCATTGTATCTTCTGGCAAACTAGTAAAAAGTGACCACATTGGGAGGGGCTCATGAGTTATGACAATTTTTTGAGTGTGTGTGAGCCAACTGAGTACCTTAAACCTGTAGGGGTAGCTTTTATGAAGACTTTAAGTGTAAAGACTGTATAATAGGGGGAGGCTAGGTGATACAGTGAATAGAGCACTGGCCTTGGAGACAGGAGGACCTGAGTTCAAATTTGACCTCAGACACTTAACACTTACTAGCTGTGTGACCTTGGGCAAGTCACTTAACCCCAATTACTCTGCCCTCCCTCCTCCAAAAAGCCAAAAAAAAAAGACTGTATAATAAGGGGTTCCTTGGATGTTATATAATAATAATATAAAGCTTTATATATGATAAAGCACTTTCATATCCATGGCCTCATTTGAGCCTGAAAGAAGAGGAAAGTATTAGTATCTGTTGTACTGTGAATCAAGATCACAGACTGAGAGAGAGAAAAAATTTTTTGAGGTCATCCTATTCAATGTTCTCATTTTACAGCTGAAGAAACTGAGGCTCATAGGGCCTAAGAGACTTACCAAGGGTCCAACAGCTGGTATGTACATTAGGCAGGATTCAAACCCTCATCTTGCTGACTCCAAGGCCAGCACTCTATCCACCACTATGCCACAGTGCCTCAGGAAACCGAAGCCCAGAAATAGTCTTTTTTTAGCCCCTTCAGAGACTTCTGGTCCATGAGGACTGAAGCTGTAAAAACCCAGGGGTAGAGACTCAAGTGTATGGGTGACTACACCTCCCATCTCCACTGCAGGGATGTCCCAGGGATGTCCACAGCTACTTTAGCCCAGGAGAGCTGGGACATCAAAGCCAGGGGATTTCTAGGAAAAAAAGGGGGGGCAGGAAGTCCAGTGATACTTCCTGCTCTAATGAGTACAGGAAACATCAGGACGGCCTCCCAAAGACCTTGCATCAGCCAGGGCCTAACCCCAGATCCCAGAGAAATTCCATAGGATTTAAAGCTATAGCAGGCCTTAAGGGATTACCTAGCATAAACCCCTTCAGTTTATGCGAGATCATGGTCTAAATGAGGCTCAGAGAGGAGTAGGAACTTGTCTAAAATCACATGGCAAGTTAATGGCAGAGCCAAGGCAAGAGCCTGGGACTCCTGACTCCCATTCCAAAGTTGTTTCTACTATGCAAGATTTTTAGAGCTGGAAGGGGCCATCTAAACCAAGCTGCTTATTTTACAAAGGAGGAAATTATATCCCAGAGGGGTAGGATATCTCACCCAGAGTTACCCAAGCTAATAAGGAGCAGATCTGGAATGAGAGCCTGAGTCTTCTGACTCCAATGCCAGCTCCTTCTGCTATGCCACAGCTGTCTCTGTATTCTCACCTTCCCCACCTCTTTCCCTTGAGAACTCGTCCGTGGATGAGGCAGGCAGGCTCCCAAAACAGCTTTCCTGGGGTGGGAGATAGGGAGATTTCAAGCAAAAGACCACCATCCTCTAAGAATTCCCTTGGCCCAAGACTAGCTATTGTGGGAATGTGATTCAGGACTTCTCCCTGCCTGTGCTACACATCCCCTCTCCAGATTTCTCCTCTCCCCAGAGAAAGAAGATTCATCTGGGGTTGGGGTTAGGCAGCTTCAGGTCTTCTCTCCCGGCTTCTGCTTTCTGAGAGCTCCCTGGGAAAGGCAAAGGGTGGGGCATTCACAAACGCCATCTGTTTGCTTTCCTTATGCCTAGAACTGAAGAATCTCAGAACCAGAAGAGACTTGAGAGAACACCAAGATCCAATCATACTTTCCTAATGCTTTGCTTCCCCCTCTGTCTTTCCTCTTTAGTCTTCATGTTCTGCTCTGTGCTCTTCTTGACAAATTTGCTTTCCTCACTTTTGTTTCACCTGTTTCCCTTCTCTTCCTCTACTTTTTGTTCCCTCTTCTGACTATGTTTCCCTTTGCTTTACCTCCTGGATAGGCAGCCACCTACTCCATCTATGGATAGGGTTGGCTGGACTTACAGTATCTGAACTGACATGCTATGCCAGGCTATTCAATTGCCCCCTCTCTAGCTCTAGGTCTGACCTCTTAGATTGGCCCCAGTATATAGACTCTCACTGAATCCTAGAGTTGAAGGTTGGGAGGAGATAGGGGAATGGTGTGTGCTGGTGAATTAGGGGCTGGAGGGACAAGAAGGACAGAAGTCAGAGTTAGGGCAGGTCACTGTTTCCTCATAGCCCTATCACTCATTGCTATAAGGAACCCTGGAGTAAATTGTCTCAGACTGACCCTAGTCCCCAACCATTCCCCCTCCATTTCACTGACTGGGCAACTGGAAAAGATCAGACATCTTAGGAGATGTGTGATGGAGGACACAAGGGGTGAGGGGAAAAGATCCCTGATTGCGCCTCCTTTTCAAAATCTGAGTGTCTAGTCTGCCCTGTATGTAAACTGGAATCCCCTCTACATTTCTTTCCATCTCTCTGCCTCTCTATTTTTCCCTAGCTCTTGGTCTGTTTTGGCTTCTCTCCATCTCAGTCTATATTTCTGTTTTTCTCTTTCTCTCTTCCTCTTTTATGTCTTTTACCATCTTTCAATCTTCCTCTGTTTCTCTTTATCCTCTTTGTCTCTGTCTTTCTTGATGTTTCTCTCAAGCTGTCTCTAATGGTCTGTCTCTCATGCTCTGTCTTCATCTCTGACTTAGTTTCTCAATCTCTGTTTCCCTCTGCCTCTCTCCATCTCAGTCTGTTTCTCTCTCTGCCTCTGTTTCTCTGCCTCTCTCTAACTCTCTGGGTCTGTCTCAGACGCTCTGTCTCTCCCTCCTTTCCTTCCTACCTCAAGTTTTTCTTTCCACTTTACAAAGCCAAGTCTACCCAGCTGGAGGTAGCTCTGGCTTGGCATCCTGGTTGCCTTCACCTCCTGGTAATAATTACAGCACTTGGTGTGGAAGTCATTCCTCTGCCCCAGACAGAGGATCGGAGAGCATGGAAACTACTAGAAGCAGACAGATTCCTGAGGGGAAATCTTGTTTGGGAGCTGGGGCTGGAATTTAATAAGAGACAGAAGGGAATAGCCTGGAAACATGGTGAAAATTAGGAGTCACTAAAGATTGTTTCTCTAAAGCTTTTAGGGTTTGTTCTTGGACAGGAGTAGCTGAACTCCTTAGATGCAGAGCATGGGGATATGAAGAGACTTAACCAGGGTCATATCACATTTTGGCAGGGAAATTGATATTCAAATGAGAATCCCTGACCACTTAGGCCAGGTTACATTCCACAAACTTCTTTCATCATTTTCTGCATGTTTACTGTACTCTTTCATTCATTCAACAAACATTTTTTAAGTACTAATGATCATAGCAAAAAACAAACAGTGCCTGCTCCCAAGAAGCTTACAGTCTATTGAGGGAGAAACAGCATATCCACAAATAATACAATGGAATTATAAAAGTAATTTCGGCGCGGGGTGGGGGGGAGGATGATAATAGCAGAGGGATCAGGAGCTGAGGAAAGAAGAAAGCAAGCATTTATTAAATGCCTATTGGGTATCACATATTACTCTAAATTCCTTACAAACATTATTTAAGTCTCACAAGAACCTCACGGGGTAAATATTATTATCTCTATCTTACAGTTGAAGAAACTGAGGCAGACAGTAGTTAAATGATTTGCTTAGGGTCACACGGTTAGCAAGTATCTGAGGTCACATTCGAACTCAGGTCTTTTTGACTTAAAGCCCACTGAGCCATCATCCACTGCCTCTTTGAGCTCCCTGCTGAGCTTTGAAGGAAACTACAGAGATTCTAAGAGATGGAAGTGAGGAGGCAGGAGAGACAGAATGTACAAAACTATTGAGGTGGGAGGTGAAACATTGTGTACAAGGAGCTGACAAAAGCCAAGTTGACTGGAATTCTTCAACATGAGGGGAAGTAATGTGAAATTAGAGGGAGACAGGAACTCTGGGTAGTACATACCAGTGATGGCCCAGGTCTCTTAAATTCCCTATGGACCTTGTAGGACATTCACAAAGAATCACAGAATCTCAGGGTCAGAAGGAACCTCAAGGGTTTTCTAGTCCAACCTGTTCTTGGATAGTAATCTCCTGTATAACCTCTCTAACAAGTAGTCCCTCCAACTTTTGCTTGAAGAATTCTAGTGAGGAGGAATGCATTCTGTTTGCCTCAACTGCAAATGGTGACAAGAATGCCACCTACCTCACAGAATTGTTGTGAGGCTCAAACGAGATAATATTTGTAAAGCACTTATCACACTGCCTGGCACATAGTTGACACTTATTGCTTATTTTCTTTCTCCATTCCTTTTTCCTTCTTTTATTCTTCCTTCTTCCTCCCTCCCTCTCTCCCTCCTTCTTTCCTTCCTTCCTTCATCTCTTCCTTTCTTCCTCTAATTGTTACATAGTATTTCCTTATAGCAAGTCTACAGTTCTGCAACTTCTGCCCATTCATTGCTCTAGTTCTGTTCTCTGGGACCAAGCAGAAATTTTGTATCTCTTCTACATTACAGTCCTTTTAATACATGGTTCCCCCTAAGTCTTCTCTTCTTGTAGCTAAATATTCTTAATTTTTTTTCAATCAATTCTTATTCAGCATGGTCTCCAGTCCTTCAAAAATCCTAGTTATATACCTTTGGTATATGGTTCAATTTGTCAGAGCCCCTCCTAAAATGAAGGGCTTGGAACTGAACCCAACACTTCAGACAGAGTACAATGAGGGTAAAAGGCCTCAGGATTAATAATACCCTTCTCTGGACACTATGCCTCTATTACTGGTGCTTAGGCTCACAAAAAGCCTATGGCTTTTTTTTAATGCCATGTTTCACTGTTGACTCATCTGTAAAGTCTTACAAAGAAATATGAATAACTATGAACAATATCATCTCACTTTTTAAAAAAAAATTATTTATTTATTTTTAGTTTTCAATATTCTATTTTATAAGATTTTGAGTTCTAAATCCCCCCTCCACTCCTTCCTCCCAAAGACGGTCTGCAATCTGATATAGGCTATACATGTACAATCATATTAAATATATTTCCACATTGGTCATGTTGTGAAAGAAGAGTCAGAACAAAAGGGAAAATCATAAGAAATAAAAAAGAAAAAACAACAAGAAAGAGAAAATACTATGCTTTGATCTGCATTTAGACTCCATAGCTCTTTCTCTGGATGTGGATAGTATTTTTCATTATGAGTCTTTTGGCATTGGCTTAGATCATTGCATTGACCAGAAAAGCTAAGTTTAACAAAGTCTGTCATCACACCATGTTACTGTTACTATGTACAGTGTTCTCCTGGCTTTGCTCATCTCACTCTGCATCAGTTCATGTGAGTCTTCCCAGGTTTTTCTGAAGTCTGCCTTATGAGTAGTGTCATCTCACAAGGCAGAAAGAAGTAAGGGGTAAAACCAACTTAAAGTTCGCTTTGCCCTCCCCCCTTCAACCTCTACCCTCCTGTCCCCACCTATCTCCATATGTATGGAAATGATCATTTTATTTGGCATTTTTAACTTTCAGAATTTTAAAATAGGAAACTTTACAAGAGATTCAACTAAGCTAAGGCAACTCAAGAGCACTTAAAGAAGAAAATGGAAAACAACAAAGAGAAGAAAAATGGAAAAGATCTGCAAAGATTATTCCAACAAATTGTTTTCACCATCAAGGACAGTGTAACTCCCACACTTGAGCTCTAACACCAAAGACCAGAAATGCTCATAGGGGAGATAAAAATAACACCAAAGAGAACCAAAAAAGAAGAACCAGTTTACATCAAGGATATATAGAGAAAAGTTCGGTTGCATGGCACAATGAATAGAGTGCCAAGCCTGGAGGCAGGAAGACTTATTCAAAGTTCAAATCTGACCTCAGACACTTATTGTTTGACCCTGGGCGAGTCACTTAACCCCATTTGCCTCAGTTTCATCATCTCTAAAACGAACTGAGAAGGAAATGGCAAACCAGTCCCATATCTTTGTCAAGAAAATGCCAAATGGGGTCACAAAGAATTGGATTTTACTGAAAAACAACTAAACAACAAAAGAAAACATCACATAAGACTTTTTCAATTAGTTGTCTTTTATCCATACGTAAAAATCATTACAAATTCCTTGAAATATATAACAACAAGATTAAACAAACATTTGACTATGTGCATCAGGTGAGGCAAAAACAGGGAGACATGTGCTTATGAAAGATGTTTGCCACTCTGATGGAGGAGGACCAGTTAAGAGTCCAAATTGAAGAGGGATTCCCTTTGAATGGTTAGGTCTTCCATATGTTCCTGTTTGTGGATTACTTCATCCAGTTACATCAAGCTCTGAAACATTGACAAATTTTCTGGAAGAGGTTTGTAATAAATGAAAAGAATTTGGCATGAGCAGCTACACAAGAAAGACCAAGTGGATGAAGAATTTATGTTATCCAATTAATAAAATACATTTTGATAGGCACTGTATAGAGTTTATTCATCTGGGACAGATAGCACATATGGATATGTATGTGAGTTGGGTCCAGAACTAAACAAGAGGAAGAAAGTGAGCTGGCTTGCTTTTGAGGAATTGTGAAGCCCTTTTAATGACACTGAGCTTCCTACAGAAACAAAGACATATTTTTAATGCCAAAATCCTACCAGTGTTGTTTGTAAGGAAGACATGAAATACTGCAATCTCCAAAGAATTAAAAATGAATATAATACAGAGGGCAATGGTATGTATGATCAGGCTGTAACAAATAATCAAAGGACTTTGAAAGAGAAGAGAAGTTTTTTAATGTAATAAATTTTATTTGTTTTCTTGTTTACATGGATCATTTTCATAAGATTTTTGATTTACAAATTTTCTCCCTGTCTTTCCCCTACCCCACCCCCAAAACAGCGATCCCACTGTGGAGCCCCTCCCCTGGTCTGCTCTATAACTTTCTGGTAGGGCAGGGAGGGTCTCCCTATCCCAGCCCCTGTATATCTTGATTCCTAG
>CM053596.1:94892791-94912710 GCA_028646575.1 Pseudocheirus occidentalis
TAACCCTGGCTTATGCAGATTGCTCCAGGTGCTTTAGATTTTCTCTGAAATAGACTCAGGCTGTGGCTTGGGAGGCTCGGCTCCTCCCGCCACCCTGGAGCCTGGCCACATGGTGGTTTCAGGCTGGGCTGGTCTCAGCTCCCGGCCTGGGATGAGCCCCTCCTGTCAGCTGCCTTTCTTTAATCCCTATTTTTTACACCTTGGTAGATGTGGAGTTGCTGGAGGCTGTAGCTCTTCTCTCTTGTAGAGTGGTTGCTGCCCGGCTTGACTCCTTCCTACTGCCCCAGGGCCTGGCTGTGGTTTTGGTTTCAAGCTGGGCCAGCCTCGGCTCGCATCCTGCCACGATGATCCCCTGCTGCCGAGCTGCCTTCTGCAAGAGATGTGTTTTCTGTATTTTTTTAGTTTGAGAGTCCTAGAATTTGTCCAGCATCATATTTTTATGGGTGTTTAGGGTGGCTGCGTGGGAGCTGTGGGACGCTGCTGCTTCTATGCCACCATCTTGGCTCTGCCGAGAAGAGAAGTTTTTTAAATGTCATTAGACATTGAAAATATCATTCAGTCCTGTCAATACAGGACTGAAAGAGAAGATAGGAAGACAAAAAATGAAGAATGACATATGGATAGTCAGGATGCTTCACTGACACCTTCATAATGTTGGGAAAAATTAAGGAAGACCTCAAAGATGTGAGTTCCCCATCCCACCTACCCCTCCCAGAGTCAAACTTATATTAGGAGAATAAAGATAAGAGTAGCACAGGATAAGCAAGACTGAGTTGTTTGTAAACTGCATTATGAGGAAGGGTGGCAGGGGAAAGGGAGGTGGGAAAGAGAGGGAGGGGAGTGGATCACAGACCTATATGAGTGTTCAAGTTATTTTAGGATAGTTGTATATAAACATTAAAATCATCCTATATTGCCTCATCATGGTGTGTTAATTGGTGTGCCAATTTTGCCTCCTAGATTCCTGTCACCTGCACACTTTATAAAGCATATCACCTATGACTTTATTCGAGTAATATATAAACTTTTTAGACCTCAGGACCAAGGACAGGTCTAGCATGGGGTGGGTTACTCCAACAGAAACCTTCCTTAAAATTGATAATACTGACTACTTTTTGGGTTCACCCAATCAACAAGAGCTGAGTCAAATAGTCATTTAGCCCACCTCTCTCCATCTTCTCCACTAGACCCCTCTAAGTCTACTATCATCCAAGACAGGATAGTCCCCCCCTTTCTCAAACACATTGAAGAAGCTATCCACATTCAATAGACTCATTATTCCCCCAAAACTCATCTCTTTTAGTCACAATGGGTTTACAGACTAAATATCATTCTTAACTCCTCATTCTCACTCCCACATATACAGTCAGATGCCAAATCTTGTCATTTCCATCCCTACAGTGTCTCTCCCATATGCCCCGTCTTTTTTTCTCATATAGCTACCACACAGAAGGTTTTTTGATTCAATGTTTTGCTGGACTGAATCAAATGTTGTTGTGAGTTTTGTTGCTGTTGTTTTTTAATACTCAGTAAACAACACAGTGGATCAAGGAATGTCAGACTCAGAAAAGATCCTAGATGTCAGTGGATCTAACATCTGGTTCAAAAAGAATCCCCTGTGTGACATGTCAGAGAAGTCATCATTCAGCCTTTTCCTGAAGACCTCTATGGAGTGAGAATTCACAGCCTTTTGGGATATTCCATTCCACTTATGAATAGTTCTCATTAGGAGACATTTTTCTCTGACATAAAATGCCAAAATTGCCTCTTTCCAATTTCCACTCATGGTTCCTAGTATTGCCCTCTGAGGCCAATGAGAACAAATCTGTTTCCTTTTGTATGTGACAGCCCCTCTGTTGGGTCTCTTGTTGGTAATGGGTTGAACCGGTCCTCAGCTAACAGGAGTGCACACGATCACCTGGGGGCAGAATGTGAAGGCTGCACCTGTTTGCAATAAACAGGATTATCTCTCCGCCTTCGGGGTGATACACGATTGGCTCGCTGTGGTGAGGGTATGGCCAGGGGAGGGGCCCTAAGGGGCCCTGGAGAAAGGACTTAAATACAGGCTACCCAGAGGCAGAGAGAGAGTTCCAGCCACGCCAAGCTTAGAGAATGAGAGGAAGTCCAGCCACACCAGGTTTAGAGAAAGTAGCTAGAAGCAAGTGTTGTTTTCTGAAGAAAGTGTTGTGTTCTGAAAAGGAGTTCCAGCCATGCCAAGCTTAGAGAATGAGAGAGAGTTCCAGCCACGCCAAGTTTAGAGAAAGTAGGTAAAAGCAAGTGTTGTCTTCTGAGAAAGAGTTCCAGCCACGCCAAGCTTAGAGAATGAGAGAGAGTTCCAGCCACGCCAAGCTTAGAGAATGTAGCTAGAAGCAAGTGTTGTGTTCTGAAGAAGAGAAAGTTCCAGCCACGCCAAGCTTAGAGAAAGTAGCTAGAAGCAAGTGTTGTGTTCTGAAGAGAGGTCCAGCCACGCCAAGTTTAAAGAATGTAGCTAGAAGCAAGTGTTGTATTCTGAAGAAGAGGTCCAGCCACGCCAAGCTTAAAGAATGTAGCTAGAAGCAAGCGCTGTGTTCTGAAGAAGAATTCCAGCCATGCCAGGCTTAGAGAATGTAACTAGAAGCAAGTCCTGTGTCCTGAATTTTTCTGTGCAGCTGTTTCTCCCGGAATAAGTGGAAGCCGGGAGCCGGGGATGCCCAAAGCCTGTTGAGGAAGGGTATAGGTGAAACCTATACATCCTGACCCCCAAAAACCGTAGCACCCCTCAAATAGTTGAATACAACTATCATGGGTTCCACCACCAGTGCAAGACTTCTCCATATGAAAAATTATTTGTTCTGAAATAGTTTCTCATAAGAAATGAACTCACTCCTTTGGACCCTCTCCAAATTTTTCTCTGTGCATTCTAAATTATGGCACCAAGAACTGAACACAAAATTTCAAATGTGAACTGACTAGAGCAGAGAACTGTCCAGTGGGATCACACCCTATTTATTCCTGTATGCCAAAGCATACAGGGGGAGGGGTGGCCAGAGACAGAGAGAGACATTCTGGTTTGGAAATTATTTTCTCCAGCAATAGAAAGAATAAACATAGGCAAAGAAGAAACAAAAGCATTATTTTGCAGATGATAACGTTATTTACTTGGAGAATCCTAAAGAGTTAACTAACTAAAAAACTAACAGAAATAATGAATAATTTCAGCAAAGTCATAGGATATAAAATAAATGTATTTTACTAACTTATGTTGTTCTATATTCATTTACATATCTACAAAATAAATCTTTCATTTTTATTTTATATATGTATAAATATATCTTATTATATTATTTAAAATATGTTCCTAATGTATTTTATATTTATTTCATATTTTATGAAATAAATGTTTCACATTTACTTTATACATATATAAAATGTTGTTCAGTTGTGTCCAACTCTTTCTGACCCCCATTTGGAGTTTTCTTGGCAAAGATACTGGAGTGGTTTGCCATTTCTTTTTCCAGCTCATTTTACAGATGAGGAAAGTGAGGCACAGGGTTAAATTACCTACCTAGTGCCACACAATTAGTAAACGTCTAAGGCTAGATCTGGACTCAGATCCTCCTGACTTCAGGCCCAGCACTCTGTCCACTGCACCACCTAGCTATCATATATAAAATACATCTATATAAATCATCAGAGGGAGCTAGGTGGTACAGTGGGTAGAGCACCAGGCCTGGAATCAGGAAGATTCATCTTCCTGAGTTCAAATCTGACCTCAGACACTTACTAGTTGTGTGACCTTGGCAAATTACTTAATCTTGTTTGCCTCCATTTCCTCGTCTGTAAAATGAGCTAGAAAAGGGCCAAAAAAAAAAAAACCCACATGAGACCATGAAGTGTCAGCAATGACTGAAAAGAACTGAACAGCAACACATAAAATCATCAGCCTTCTTGTATGTTACTAATAAAGCTTTGCAGGGGAAGGGAAATTCCATTTAAAATAATTATGGAATGTATAAAATACTTGGAAGACTGCCTACCAAGGTACTCTCAGGAATTACATGATTACAACTACAAACCACTGTTTGTAGAAATAAAGACAGACCCAAATAATTGGAGAAATATTAATTTCTCATGGGTAAACTGAGACAATAGGACAAAAATGACAAATATTAACCTAAATTAATTTATTTATCCAATCCCATACCAACTAAACTACCAAAAGATTACTTTAAAGAACTATAAAAATATAACAAAATTTGTCTAGAGGAACAAAAATTCAAGAATTTCAAGGAAATTAATTTTTGTAAAGTAGGAAGGAAGTAACATCGACATTGTAAAATCAACATTGTAAAAAGGGAGTTTTGCAGCTCCAGATCTCTAACTATACTACAAAGAAGTAATAGACACAATTTGATAATGGTTTTTAAAAAAACAGAGGTTTATCAGTGGGATAGATTAGGTACACAACATATCAAAGCAAATGGGAATAGCAATACAGTGTTTGATAAACTGAAAGGTCCTAGTTGCCAAAAGAAAGACTCAATATTGATAGAAACTATTGGGGAAAATGAACAAAAGTCTGGCAAAAATTGGGTTGAGATTAGTACCTCACCCCATAGAGTTCCAAATGGATACATGACCTAAATGTAAACAGTTATATGAAAACAAATAGGACAAGGAAGAAATTAAGTTTCATAACTATTGAGAAGGGGCAAATGTATGACCAAGATGGGGAAAGTGGTTCACAGAAGATAAAATGTGCAATTTTGATTTCATAAAATTAAAAAGTTTTGCATGAACAAATCCAATGCAGCTAAAATTAGAAGAAAAGTTAGCTGATAAAAAGCAATCTTGACAGCAAACTCCTCTGAAAAAAGATCTGATCTCCATATAAAGAGAGAATTGAAATTTGTAAGAATGAAAGTCATTTGCCAATTTATAAATGGTCTAAGGTTATCTAGAGGAACTTCTGAAGGGAATTTCTCAAATGTAAACTATCAATAGTCATATGAAAATAAAGGGCTCCAAGGTACTAATAATTACAAAAATGCAAATTAAAGCAACTCTGAGCTTCTACTCCATACCATCAGATTGACAGAGCTGAGGAAAAATGGAAAATTGTTATTGTTGGAGGGGCTTCAGGAAAACTGGGACAAGGATACACTGTTGGTGAAATTGTAAACTGATCGGCCATTCTGGAAAGCAATTTTTAACTATGCCCAAAAGCTACTGAACTGTGCATGTCTTGTGACAAATTTATTCCACTACTGGGGATATACCTCCAAAGAGATTTAAAAAGAATAAAAGGACATATATTTGTAGGGATATTTATCTTTAATAGTATTTTTCCAATTATATGTTAACAAAATTTTTAGCATTCATTTTTACAAGATTTTGTGTTCCTTCCCATCCCTTCTTCCTGAAATGGCAAGCAATTTGATATAGGTTACACATTGCTTTCCTGTGAAACATTTCCGTATGAATCACAGTTATGAAAGAAGAAACAGATCAAAGGGGGGGGGAAACCAAAATAAAGTAAATTTGAAAAGGAGGCTTTGATCTGCACTCAGAGTCCATCAGTTCTTTATCTGGGTATGGAAAGCATTTTCCACCATGAGTCCTTTGTACTTGTCTTGGATGGTTGTGTTGCTGAGAAGAGCTGAGTCATTCATAGTTGATCATCACACAATGTTGCTGATACTGTGTACAATGTTTTCCTGCTCCTGCTTACTTTACCTTGAACCAGTTTGTACAAGTCTTTTCAGGTTTTTCTGAAATCTGCCTGTTCATTTATAGAAATATTTAAGCAGATTTTTTTGTAGTAGTAAGATACTAAGGAGGGTATCCATAATTTAGAGAACGGCTAGACAAGTTATAATATTTTAATTTAATGGCAAATGTGATTTGATATAAGAAATAAAGAGTTTCAGAAAAATCTGAAGAGATTTGTATACACTAATGCAAAATGAAGTAACCAGAATCAGGAGAACAATTTTATATTGTAACATCAACATTGTAAAATTCAAACAATTTTGAAAGATGTGAGAATTCTGGTCAATGCCATGATTCTAGAGAAGCAACAATGAAAAATCTGACTTACCTATTGTCAAAGAGGTTGGAATAAAATACACATATTTTTGGACATGGTCAACATGGAGATTTATTCTTCTTGAATTTGTATATTATAATGATTTTCTTTATCTTTTTCTCTTCTTTTCTTTTTTAATGGAAGGTAGTAGACGAAAAAAATGCTTGATACCTGAAAAAAAATAAATTTGATTTTAAAAAGATTCTTAAGATTGTGAGTAAAGACACTGAGAAGCAGACGGGTATAACATTTCCAATAGCAATATCATTACTCATTTGATTATGTTTCCAGAACTGGAAAGCAGATGGTGAAGGATATAGTAGGAATTCTAAGGATTTTGTTTCTGTAAAGCATGGCTGGAACTGGTTGGGTACATTGAACCAAGTGAAACAGTCAGCAATTAAGGCATTCTAAGAAATTCCAGAGGTGAAAAGATTAAGTCCTCCACAATAAGGGGGTCCCCCAAATGTGCTGGGGACTTCCTTTAGTCTTCTTCATGTTATAGCAACACAAGTGTCTATGTTATCCCATATCTCCACCCATGTGGGTTAGGTTGTTTTCCTGTCTAGGAAAACACTTGATTTGCTGAGAGTTGCTGCACCTGAAGCTGCATAGCTGTATAAGGGACAGACTTGAAGAAGCAGAAGCAAGAGTCAGGATCAAACTTTTGAATGGCAGACTTTTACATGCTTGCTAGGAGGCCTTGGAGTTGCAGACAGGTTGGGAAACGGGAGTTGGGGAGGAGGGCAGCCCACCTCCTTTTCTGATTGTACGTCTCTTTGACGATTCCTTTTATAATGCTTTGTGTGTGTGGTTCTTTGTCGGTTACATATTGTGGCCTATAAACAACTTTCATGGAACTCCCCTTTGTCCTTTGTGTGAACCATCATTGTGGTTTCTTGTGATTACCATTGACCACCAAGGTTGCTATCATTTCTTTAATAACCACTTCTTCCTTGTTGGTCAGAGTCATATCCAAAATAGGAGTTTCTCTTGCCACTTCCTCCAGCTTCTGAAATAAAATGATCATTAAAACAAGCGGTGAATCTTCCAGCTGCTCCACTTTGGGCAGAGAGGAAGCATCAGCAGATGGCTGAATAATTGAAACCCCTCCCTCCCCAAATACACCACCATGACATGCTTCAGTGCCAGCAATGATGGTAATGTGTCACAATCTTCCCAGGGGAGCAACACAGTCAGATTTGTGCCTTAGAAATATGATTTTGACAGCCCTGTGGAGGCTAGATTGGAAATGGGCTAGAGTAGACACAAAGAGACTAGTTGGTTAACCATTACTAGTCCAGGCTATTGGGGATGAAGGTGGCAATGTGAGTGGAAAGGACTAGACAGATAATGAGTTATCCCTTCCACGTCGTGACTTTCCTCTTTGCAGTTTTAACATATCACAAGTTGGCATAAGAAACTAAATGGGAATTTGGGGGGAGTTTTGTGGAACCCACAGACAACACATAAAAGCCAGAAGATGACACAGAAAATGTTTAAAAACTTAGATATGCATAGTATTATATAATATCAAAATATTTTATCTTTTAATACCATAATACTTCAGACTTCTCTGGTACGAAATGAGAACTAGTAAATTTTATGTGGATTTTCCAGACTGCAAGGACACTGCACTCCTATCCCCCCATCCCCCACAATATGGAAAGCTTAAAATTATGTTCATCATGATCATCAATAATTCCAGCTCTTAGCACAGTGCCTGGCACATAGTAGGTGCTTAATAGATGCTTATTAGCTGATTATTGATAATCAATCAACTGATTATCAATAATATTGATAAATATTACCAATAACAATAATACTAGGCATTTGTAGACTGCATTTGTTTGTGAAGTGCTTTATGTACATTATCTATTGAGCCTCATAATAAACCCATAAGGTAGATACCTCAGTTAATATTATTCTCATTTTTACAGATGAGGAAACCGAGGCTGGAAGAGGTCAAGTCACACAGCTAGCAAATGTCAGAAGCTGTGTTTACACTAGGGTCTTCCTAATTTCTCAGTCTAGCATATCACATCATATTGTTCCAGATTCCAGAGACATTCAGGAGGTAGTATGGGTAGGACTTAGCCACTGATTGGGACTATTGTAAAAAAACCTTCCTAATTGGCCTCTTTGCTTCTGACGCTCTTCTTTCTCTAACTCTCCCTCCACACAGCAGCCAAAGCCATTCTTCTAGGGCATAGATTTGACCATTGTCACTCCCTGATTTAAAAAATCCAACCAACCAACCAACCTGCCACCTTCCTAGCTCCCTAGTGCTGCTGTCCACTACCAAATATCAGCCAGGTATTTCAATGCTGTTACAATCTGAAGCTAAACTATCTTTCCAGACTTATTTTTCCTTAGGGGAATTTGCATGCATCTCAGGCAATTCCATGTACATGAGACCTTTCTTGATTTTCTCTCCTTGGCACCTCCCCCCCAGTTATCAGTACTTTCTCCTACTCAAAACTGTATTACTTTGCATTAACTTACTGGCCTATGCATTGAGAAATACTATTGTGTTGTCTGTCTCCTTGCTACTTCCTCCAATATAATTTAAATTCCCTTTGACCGCAGGGATTGTTACTTTTTTAAAAAATTGTATCTTTAGCAGCAGTGGAGTGAATTACACATAGTAAACACTTGGCAAAGATTTGTGGACTTGTTGAATTGTAGTTCCTCTGCAAGCTACCTTCTTGAGTTCAAGGTACATTTTGGGCCAGCATCTACCAGTGATCTTTTACAAACTTAGCAAGAGGACACAACCAATAAAAAGCAAAAGACATTTACTTCACCACACGACCAAAAACAACAACCTTGTACCCCCAGCAGTGTATTCTCCCACAGTCTCATAACAAATCACCTCCAACACTTCCCCTCCCACACAGATCTGAGTCTCACTTCCTGGGCTGCTTTTTTGTCCCGATATTGCAAGTTAGGGAGCAGGTAAAAGGCAGGTTATGACTGGTCCACCATTTGAACACAGCAAAGTGGTACATCTCGGGTCCTCACAGACTCTCAACTCAGGAAAATCAAATCTTTGGGACTGTGCCTCCTCTACTCCAGGCATGGAAGAGGCTAAACACTTCTTCGATTATCATATAACACACTCAAGATCTTTCAATGTCCTGATTGCACTCTACACAATCTCCAGCTTATTCTTAAACTGTGCCACTGAAACTGAACTCAGTACTTTAAATGTGATCTGAACAGACAAAGTGCAAAGGGTCTCTCACTTCCTCATGTCTTTTTTTAGCTAGCCTGCTTGTCCTTGTAGTGGGTGAGTTCAGACCTCCAGTTGGAATATGTGGGACCCAGGGAAATTTTTCAAACAATGTCATGTCAAACCCAGGTGTCTTATTCCTTTTAAGAGATCTATTGGTACCAGACTCTCTCAAGGATGAGGCGGAAGAGAACTCAGTTTTTTTTCTCCTTTATCACCTTTTGGTTGAGGTGCATCTTTTGGGACCCCAAGAGAGATTCTAACCTACAAGAATTTTGTAAAATGTTTGTCAAATTGTATCACTATGTTTTGGGGTGTAAGAATAGTCCCAAGACCCACCAGCTATGGTAGACCTGAAACCTCACAGAGAGTTATTAATTTTTGTATTGTCCACAACTTGGGCTCCATGATCTCGAATAAGTTCACAAACCATACCTGACAACTTCAGCAGAAGTGAATAGCACTATTTCACATACGTGGAATGGCTATAACCAAAGCTACAATCTTTTCTCATATAATTATTAAAATACAGCAATTCTTGCATTCAAAAAAAAATAAAGTATAAAAGGCACTTCAGACTCCCAAGATCTCCTTAAATCCTGACTCTGTTATTCTATCAGCTGTACATTTCTCCCAGTTTTGAGTCATCTGCAAAGATGACAGGCATTTGATCTATGCTTTTATCCAAGTAATTAATAAAAATTATAAATAGCACAGGGTCTAACAGAAGACCTCTGGCCAAGCTGATAATTGGTTCCATAACCATCTAAGAGCTTACAATAATTGTTCATGATAATAAATAATTGCTCATTTTATATAGCACTTCAATGTTTAAAAAGCATTTTACAGATATTATCTCATTTCACACTCACAACCACCCTTGGAGGTGAGTACTATTGTTACACTCATTTTACAGATGAGGAAACTAAGGCAGACAAAAGTTAAATGACTTGCTTAGGGTCCCACAGCTAGTAAGAGTCTGAAGCCAGATTTGAACTTAAATTTTCCTGACTCCAAATCAAGCTCTCTATTCATTATACTTCAAGTATCATGCGATACTGTATCAAAAGTTTCACTAAACATCTAGGCAAACTTCATCAACATCATTCCCCCATTGTATAATTTTAGTATCCTGTTTAAAAAAAGGAAATAAGGTTAGTTGGACATGATCTGGCTTTGATGACCCTCGTGATGGTATTTACAATCAATCACCTCCTCCTAAGTAAGATATCAGGTAGTCTCCTCACTATCTCATCCATCATATCTCATCTATTCTAGAATTTTCCCTTGAATTAAGGTCAAATTAATCATCCTGTAATTTCCTTTGGGTGTCTTCTCTGTGAAACCTTCTTTCATTCCCTCTTTCTCTTCTCAGCATTCCTTGTATTGTGCTCATCTGTGCACAGGTTCTATTACTTCGGCAGAATGTAAGCTCTGTGAGGACAGGGAGGTTTCATATGTTTGCCTTTGGAGCACTTTGTTTTTGTATTACAGTGCCTTGTGCACAGTAGATGGGTAATGTTTGTTGAGTTGAGTTATTCTGCTCTTCTGCTTTGCCTCTCCCTTTCTTACCTCTTCTCCCTCCCTTCTTCCTCCACTCAGTTTTTTTTTCTTCTTTTTGTCTCTCTCCTTTTTCTCCTCTCCAACTCTCATCTTTCCTTCTAGTCCTTCCCCCTCTCTCCTATTAAGGGCCATACATGCAAAAGGAAAAGAACGTATTTCATCATAACCCTACAAAAGTACTTCCCTCACAAACCTGTCATTGTGAATTTTGAAATTTGCCATAATGTCTGAAATTTCCACACTTAGAATTTTATAGTTTGGAGCTGGGGTATTCTACTGATTATAAGCTCCTTCAGAGGGAAACTGTTTGCCTTTCTTTGTATGGTCAGCACTTTACACAGTGACTGACATACACTAGATGCATAATAAGTGCTTATTGACTTGACTATAACCTGGAACGGATTAACAAAATTATTGTTATCAACATTCTCTCTCCCTCCCTCTCTCTCTCTCTCTCTCTATCTATCTATCTATCTATCTATCTATCTCTATCTCTCTCCCACCCTCCCTCCCTCTCTTTTTCTCTCTCTCCCTCTTTCCCTCCCTTTCTCTCTCTCTCTGTCCCTCTCCTCTCTCTCTGTCTCTATCTCTCTCTATCTCTGTCTCTGTCTCTCTGTCTGTCTCTCTCTGTCTGTCTCTCTCTCTCTCCCTCCCTTTTTCTTTCCCTCTCTCTCCCTCATTCTGATCATCTCATCCCTGGTTTTCAAATGTTATAATACAGAGCAATAAATTGGAAGAGATACTAGGTTATAGAATGCAAGAATTGGAAAGGACATTCTTGAGTATAAAATGTTGGAGCTGGAAGGGGCCTCAGAGCATGAAATGTCAGACCAGGGCAGGATTTTAGGATATAGAGTGTCAGAGCTGGGAGGTACTTTAAATGCTATCTAATCCAAGCCCTCTTTTCACAAATGGAGAAAATGCAACCCAGAGAAGGGAAGAACCTCAAAGTCACATAGCAAGTTAGTGGCAAAATCAAGTTGAGGAGCCAGGTTTCCTAACTCCCCATCCATGCTCAGATTGACTGGGGGAAAGAAAGGGGAATGAAGTAAGAGAAATAGTCAAGTCTACAGTCACTTTTCAAGAGTCTTCCTTAAATCTCCAGCTCTGTGGCTCCCCTTGGCAGGCCTGGAAGATAAGGCTAATTGGTCTGGTCAGAGTGAGCTCAGAGATAAATGACTATGTCAGTGCCTTGAATCACCCGCATCCCCAGCAGAGTAAAAAAAAGACAATGAGCTGGCCACCTCCAAGAGGGGCAGAGGCAGATATGTCATTCTCCAAGCATCTCCAGAAACCACAGAAGTCTTTGAATACTGAAGGCTATGGGAGGAGAAAGGAGAAAAATGCCATAACAGCACACAGGGGCAGCCTCGCCAGACCATGCTCACCATGGGAATGGGCATTGAGCTGGTCGTGTGTTCCATGGTTAGGTTATGAGTTTTATCACAGGGTATGCGTTAGCTTTGGTCTGAATCCCAGACCTAGACTGCCTATAGCTTTGACCTCAGGCTAAGCACTGACCCTAGAACAAGCCTCAACTTGGCCCCAGACCTAGATTGAACCCCACACCTGGCTTCAGACTAACCTGACCCTAGACTGAGCTCCAACCTTGACTCCAAACTGAGCCCCAATTCTGGATTCAGACTAAGTCCTAACACAGACCTAACTCCCCGTCCATGCTCAGATTGACTGGGAGAAAGAAAGGGGAAAAGTCCTAACAGAATTAGAATGAATGAGCCCTAACCCGGGCTCACTGACCTCAGCTATAGAATGATCCTGACACCAGACTGAAAACCTAAGACATGGATGATAATTAGTTAAATAAATGATCAATGAATAGACAGATATACAAAATGTTTATTAAGCACTTACTGAGTGCTAGTCACTATGCTAAGTGCTGGGAATATAAATGCAAACAAAACAGAAGACTATCCCTGTCCTCAAGCAGTTTTCATGCTAATAGAAGACAACACATAGAAGGAGGCTGAAGTGGGGGTGGGGTGAGGTATTTATGGGGGCAGAGGTGGAAAGATAGTCTGGAAAGTCAGGAAGTCAAAAGGGTGCAGGCATTTCCATTATGGAAAGGCAGGTGAAGGAGAGGTGAAAAAGTAGGCCAAGGAATCAGGAGTCGAGCCTAGTTGGAAGTGAGTATGACTGGCATTGGTACTTCCTCAGTTGGTCAGTCCCAGGGAGGGTCTGACTAATAAAAGAAGGAGACTACAGAGGCAGAGGCACCAACTGAACCCTTAACCCTAGCCCTAGACACAGACCCAATCAAGCCTTTCTCTTGTGCCACAATTCACAAGGGACAGTAGATGAGAATGTGGTTGCCTCCGTGCAAACTAATCCTCACTTCTGGAGACATAACTGTAAAAGAGCATCCTTTTGAGTGGGGGTAGGAGCAATATTTCCTCATGTGACCTTTGGGATGGACATTGATTCACTGGGCACTAAGGAAAGAGGGTGTATGGTCTCTGCTCTGAGTAAGTTTATGATCCAAAATACAAGATGGCAAAATGTCACTTTCCAACACTGGGACCCATTACTGAGCTAGAGAGTTCCAAGCTTCTGCCACATTAGTCCATCCATTGCTTCTCACATACACCCACCAAGTGCCAACCTTTGCTCCTCTGGCCATAACTTTCCATCTGCCTGAAACGCCCTCCCTTTCCCTTCCACCTGATTCCAGCCTTCCCACCCAATCCCACTCCTTCCAGGAAGCTTCCTCTGAGAAGCAGGATGGCCTGGGGGAAAGAGCGCTGGACTTGGGGCAGAAGCCCCAAGTCTGCATCCTTCAGATGCCTTTTTATTTGCCTATCTCATGAACTCCCATGGTTTCAATTATCATCTCTATGCTAATGATTCTCAGCTCTGTTTATCCAACCCTGACTTTTCTTCTAACTACCAGACATGTAATGCCAATTGCATCTTAGGCACCTCAAACTGAATGTCTTGTAAGCATCTGAATCTCCATGTGTCCCAATCAAAACTCATTATCTTTTCTCCCAGGCCCTTCCCTCTTCATAATTTCCCCATCATTGTGAAGGTTACCATTGTCCTCCCAGTCACACAGGCTCACAACCTAGGGGAACAACACAACTCTTCACTCTCTCTCATCCTCTAAGCCCTGCCAATTTTACTTTTGTAACATCTCTCACATATCTACCCCTTTTCTCCTCTGATGCTGCCCCCATGCTGGTGCAAGGGCTCATCACTTCGATCTTGGACTTTTTTCAATACTCAGCTGTTTGGTCTTCCTTCCTAAAGTCTCTCCACTCTAGTCCATCCTCCACACAGCTGTCAAATTAGACTTCCTAAAGTACAAATTGAACCATGTCACCATCTCCCCATTCAGTCTATTCCAGTGACTGACTCCCTATCACCTCTAAGATCAAATATAAAATCTTCTGTTTGGCATTCAAAGCTCTTCCCAACCTGACCCTTTCCTACCTTTCCAGTCTTCTTACACCTTATTCTTCATGACCTGGTGGACCACACTGTCCATGGAGCTTTCTTGACAAAGATAAGGGAGTGGTTTGCTATTTCCTTCTCTAGTGGATTAAGGTGAGCAGACTTTAAGTGACTTGCCCAGGGCCATTCAGCTAGTAAGTGTCTGGCCTCCAATTTGAATTCAGGTCTTCCTGACTCTAGGCCCAGCATTCTGTCTATTGAGCTGTCTAACTGCTGTTTACACTTTACTCAAGTATTCTGTGATCCAGTAACACTGGTCTCCTTGCTGTTCAATCAAAATATTAATTGCCTACCGTGTGCCTAGCACTGTGCTAAAAACTGGGGACACAAGAGGCAAAAGACAATCTCTATCCTTAAAGAGCTCAAAATCTAAAGGAAGAGTCAATAAGCAAGCAATTATGTACAGAAACCTATATAAAGAATAAAGAGAAAATAATTAGACACTAGAATTAAGGCATTAGAATTGGAGGTGATACATTCATGGTGATCACAAGATCAAGAGTAAAACTATCTCTTTGTGTGACTGAGGTGGAGTGGAGGAGAAAGCGATGGGAAGTGAATGGGTTGAGGAACTCAGTGATTATGGTGTTTGAAGGAGAGTCAATATATTGAATGTTTAATATGTATTGAAGATCCTTAATATGAAAGCATACATTGGGGAAGAGAGAAAAATTGTGAGCCAGGTACTGAACTCATTGAGGAAGGAAGGAGAGCAACCTGGAGGTCTACAGAAAACAGGTTCCAGGATTTTGATTGGGTGGTAGAGATGACTAGCATGATTGGGTGGTAGAGATGAATAGTATGAACCTCAAAAGAGGAAAAATTAATGAGTAATGAAGATGTCACTGGAAGTGACAGTGGGGAGCAAGGAATATTCCAACACTCCACCTCAACTTGTAAGCTGAGAGGAATGAGTGAAGGTGCAGCCAATGTTGAAAAGGGTGGCCGAGGAGGTCCTGTCTTCAGAAGGAGCCAGGTTACAGTAATAGCTAGAAGATGGAAGGAGTGGGAGAGAAGATGATGTAGGATGAAGGAAAGCTTGTTGCCTGTTGAACAGGCATTGCAGAGGGCACAGTAGAAGGGGAAGATGGTATTTGGTTGGAACTTTGGGATGGAAGTAGAGGGAAATAAGAATAAGGAATCAGGTGGTGGGGAAGGGGAATGGGGTTTGAATGATGACCTAGAGGGGTTCAGAATAACTAGACTGTGTAGCATGTGACGAGGAATGGGAATATTCATTACTGAGCAGAAGGCACTTCTTCCCAAAGGAGGCTGGAGATAAGCACATGAGAAGGCAGGCACATACTCACATGGGAGGCCTCATTTCACTCCTCCTCTTCCCTCTGAAGGTTGGAGATTAGGCAGGAAATGTAGCAGCAGGAGAAGGAAGTCCCATTCCCCACCAACTTTACTCTTCCTCTTCCCTCACAGGTCGGGCACAGCAGGAGATGGAAGGCCTGAGGTCAAAGGGAAGTTTGCTCCTGGAGGTGGGGGTTGCATTGTGCTGGTACAGATAGCAAGCCCTTTGCCACCTTCCCTCAGAGGTCAGGTACGGCAGAAGATGGAAGGCACTCAGGAAGGGCAAGACCTGGCCCTTCTTTGCCTTGTATAAGAGTTATCTGTACCCATGTCTTTTCACTTTACCAGACTGTGAGCTCCTTAGGGACAAGGACCAAGCATTCTTTGAACCTGCCTCACTTCCCCTTAGAACTGAGCATATATAATAAATTTTTGGTACCTATTTATTGAACTAATTCATTCTAGAATCATCAAAGAATCAACAAGCATTTATTAAGCCCTGATTACATGCGGTAGGGTTACAAGGACAAAATGAAACAGAGCCCATCCTAAACAAGCTTGTATTCTCCTGGAGGGGAACAACACAGACACAGACACAGGCACAGGCACACACACACACACACACACACACACGGAGATTCAAACTATAAACAAGATAATACAAGAATATTGGGAGGGACACTAGCAAGAGTGGAAATAAAGGAATCCAGGAAAGCTCCATGTAGGTGGTAGCCCTGGAACTGAGCTTGGAAGAAAGAAAATTTTCAGAGGCAGAGTTGGGGAGCAAATATATTCCAGGGATAGGAGGCATCCTGTGAAAGGCCACTGAGATGGATTGTTTAAAAGAAGTAATTAGGACAGTTTGGCTGGAACATAGAGTTTACGGAGAGGATTAATTTATACGTAATAAGCCCAGAAAGGTAGGCTGGAGTCAGATGATAAAGAACCTAAATGCCAAGCAGAGAGAAGACTTTGTAGATGTATAATTAATAATAATAACAACAATTGCATTTATATAATGCTGTAAGGTTTGCAAATGTTATTTCATTTCATCTGATAGTGCCAGCAGGTAGGTGCTATTATTACCCCCATTTTACAGATGAGGTAACTGAGTCAAACAGAGGTTAAATGACTTGGTCAACACTAACAACTAGCAAGTGTCTGAGGCTGGATTTGAACTCAGATGTCCAGGTCTAGCACTTTAGCCACTAAACCACTGAGGCTGGATTTGAACTCAGATGTCCAGGTCTAGCACTTTAGCCACTAAACCTCCTTGGCAACTAATTCCACAAAGTGTGTGATAATAGTATCTGCTTCCCAGCTTTATGGGGATTAAATGAAATAACATATAAAAGGCAATACTTAAACCACTATGTAAGTGAGAGTTCTTATTATCATATAAGAAGTGACAGAAAGTCTCACGATATCCAGCACACAGACAATTACTGCTCCTGTCAGATGAGTCACAAATCACAAATGCTACCATTCAAAGGAGTCTAGAAAACTTTACTGAAGATTACAAAGTATTGGGCAAGAAACTAGAGGGTTAAGGGTCACAGCTGATCTTTTTGTTACCAGGATGCTTCAGAAAACAAACACAAGTTTGGGGACTGAACTGCTGCTTGAGAGGATGGTGGATGAGAACAGGATTTTGACTTCTTGGCATAGAGGAATGGTAGGCTCATCGTTTAGCATCCTGCAAATCTAATCTAAAGGGCCTTAAGTTAAAAAAGGAAGGAGAAGGAAAAAAAGTCATCTATCAAGCTGGGAACCAGAAGGAATAGTTAGAGTGAAAGAAATGGATATAGCAATAGAAAACCCACAAACTCTCAAGAGATAAAATTCGAGAAAGGAACCACTGCTAGAATATATAGCCTCAGTTGATCCTACATGAATGCATAAAGGGTAGATAACAAGAAAGCTGAACTAGAAATCCTAATGCAAGAAAGAAAATGTGGCTTCATGGGTGTAACTGAGTGTTGGTGGGAGGAGACTCATGACTGGAATATGGCTATGGAAAGACAGACATTATTTAAAAGAAACAGCAGGGGAGAAGGGGAGGAGAACAGAATAGTGCTATAGATTAAGATCACAACTTGATTCAATTCAACAAACTTGTTAATCACTGAATGTGTGCAAGGCACTGTGCTAGATGCTGTATATAGAAAAATAGAAAAATTAAAACATTCCTGTCCTCAAGAAGCTTAAATTTACTGGGGATGAGGGAGGTGAGCCACCAGGAGACAGGGTAAGAATGAAATGTGTAGTAAAGTCATTGCAAGGGGGTGGGGTAAAGGAGAGCATTCTAGACGTAAGGGGCAGACTTTGCAAGAGCATGGCAATGAGAAATGGAAAAATGTGCCTGGGGAATAGAAATAGGCCATTTTCATTAGAAAGTATGTTGTATAAGGATACTCAGTCTGAAAAAAATAGATTCAAAACAGATAGGGAAGGTTTGAAAATTCTAATCAGAGGAGTTTGTGTTTTATTCTAGAAATAATAAGAAGACATTGGACACTTTTGAGTAAGAGAATGATGTGGTCAAAATATTACTTTGGATGCGTCAGCTTGTCACTTGCATGAAGGTTGGATTATACAGGAGAAAGCCTGGAGGAATAGAGTCCATAGGAGGCTATTGCTATCATTTCAGCAACAAGTAATAGGGACATGAATTAAGGTAGCAGCCATGTGACTAAAGAGAGGTGAATGGATATGAAAAGACTGAGAAGGCTTGGCAGTTGACTGGATAAGGGTAATGAAGGAAAGTGAAGACTCAGGGATGGCTCCAAGGTTGCTAATCTGTATGGCTGGAGAAATGATTGGATGCTGAGCAAAAACAAGGAAGTTTGGAAGAAGGATGGGTTTGGGGGGAATGCAAGAAATTTCATTTTGGCTGTATTGAGTTGGAGATGGCTGATGAAAAATCCAGGTCCAGCAGGCAGTTGATGATTTGCCTGGCCCGTGGTAGTGCTGAAAAGAGTATTGATTGATGGTAGTAGTTATCTAGATCCAAATAGACGTGATTATTAAACTTGTGAGATTTGATAAGATCACCAAGGGAAAGAGTGTGGAGAGGAGTGCTAAGGACAGACAGAGTCTTGGGAGAGGGAGATGATAGCATGGTGGAAAGAAGGAGAATGGTGTAGCAAAGCATACTAAGAAGGAATCATCAGACGAGTAAGAGGAAAAGTTAGAAAAAACAATGTCATGGAAACCACAAGGGGAGAAAGTAGACAGGAACATGAGTCAGAAAGACTGTCCAGAAGGAAGAACAGTGTCAAAAGATACAGAAAGGTCATGTAAAATGAGGACTGAGAAATTAATGAGAAATCTAGCAGCTAAGAGATTGTTGGTAACATTGAAGAAAACTGTTTTAGTCAAGTAATGGGATCAAAAGCCATATTGCAATGAATTGAGAAGTGTGGAATTGGAAGTAATGGATGTTGGTGACTTATTGTAGTAATTTTGTTGTGAAGGAGAGGAGAGTTTTGGACAATAGTGTGAGGGAATATCGGGGTTAATTGTATGTTGTTGTTGTTTTTAAGAACGAAAGAGACTCAAATATATGGGGTAGGAAGTAGGGAGGAATGAGGGAATGAGCCAGTGAATGAGAAGATTGAATATGATAAAAAGAAACTGAATGTTTTCGAAGGCAGAATCCCAGAGGAGATGGGAGAGGATGGGATCAAGAACAAAGGCAGAGGGATTGACCTTGGCAAGGAGAAGGACTATCTTTTCACTGGAGACAAGAGCAAAAGAAGGTAGGATGGGAGGCAGGTAGAGGGTTTTTGAGATGCAGACTAGGGGAGAAGGAGCTCATGACAACAGCCTTAAATTTCAGGGTAAAGTAGGAGGCAAGGTCCTCTGCTATGATGAAGAGGGTTGAAAAATTGTAGAGGAAAGGGCAAGAACTAGAGGGCTGGAGAAGGGCAGGTATCCCAGTTTTATTTAAAGGAACAAAATGGAAACTTCAAACTATGAGTGAATGAGCTTGATTACAACTCCTAAACAATTCTAGAACACATGATGAAAAAAGTGATTAGTGAACATACAGAAAAGGAAGTAGTGATCAAAGAGAGCCAGGCTGGCTTCCTCAAGAACATGACAGCTTCATTCCCCTTTTGATGGTTACTACATTGGTAGATTAGGGAAATGTCATATTATAATTTAGCTAAATTTTAGCAAAACATTTTGACAGAACTTGTCATACTCATCTTGTGGACAGTATAGAGGAAGGAAGGAAGGAAGGAAGGAAGGAAGGAAGGAAGGAAGGAAGGAAGGAAG
>CM053596.1:94913210-94943184 GCA_028646575.1 Pseudocheirus occidentalis
GAAGGAGGGAAGGAGGGAAGGAAGGAAAGAAGGAAGGAGGGAAGGAAGGAAAGCAGTGAAGGAGGGTGGGAGGGGGAAAGGGGGGACTATCTTTATCACAGCCTCCTGACTTATATAAAATTGGCCAGACCTACGACATTCATAATGGGTCCTGGGCCCCGTTCAGCCTTTCTCCCTCATCCCTCCTGGAATTAGAGATTCCAAGGGACTGATTCATCCACAGACCTCCCTGCTTCCCTGAGGTCTGAGGCAATGGAATTATGGCCCAAGTTCCAGTGACTGGGAGGGATAAAATGGTTCAGTGAAATTCCCACATAGCTTTCAGAAAACCAAGAATATAAGGAGGTGGGAGTTTGCAAGGCTGGGCTTGGCCTTGATGGGATAGAAGAGAGGAAAGATGTTTTTTCAAGGTCTCTGGGTGCCAAACTAAACAGCCACCAACCACTATCAGAAGAGGAAGGGTCCAGCAAAAGGCAGGGCAAGGGAGGTAATGAGGAACATTGAGCAGGCTCTGGAAGGAGCATCCCAGGAGAGGGAAGGGGATGAACAACTTTAAAGGGACTAACATTCCTTGGAAGCTCAAAATTCCTGTGGCATCTGTAAATGAGATGCTGGGAGTGGCAAGAGAGCAAGACAGCAGGACTCTTTGCCCTAGAGAGAGTGGTCTCAATGGGTCAGGGGAGCAAGACTTCTCTTCATCCATGGCTGATGATTGGTGGCTCCATCCCTGTTAGGATGTAGGATAAGGCCTAGAACTGAAAGAAACCATAAAGACCATCTATAACAACTGGCATTTATGTAGTGCTCTGAATGTGTGATCTCATCAGTTCCCAAGGATTCAATACCATCTTTATGCAGTTGATTTTCAGCTTTATGTGTCTGGCCCTAACCTCCCTCTTGAATTCCACTCTTACATCTCCATCTGCCTGTTGGGTATTTCAAACCATATTTCTTAGACATCTTAAACTCAGCATGTTGAATCCTCCTCCCTTCTGAACTTTCTTATTATTGTAGATGGAACCACCATCCTCCCAGTCACCCAGGCTTCCAGTTTAGGAATTATCCTTGACTTCTCACACTCTCTCACTCCCTAGCCCCGCCATAGTCCATGAGTTGCCAAGTCCTATCATTTCAGCCTTCCTAATATCTCTTATGACAGCCTTCATTGTCTCATGCCCAGACTATTGCAACCGCCAACTAGTTCACAGGTTTCTCTTCACTCTAGTCCCACCTTGACTCACTTGGCAAATTAATCTTAATTACATCTGACCATGTCATCAATTCAACCCGTTCCAGTGATTCTCTCTTGCTTCCAGGATCAAATTTAAAATCCTTTATTAGGTTTTTTAGAGGACTTCATAGCCTGACCCCTTCATACTTTTCCAGCCTTCTTATACCCTATTCCCTTCTATAATTTAGTGACACTGGCCTCCTTGCAGTTACTTGAATGAGGTGCTCCATCTGCCAACTCTGGGGATTTTCACTTATTGACCCCAGTGCCTAGAACTCTCTCACTCTTCATCTCCACCTCCTGACTTCCCTGACTTCCTTCAAATCAAAACCAAAACCCTGCCTTCTGTAGAAAACATTGCCTGTTCCCCCTTAATGCTACTGCCTTCCCTCTGTTGTTCATCTCCAGTTGATCCTATTTCTACATTGTCTGTGGTAGCATTTTTTCCTCCATGTAACTTTCCCTATTAGATTGTGAGTTTCTTGAGGGCAGGAATTGTTCTTTGCCTTTTTTGTATCCCTATAATTTAAGGCCAGTGCCTGGAACATAGTATTTGTTTAATAAATACTTATTGACTGACTAACCTCACATCTGAGTCTCATGACAACCACACATTCAGTCACTGGCTTCATGTATATATTGTGGGAGTGCAAAGGCAAAAATAAAACAATTCTTTGAGAAACAGTGGAATGTACCCCCCTTTCTACCTTCTCTCTCTGTGCCTCTCTGTCTCCCTCTGTTTCTGTCTCTCTCTGTCTCTGTCTCTTTCTCTCTGTGTCTCTGTCTTTCTCTCTTTTACATATATAAATATATACAAAATAAATAAAAGGCAGTTGGGGAGGGAATTCATTAGCAGTCAAGATAATCCAAAAAGGCTTAATGTGTAAAGAAATGACATTTGAGGTAGACTTCAAAGGAAGTTAGGAATTCTAAGAATCAGAGGATTTTTTTTAAAGAAACATTCATTTGACCCTGCCATTCCCTCAGACTGTTGTCTTATACCTCTTCTCCATTCAAGGCATGGATTATTCCTGTCCATAAGCACAGAGACAGGAGACAGAATGTTAACTGTGAGGATTTGTAAGAAGTCTTCTGTGGTTGAACTATAGTATGTGAAGGGGTTTGTTGCTCAGTCATATTTAACTATTTGTGACCGCATTTGGGGTTTTCTTGGCAAAGATATTAGAGTGACTTGCCATTTCCTTCTCCAGCTCATTTTACAGATGAAGAAATTGAAGGAGTGTCTAGGTGACTCAGGGAACAGAGCACCAGCCCTGGAGGCAGGAAGACCTGAGTTCAAATCCAGCCTCAGATACTTAACACTTACTAGGTGTGTGATCTTGAGCAAATCACTTAACCCCAACTGCCGAGCCTTCTCCCCCCCCTCCAAAAAGCACAAAAAAAAAAAGAAATTGAGGCAGAGTTAAGTGCCTTGTCCAGGGTCACACAGCTACAGCTATATACACACACATTCACACAGTATCTGAGATCAGAACTGAACTCAGGAAGATGAGTCTTCATGACTCCAGGCCCAGCGCTCTATCTACTGCATTACCTCGCTGTCCTAGGTGAAGCGTAATAATGTTGAATAAGACAGGAAAGTAGATTGGAGCCAAGTCTTGATCTCCATATTCCATTCCATCCTGTATTTCACCAAGGATCAACCTACTGGAGATATGGGGTGTTTAGAATAGGGAAAGACAAGAAGGGATTTTGAATCCCAAAGCACTGAGGGGTAGGAAAGACTAGGGTCTTAAGCCTTGTTGACCTTGGTCAGCTGCCCAGAGATTTTGGTTCCTCAGAATTACTCTGGGGAAGCTTTGCTTTCATCCCCAGAGCATTCATTATAAATGACTTTTTTAAATAAATGACTTTACTGATTGCTGACCCACTGAGCCTCCTGACCTTGCTGCCCTACTTGGCTCTCTGGACTCAAATGTCTGCTCTCTCCATCCTTTCATATATGTTTACCATTTCTCATGATAGTTACCCCAGAACTGAACACCCCAAGCTAGCGTCTGCTTCCTTGATTCATACTCTACCCCATCTCCACACACTTCAGACCATAACAAAGCATACAAATCAAAACAACTCTGAGGTTTCATCTTACCCCAGAAAAAATGACAAAACATGGGAATAGTCAGTTCTGGAGGGGATTGTGGAAAGACAAGAACACTGATGCATTGTTGGTGGAACTGTGAATTGATCTGATCATTTTAGAAAGCAATTTGTAATTATGTAAAGAAAATTACTAAAATGCCCATGCCCTTTAACATAGAGATTCCCCTGGGAGGTTTATATCCCAGGAAGGTCAATGACAAAAAGAAAGGACTCATATACACCAAAATATCTATAGCAGTACTTTTCATAATTAGAAACAAAGTAGATGCCAATTGACTGGGGAATGACTAAACAGATTGTGGTACGTGAGTGTAAGGGAACATTGTTGTATCTTAAGAAATGTTTTTAGCTCTCTCCTCTGGGGATAAGCAGAAAAAATCTATGCCTTTTTCTACTTGGCTGCTCTTCAACTACTTTGAGATAGCCAGTCAACCGGCATATCAGCTCTCAGTTGGGCATCCCCAGTTCAACAACGTGGGAACTAACTCTGAATTTTGTATGTTTGAAACAAATAAAACACAAGCTGTATATAACATGGATTGGTGGTTTCCTATGCAATCCTCTCTTTCTCTATTCTTTCTATTTGGAAATGTTCATGTTTGTGGGGGGTTGACAAGTTCAGAAAAACAAAATAAAATTAAACATTTTTTTTAAATCCCCAGTTCCTTTAGTTGATGCTCAGATGCTCATGATCTTGAGGCACTGCCCCATAATGGTTTTCTCTCCCCAGTCACACTTCAATTTGTCAATGATTTTTGCAAAATATGGGGCCCCAAACTAAACACAATAATATTTGGTATATTCTTATATTATCCTCCTAGCTGGCTTCCCTTCTACACGCCTTTTCTCTCTGATCCATTCTATGTGTGCTGTCAGGATTATGTCTGGTCTGACCAGGGCAATGTACAACAGGATTGTCACCTCCCTAGTCCTGGCCATTCTGACTTGCTTAATTCAGTCAAAAATCACATCAACTTTCTTCACTTCTATCCCATGTGGTTGACTCATATTGAGCGTATAATGAGTCCACTAAACCACACCAGACACAACAAAGCTCCCTCCCCCCTCCCCAATCTCTTTCAGAGGAACTGTTACCTAGCCAAAGAAATTTTCTGCACAATGGGTTTTCAAAGAAAGTTTCTGCATAACAAGGCCATTTCTAAAAAGTCCCAGGAAGTGGCCTAAAAAAAAAAAATAGAACTTTATCTGAATGAAACCAACTCAACAATAAGAAATAATACTACAGAAGTGTTATCTTTTGGCATTACAGCAAAAATAAATAGAGGTGCTTTCTCTGGTATTGCACAGAGGTGACATATTCACCTGTTCCTCAGTCAAAACTCCTGGTTTTACAAATAAGGAAACTGAGGCCCAGAGAGATTAAGTGACTTGCCACCCAGGTAGTAAATGAATCAACAAGTATTTATTAAGTGCCCAGTATCTGTCAGGCATTATACTAGGTGTTGAGCATGCATGTATAAAGAAGCAAACAATCCATACTCTTAATAAGTGTTCTAATGGGGGAGACAACACTCATGTATACATATGTATGTATACATGCATACATACATACCCTTATTAGTATTACATATTATGTACATATACATAATATATTGTGCACAATAATACATAACAATAGTCATAATATAAACATATATACAGTGCAAAGTGAATAAAAACAAGTATATGCAATGTAGTTAAATACAGGGTGCTTTAGGATAGAAGGCACTAGCAGGTGAGGGAATTGGGGAAGGGCAGGACCAGAAAGGCTCCATGTGGATAGTGGTGCTTCGGCTGTATCTGAAAAGAAATGAGCATCTCCACGAAACCTAAGTAAAGGGGAAGTGTGTTTCAGACAGATGAGACAGCCAGTGCAGATGCATAAAGCCGGGAGGTGAGTGCTAGTGGGGGGAACAAAAAATAATAAATAAATAAGCCAGGATTCTCTTGATACAAAATGCATTTTGTTTCTCTTACTGTACCAGAGAAACATTTTAAGGTCAGGAAGGCAGCATTGGTATAATGAATAGGGTGCTGGATGCGAAATCAGAAAGACCTGAACTCAAATTCTATCCCAGACTAGTTGTATGACTCTGGGCAGGTCCTTAACATCACTTTACCTCAGTTTCCTAATTTATAAAATTTTAACTGAGGATGAGTTGAATGAACTAGGAATGTTTAGCAAGAAGAGAAGAGAGCCTGTCCATACACAAGGGAAGAGGGGATGTGATAGCTGCCTTCAAGTATCTGAAGGATTGTGTCAAGGAAAAGGGATTAGATTTGTTCTACTTGGCTATAAAGAAAAGACCCAGACGCCAGGGAGAAAAACTGCAGAGAGACTGATTTCAGATCCATGTAAGAAAAAGCTTGCTAACATTTAAAGATATCCAAAAGGGGAATGGGCTGTTTCAGGAGGAAGTGAGTTCCCCATCCCTAGAGTTCTTCATGTGAGGTTAGATGACCACTGACTGAGAATGTTGTAAAGGAGAGTTCCTGTTCAGGTGGAGGTTGGACTGGATGCCCTCTGATATCTCTTCTCATTCTTGGAAACTCTGAGAGCAAACCCACCAAGGCAGTCCCTTCCATGATAGTTAGCAAGTTTTTTCATTACATCAAGAAGACATTTGAATTTTTGCAGTTTTTGATCCCTTCCCTCCCTAAGCTGTTCTTGGTGCTTCTGTCTGGGACCAAGAAGTCTGTTTTCTTTTCCAAATGAAATCCAGTCAGTTAGTCAATATACATTTTATTAAGTACCTACTATTTGCCAGGCACTGTACTTCTGGAGGCCACAGTCCTTCCAGTCTCATAATAGCATGTCACACCTAAATTTTCTTTTCTCCAGGTTAAACATTCCCAGTCTCTTCAACCAGTATTCATACACAGGGTACATCCATAAGGTTCTTCATTATTCTGGTCATTTCCCTGTGGACATTGTTCAGCATATCAATGTCCTTCCTAAAATGAGGTGCCTGGAAATGAACACAGTGTTCTAGATATATCCTGACCAAGTCAGAGTAGAGTTAAGATTATCTTCTTAGAGATGCAAACTAGACTTTTCTTAATACAGCCTAGATTACAATAGTCTCCTGGCTGCCATATATCACAGCTGACATTTAATGAATCTTTGGTCCACTAAGACCCCTGTATTAGCTGGGTGGTACAGAAACTAGTCAGTTGTCTCGACTTTCGTCTTGCCAATGGACTTCTATAACTCTGGAAGAAAGAGTGAGGCTAATGACTTCGTACAACTTTGCCTCATTTAAATTCAAGTCATGTACAAGTCAAGACATTACCCCATGAAGTCACTGGTCCTCTTTGAAAACAAAGGAACGTATAGTATTTATTTATAATTTATAAATTATAATTATATATAATATACATTATATATAAATATATAATTTATTTATGGTTTATAATTATTCTATAACATAATACTGATTATTATTATAACAACAATAATAATGATAATAACAATATTGAACCTGGAGCCCAAAAGAACTCACTTCAAATCTGGCTTCATTCACTTACTAGCATGTGGCCTTGAGCAAGTCACAGAACCTTTATAAGCCTCAGTTTTTTGTAAGGATAAAATGAGATAATATTTGTAAAGTTTTTTGCAAATCTTTAGTGTGCTATATAAATGGTAGTTCTTATTATAAAATGAAATGACTAGCCACACCTCCCCCACATTATACTTATGAAGTTGATTTATTTTTGTAAAACCCAAATCTAAGTTATTTGTGAATCCATTTGCGAGTCTCTGGTCTGGGACTCTGGCCAATACTTTTCCATCTCTTAGCCTTAGTTCCTTCATCTGCTGAATGATGGAACTGTACTAGATCAGGGGTTCTTTAGCTGGGGTCTGTGAACTTGGGATTCTTCTTAACATTTTGATAACTATATTTCAATACAATTAGTTTCCTTTGTAACTTCACTTATTTTATTTTGTGTACTTAAAATTGTGATGTAAGAAGGAACCTACAGGCTTTTGGTTTCCATGAAATTTTTTTAAAGTGACCAACCATACTAGATATTCTTTAAGATCCATTCTTTCTCTAATGTCTTATGGCTCTGTAATTCTGGGGGGAAATCAAGACAGTAAAACATGTCATCTGAGCAGACGTAGATGGGATGATCCTCTGTGGGGACAAATCTGAGCAGGCTGCATGGAAGAGGCACGTCACTGCAGCACTCCCATGCTTAGGAATTCAGCTGACCAGTTTCTGAAAACTGAACTGAATTAAATCCCTATTCAAAGTCCATTCACATAGGATTTACCTAAGTACTTCTGATCTCGCTGTCTCTTAAATTCAAACCAATAGGTTGACACTCCTCCAGGAACTGTCATAGTCTGCTTTACTATTAGAGACTGAGGTGGCCAAATTGACACTTGCCATTACATTCCAGACAGATGTTGCCTCCCCCCCCCAACCTGCCCTTCTACCCATGTAACTGAGCTCCCCAGTGCATCCCCAGGTGGATTAGTCCACATTGTTCTCGTTGGTTGTTGTTGAATAATGTTTCAGTTATGTCTGACTCTTCATATACTCCTTTTTGGAGTTTCCTTGGCAAAAATACTGGAGTAGTTTGCCATTTCCTTCTCTAGCTCATTTTACAGATAAGGAATTAAACAGGGTTAAGTGATTTGCCCAAGGTCACACAGCTAGTAAGTATCTGAGGTCAGATTTGAAATCAGCTCTTCCTGACTCCAGGCCTGGCACTCTACCCTCTGGACCACCTAACAGCGCCCCCCCCCATCCTCATTGGCTTATCAAATAACTAAACTCATCCAACTCCACATTGAGATTCTAGATGGTTAAGCCTATATTCTCTCCCCATTCCCCCATCCTCCACTTCCCACCCCTCCACACACACCTGGCCCCAGAGAGAAGGAGAGAGGAGAAAGGGGCACCAAGTTCCCAGGCTGAGATTATTTTGAGATTGTCCAGAGCTCTGACAGTCGTCTTTCCCAGGATAGAATGTCCTATGGAAAGTCCCCAGCTGTGAGCAGGATCCATGTGTGGCCACAATTCCGGCAAAATGATTCTAAGTTGAAAGAAGGAGGCGTAGGGAAAGAGGGAAAAAATAAATACACATTTACATAAAGATAAATAGACATGTATATATAAGGAAATACACATGTACTACAAAAATAAAAGCACACTTTGAGGCTCTGCTTCAGTCATTTCCTAGTGGTGTGAGAAGGGATGTGATTTGTCCACTATCAAATAGCTCGGACTGGCAGGACTGGGCCTGGGACTCTGGTCATCTGGTCCCCAGTCTAGGGCTACCATGGTCTACTACCTCCTTTGTGGAGTGGAAAGGAAGAAGACCTTCTAGAACGTAACTACTTAAACAGCAAAGTTATTAATATTGAATGATAATCATAGTAACTAGGATTTATATTGCTCTGTAAGATTTGCCCAATGTTTTCTAAATATTATCTCATTGGATTCTCACAATAACCCTGGGAAGTAGGTGCTGTCTGAAGTGCCATTTTACAGATAAGAAAATCAAGGCACACAGAGGACAAGTGACTTTCCCAGAGTCACAGAGTTAGTAAGTGTCTGAGGCTGGATTTGAATTCAGTTTTATCTGATCTAGATCCAACCCTTTAGCCACGAGCTGCCCCTGAATTTAATAAGAACAATCACAATAATAACAATAATAATAATAACTGTTTGTGTAGTCTTTTAAGGTCTATAAAGTATATGTACATTCTCTCATTTAATCCCATGACAGCCCTGTGAGGTAGATACAATCAGCATCAATATCATGTTTTGATAGACAAGGAAACTGAAACTCAGAAATGAAGTTACATGGCTGTGGCCCAAAGCCCACTAAGTGTTGAAGGCAAGATTTGAACACAGGTCTTTCCTGATTCCCAATCCAGCACTTCTCCCAACATTCACTATTGAATAGAATCAAAATGAGTTTCACTGAATGTAATAGGACAGGACAGAACCACATTAACTGAAAAGAACCTTTATAATTTTTCTCCCATGGGAATACCTGGCATATAAGAAGAAGACCTTCCTTAAGAGCCAGGAGGCCTTGGTTCTAGGTCCAGCTCTGTCACCATGTCACAGTATGACCTTGGCTCTAGATCTTCCTCACCCCTTTTGGGCTTCTTTTTCTTCTTCTTCATTTTATTTTTTTGGAGGGTGGAAGACAGGGCAATTGGGGTTAAGTGACTTGCCCAGGGTCACAGGGCTAGTAAGTGTTAATTGTCTGAGGCTGGATTTGAACTCAGGTCCTCCTGACTCCAGGACCAGTGCTCTATTCACTGCACCAACTAGCTGCCCCTGCTCCTTTTTCTTCTGTAAAATAAGGGGGTGGGACTAGATGACTTCCTAGTGGTTACAGCGAGAGATCAGCTCATAGAGAATTTCATAGTCAGACTGCTAATTGAGATGCTGGGAAAAGGTGCATGATGCAAACTCACATGGGATGTTGGCCAAGTTCATATCTAGGGCCTGAGGAATGTATGGGTGCACTACTGGGGTTCATCAGTTTGTGGTGGTCTGTCCTACCCTGTGAGCTGCTAGAAGGACTGAGGTTTCCCAGAAATCCACAGCTCTGCCCATTTATCTACTATGAATAAGTGTGAGATGTGGAGACATGAAAATGGGGATCATAGTACTTCCTAAGGCTTCCCAGAGAAAAGGGGGGAGAGGTAGAAAGAGAGAGAGAGAGAGAGAGAAAGAGAGAGAGAGAGAGAGAAGAGAGAAGAGAAAGAGAGAGGAGAGAGAGAGAGAAGAAAAAGGGAGTGAGGGAGTGAGGGAGAGAGAGAGAGATGAATGTGGAGGGATAGAGAAAGTTAGATAGGGATAGGGATAAGCACAGAGGAGAGAAGGGAAAGGAAAAGCAATGACAGACAGAAATAGAACTGGAAAGAGATGGAGACAGAGACAGGCATGTAAAATGGAGGCCAAAGTGCTTCCCAGGGTTTCTGAGAGAGGGGAAGAGAGACAGACAGACAGACAGATAGATAGGGAAAGACAGAGGGAAGGGACAGAAACACAGAGCACCAAGATTGGCACAAAAACAGAAAGCCAAGAAAGTTCAGAGAAAGGGAATACAGACAGTAATGAGAAAGTCACGTAATGAAAGACAGACACAGAGAAATTGACAGACACAAAAGGAAGGGGAAGAAAAGGAGAGAAGAGAGCAGAAAGTACAGAGAGGAGGGGAAGAAGAAAAATAGAAACACAAAAGGAGAGATAATGACTATATTGAGATTGATGAAAACAGAGTAGAGAAGGTATAGACTAAGAGAGACCAATGAAACCACAACACAGATGACCCAAGACAGAGAAAGCCAAGACTGAGATAGAGACAGGGGTTGGGAGTGGGGTGGGGAAGCAGAAGGGAACACTTCTCTCTTAGGGGTCTTTGAAAGGATGTGCCTTGTGAATGAAACTTCTCTAGCAGAAATGATCCAGAGATTCCATCCACACACGAAGAAAGAGTCTGTCAAAGTAGAAATGTATAGCCACTAGAAGAAAAGCTCTTGGCCAAGCACCTAAAATAGGATTTACAGGATTTCAAGCTACAATAAACCTTAGAGAACATCTTCTATCCTTTTATTTTACAGCTGAGGGAGCTGAGGTTCAAAAAGGAGAATAAATTAAGTTAATGTCATCCAGCCAGTAAAAGTTAAACTAGGTCAGTACAAGCAGTATTGTTACCTCCATTTTATAGACATGGAAACCGAAATCCAGAAATGAAGTGACTTGGCCATGACAGGATGGCAGCCATTAATTGTTAAAGACAGGATTTGAAACCAGCCACCATCTTTAGGTGCTACCAAATATAACAACAACAAAACCAAAACCAACCCTTCAGTATGAAGAGCTCTAAGGTTTCACAATTGTTTTTTAGGATGTTTCATTAAGCATCAAGGCTTCTAGAGAAATGAACATCCCTCCTTTCCAGGTTCCCTCTTTCTACTATGCCATCTTTCCAACATTCTAATCCAAAGACAGGATTACACAAAACTCAAAGGGATAGCTAACTCCTTTGATGACAAAGTCAAGATCCCAAAATAAGTTTTTGGCCATGGAACTGGGTTGGACCTAATAGCATCAATACAGTAGAAATAAATATAAAGTCCTGCACATAAGTGGCAAAAATCATTTGCACAAGCAAAGACTGGGGTTTGCGGCTAGATACAGAACATGTGAAAAAGCTTTAGGAGTATTAGTGGAAAGCAAGTTCACTGTGAGCCCAAAGTGTGAAAAAATGACAAAAAAAGATTGTTTGATCATAGGCTACATTTAAAAAGTATCTGGAATGAAGAAGGTGATGGTGCCATTGCCCACTTCCCTCAGCAGGCTCCCTCTAGAACTGTGCTCAGTCCTAGCACCCACATTTTAGGAGAGACAGTGACAAGTTAGACTAATTTCAGAAGATAGTAACCAACATGATGAGAGGACTAGAGATGATAGTAGCTCCCCCAAAACAGGAATTCAATCTAATCTAAATGTATGCTTTCCAGCACAAAGCATAGCAAGGGAAAAGGGAGGCCATACCCACAGCTGATTCTTTCCAATCATTTAGCAGGCAAAGGGAGAATCTAAGTTGCTTTGAGATAATGGTTCAAGTGAAGCGGTTTTTAAAAGATACAGTTGACCTGGGAATGTCTGTAAAATAGCAGAAAAGGAGAAAATAGATGGTCAGAGAGGGGAGATAAAAGGAATTAGGGAGAAAATAATCCATGGGGCAATCTCTTAGATGAGAGCATAAATAGAAGAGGTGGCCTTTACAAGGAGAAAGGCCACCTCCCCCTCAGAGACTGGAGCAAAGGAGTAGAGGATGGAGGTAGAGAAAGTGTTTTTAGGTGTGAAGTAGGGGGAATTACAGGGTTCAAAATGGATTTTCTCCCTACAGAAGTAGGTGAGAACATTTGCTAAGGGTGGCGGGAAGTATTGAGAGTCTAAGGAGGGAAGAGACATTCTGGAACAACTAATGAGAATTATAGGATAATGATAGCAGATATGAGTCCATCAAGAAAGAACAAAAAGATGTCCATGCAGCAGTGAAGGACTAGTTAGAATTAGATCGTGTGGATTCATGCTGGGCTCAGTCACCCTGGTGGTGGTCTGACCTCCTTAGACAATATTCAGTAAGCTAAGTATTTGAGTAGAGAAAGTGACTTGACCAGGGGTCACATAGCTAGTAAGTATGGGATGTAGGGGGTTTTCAGAGAGGGCTAGTACCTCTGCTATGAGAGCTCTTTTCAGGACTACTCACCCACTTTTGATGGCCAGCTGTGAGCCAACTCTTACCTATAGCTCCAAGAAGCAGTAGCATGAGCAGCAGTCACACACCAGTAAAACTTTCTGGGCAGAAGGGCTAAAAACCAGATTAAGAGTAACTGACAGACTTCAAAACCATCAGTGAGTTAGGGGATTGTCTGTTTGAAGCATGCAAAGACTTCTCCCAGGGAATGAAGACAGAATGAGCACATGAGAATAATCTGTTCCAATGGCCATGAAGATGGCTGAAGCAGAAGCTATGGAGTGCTTTGAGCTTGATCAGAAATCAAAGATGCCAAGGTCATCCACTGCATCCTGGGCCATCACTCACCAGTCATCCCGACTTTTGTCTTGCCGCTGGACTTCCATGCCTTTGGAAGAGAAAGTGAGGCTGATGACTTTGTATAACTCTGCCTTACTTAAATCCAATTCAAGTACAAGTTAAGACCACCCACAATGTCATTGATCCTCTTTGAAAATGAAGACAAACAACAGAGAAAGTGGATGGTGGGCTAATCCAGGACTGAGGACTGCCAAGACACGATGACAGAGGAATGAGAAGTCAAGGAGGATAACATCTAGTTAGCTATAGATTTAGGGCTCTGAATGGAGGAAAATAAGGCCAGAGTAGGAGAAATGGACTGGGAGTACAAAGAATCATTCGAGACTGGAAGTTGCCATGAGGATAGAGAATGGGTTTAAGAATTAATTTAGGAGAAAGATGGAAGAACAGGAGAATAGGACCAGAGAGGAGACTCTCAGTGTTCAAAATCATGGGACTGGCATAGTTATGTATAATGGTCACATCTAAGGTATGACCACCTCTGCAGCTGAGATAGAGTGAAGATGCAAGTCATGGGAGTTAAGAAAAATACCCTAGAAGCAGTTTCTGCTTTAATGCCCAAGGACTATGCCTCACTCCCTCTAGGGCAGCGGTTCTAAACCTGTGGGTTATGTTCAATTTGTAACAATGAAAATACATCCTGCATAGCAGATGTTTACATTACAATTCATAACAGTAGTAAAATTACAGTTATGAAGTAGCATCGAAAATAATTTTGTGGTTGGGGAGGTCACCACAACATGAGGAACTATATTAAAGGGTCATGGCACTAGGAAGATTGAGAACCACTGCCTAGGGTAACATAAAGTCCTAGTGGAACTGAACGTTTCATGAAGAGGATGGGACTTCAATTTGACCTTGAGTAATCATTAGACTTTAGAAAGGTGAATATGAGAGCAACAGTAGAAAGATGAAATAGTGAGCAGGTGTGTTCACACTCTCCAATTTGCCCCTCCCTTACCCTACTTAGATGGGTTTCCTGGTACAAACTCTTCTCTGCTCTGGGAAATTTTATCAAAGGGTTTGTAACTGTGTGTGTGTGTGTGTGTGTGTGTGTGTGTGTGTGTCTGTCTGTCTGTCTGTCTGTCTGTCTCCATCTCTCTGTCTCTCCCTGTGTCTCTCTGTCTCTACTTGCCTGCCTCTCTCTCTCTTTCTCTCTCTCTCTCTCTCTCTCTCTCTCTCTCTCTCTCTCTCTCTCTGGCCCTGCCTTTCTTTCTCTATCTCTCTGTCTCTCTCTTTCTCTCTCTCCCCTTTCTCTCAGCTGTCTCCTCCTAACTCTCATTCCCAGGAAGTACACCCAGAGTAGCAAATGCCTGTGGTTAACACTGTTTATAAACACAAAATGAACATTTAAAACAAAGAAAGGTTAACAAACTTTTCCCACTTCAAGGGAGCCTGAGGAGAGAAAGGAGTTACAGAGTTACCACCTTGGGGTCTGTAGCCTAGGGAGTTGTAGTGGAACAGCCACTGTTCAGCACTCTTGAGTCCTGACCACTCCTGGTGATGGATCTCTCTGGCCATGCTTCCCTTCTCTCATTTCCACTCAGCTGTTTGGTCTTTCTTCCACACTTCTACATATCAAGCTGGGTTCCTCTTCCAATATGATTCCTTCATGGACTCACTCAAACTGACCTCACCAGGCAGCTGTGGGATCCAACCCTTCCCCAACTCCAACTTCAGCTACAATCTTTGCCTGGCTTACCAAGGTGCTCTTTTAGAAAGAACACAACCCCTTAACTAGGACTGGCAGAAGCTTTCCAGCTCTGCTCCTCTAAGGGAGCTCCTCCAGTCTGAAACTTGTCACCTCCCAAGCAGGAAGTGGGAAAGCAAGGTCATCTCCTGAAGCTAATGCCTTTTAGGTTTTAGCCTCTCTTCTTTACAACTCATTCTGGTGCAGTTCTGAGTCTTTTCATTGTGAGACTTCATTATAATCCATAGCTACCAATTACAATGACCAATTTTCATCTCTGCAACTTAGGCCATATTCAGACAATGGACATGTATCCAATAATCACTGAACAGCTATGGGTTCTAGGGCTTATTACTATTTTTTAAACTCTTATGTCTCTCCTGTTGGTCTAGGCAAATAAATGGGAACAGAAAAAGTAGGAGCAAGGATCTGTGCTTCAGAGACAAGTTAATGACCTCTTCTGGCTACATTTCTGTTTCCTTGGCCTTTTCAAATCATTGAAGTGATACATCTCTCACTTCCTTTTAAAGGTCTAAAAGGCTTCCTTCAGATCTAAAAAACCTTTACAAGGTGCAAATGTAATATGAGTGGGGCAATCCCATAGGTGAATAAGAGAGGGAACTCAGGAAAGCATTTGATGAGTTTCTCAAGCTCTCTTTGTGGATGAGGTAGACTGGAAGATAAGGCAGTTAGGTAGATTTGGAACTGGTTGAATAACAAGGATCAACAAAAATCATTGATGAGTCAATGTCAACACGGTGTGAGTGTCCCAGGTACCTTTCCTTAATATGGTGCTGTTTGGTATTTCTTTCCATACCCTGGAAAAAGGCAAAGATGACGGGCTTATCAAATTTAGAGATGAACAAAGCTAATATCATATGAGAGAGCTAGAATCCAAAAATATTTTGACAGTTTAGAATGTTCTAGACCAATCAACTAGGATCAAAATACTAGGGATAAGGGTAGTCTTCCACTTGGATTGAAAAAAATCAGATATACAAATATGAGAGGAGGGACTGGCATCTGAAAAAGACATGAAGATTTTTTTAATAGACTGGCAACTTAGTACAAATTAACAGTATGTCGTGGAAGTCAAAAAGTAAATAGAGTCTCAGACTACATTAGGAGACGCTCTTGACAAATAGGATGAGCTGAAAGTCCAGAACCATGGAGATGACGGTTATGCTTTAGTTGCCTTGGTCAGCCCACATCTGTAGTGACATGTTCAGTCCTGGGCATCACATTTTTAGGTTTTAGAAGATTTTCCAAATAACTGGGGGGTGTTGACTTCAGAAAAGAGAAGATGTAGGGTAATATTATAATTGTCCTTAAGCATTTGAAGGGATGTCACGTGGAAGAGAGATTCGGTTTATTCTGCTTAGACCTAGAAGGCAGAACTAGGAACAATGAACGGTACAATTGCAGGAGGTAATTTTAGATAGTATGTAAGGAGAAACAAGTAGAAATGTCTCCAAGTGCAGTGGGCTACTGTGAGGAGATGGTGGGTGAGGTACCAAGAAGGAACTGAAGCATTTAAGGATCACAAGTCAGGCAGGTTATTACACAGACATGCATCTGTCTCAAGCCTCTGGTCTCGTAGGCAAGCACAGGGGGTTAGCATCATGAAATGATGCATACCCTGGGAGTGAGAGGAGAGAGCTGGATCTCTACTCTTCCATCTGATCCTATTGCTGCATAGATTCACAAGGACCAAGTGGGAAAGGGATGGTAAGGGAAGTCAGTCAGTGGATGTCTTGGACTTTGACCTTCTTTATCAATCATAAGAGTACTGTGATTAAGAAAGTTTGCTAAAGGGGCGGCTAGGTGGCGCAGTGAATAGAGCACCGGCCCTGGAGTCAGGAGTACCTGAGTTCAAATCCAGCCTCAGACACTTAACACAAAAAACTAGCTGTGTGACCTTGGGCAAGTCACTTAACCCCAACTGCCCTCCAAAAAAGCAAAAAAAAAAAAGTTTGCTAAAAAAAAAAATCTAAATCACTATTGATTAGAGAAATGACAATTAAAACAACTCTGAGGTACCACATCATACCTATCAGATTGGATAATATGATTTTTTAAAAAGGAAAATTATAAATGCTGAAGAAGATGTGGGAAAATTGGAATACTGATGCATTCATTGTTGGTAGAGTTGTGAACTGATCCAACTGTTCTGGAAAGCAATTTGGAGCTATGCCCAAAGGGCTATAAAAATGTGCATACCCTTTGATCCAGCAATATCACTACTATGTCTGTATACCAAAGAGATAAAAAAAAAAAGGGCAAAGGACCCCATATACAAAATATGTATAGCAGCTCTTTTTATGGTGGCAAAGAATTGGAAACTGAGGGGTGCTCATCCTCTCAAGTTGTGGCATATGAATGCAATGGAATATTATTGTGCTATAAGAAATAATGAGCAGGTGGACTTTAGAAAAATCTGGAGTGATTTGCATGAACTGATGCTGAGTGAAATGAACTGAACCAGAAGAACACTGTACATGTAATACCAACATTGTATGATGACCAACTTTGTTATTAGATTTAGCTCTTACAAGTAATGCAATGGTCAAAGACAGTTCTAAAAGACTCATGATGGAAAATTCTATCCACATCCAGAGAAAGAACTGTGGAGTCTAAATGCAGATCAAAGCATACTATTTTCTCTTTCTTTTGTTGCTTTTGCTTTTTTCTTTCTCATGGTTTTTCCTGTTTTTTCTGGTTCTTCTTTCACAACATGACTAATGTGGAAATATGTTTGATATGGTCATACATGTATAGCCTATATCAGATTGCATGCTGTCTTGCAGAGGAAGGAGTTGAGGGAGGGACAAAATTTTAGAACTCAAAAATTATATTAAAACAAATGTTCAAAATTAGGAATAAATAAATAAGAAAGTTTGCTAAACTAATTACAGTAAGGACAACTTTGAATCTGTTGCCGCAGTGAAGCTGACTAAATCAGTTACTGGCTACAAGGGACATTCCTAGTATATGGGAAGGTCAATCTATAGTCAAATATGTAGTCACTTCTATCAGTAAGAGACTAATAGTAGTCTAGTCCAAAGAGGTCCTTGTCTTAGAGGGTGGGAAAAGGGATAAGTATTTATAGGCTGGAGGATGAGAAGAGAAAGTTTGGAATAGTCTCTTCGAACGGTGAGATAGGAAATCAATCAAAGGGAAATGAAAGAACTGTCAGATGCATCCAGGGTTGAGTTGAAGTAAGGTCATATAAAATTGCAGTGGACCTAGTTGCACAGTTTAGTGATACTCTCTAGCTTTGTTCAGAAACAAGTGATGAGGAACAGAGGAGTCAGATGATGATAATCATTCAGGGCTGGGATTTGGCAAGAGATGAACGGGAATAGAGCAGAATGACGGTAATGATGGTGATGATGTGGCAATAATGGTGGTCATGATGAAAAAGATGACTGGTGACGGTGGTGATGATGAGGGTGATGGTGGGGTAGTGATGGTAACAGGATATACTGGTGATCATCTGCTCTCCATTACTATGCCTCTAAAGTACAAGTCCCAACTAGTTCTACCAAGCTGGGAGGGCTCTAAATTAGGTATTATGTAGTCTGTCTTCTAAGGACCAGTTTGGCTAAGCAAAGAGAGACTCATCCTAGAAGACTGACCATCAGGGAATTAATCTAGGCCCCAGCAATTCAGGAAACCATGTGATATGGAAGTTTTATTATGTTCTGATATGGAAGGGTTTTATTCTGTTTTGGTGGAGAGGAGAGCCTGGCAGATTAAATCACAGATTAAAAAAAAGTATTATAGGTACTTATATATATCTTAGGGAACCTAGATGACACAATGAATACAGCACAAGGTGAGTCAGGAGGACTTGGGTTCAAATCCATCTTTAGATATGTACTAGTCACTTAACCCTGTTTGCCTCAATTTCCTAATCTGTAAAATGAGCTGGAGAAGGAAATGGCAAACCACTCCAGTGTCTTCGCCAAGCAAATTCCACATGAGCTTACAAAGAGTCAGACACAGCTGAAACAACTGAACAACAACAAATATACATCTTATCCCCCCTCTACTGAAATGTAAGCTTCTTGAGGGAAGGGATTGTGTCTCATTTCATCTTTATAGTCACAGCGATGAACACTATCTATTGTAGGCAATTATTAAATGTTTATCACATTAAATTGTTGAACAATAACTATGGTGTAGTATTTATGAAGGTAGTGAAAGTGTTAGGATGATGGGGGTAGAGACATTGATGGCAGTGGTGGTGGCAGAGGGGACAGAGATGGTGATATCAATGATGACGGTCATGATAATGATAGTGATATTGATCAAGTCAATGGTGATGACAGTGATGGTAGTTGTAATTATAGGAATACTGATGGTTATAGTGCTGGTATGGTGATTATGAACTTTAAGGTTTGGAAGCACAACTCTATCATCATTCCATCATTAAGGTTTATAAAAGGGAAGTGGTGTGGCATAATGCAACAATAATTCAATTAGGATTCAAGCTCTCTGGGCTCTGATATTGCCATTCAGTAGTTGTGTGGTCTTGGATAAGTCACTCCTCTTTTCTATGTCTCAGTTACCTAATCTGTAAAATGAGGAGCCACCTATGATAGTAGTTGTATCAACACTGATAATGTATGAACACACATAATGACACAACTACTCTGAATTCAGTGATATTTTAAAATAAACTTGCATTTCATTTATTTCAATAGCACCTACACATATTTGAAAAGTAGCACGTATCTCACAGGCTTGGGGATCAGTCACCCTTACAACTCAAAATTTCTGCATTCTATGACTAGCTGAAGGAGAAAGGACAGCAGACTAGCACTAGGTCATTATGAGTGTTCCTGAGACAGATGTTCCTGCTACTGTTTGTTCCCTGGAGACATCCCCCCTCTGCTGCTCATCATACATGATTTGTTGAGGACCCACAATGGGGCTAGCCAACACACAGATGGCAAGTTCACTGTGTGCAAAGCTCTCTGCAGGAAGCCCTCATTCTGCTGAAAGAGACAAGATCCCTCCCTGGATAGCATATCCTTTACAAACACCAGATAATAATGATACTTCACATCTGTTGAGATTTACCATTTTAAAGCCACTTTCACAAGTATTCTCTCATTTGATCCTCACCAAAAGTCTGAGAAAGAGGATTCGGAAGTTGAAGAGACATATATTCAAACCCCCTCACTTTACAGGTAAGAAAACTGAAACCTGGAGTCAATAAATGACTCCCCCTGGGTCACACAGGTCAACCCAAACTAGCCTTGGTACCCAGGTTCTCAGAACTCAGCACTCTTTCCATTATACTACATAGTAAGGCAGACACACCAAGTATTACTATACATTTGATAAATGAGAAAACCGTGGGCAAGAAGGATTAAGTCAGTTTCCAAAGGTCATTAAGTAAGTGTCATTAATGGAGCTGAACTAGAAATTCTGGGTCCTAGACTGAAGTCTATTTTGGGGGAGAAGGTGTCCCATTTCCATGACTTTTGACTCTCAGGAGGAGGCTAGGTGAGAGGCATCATGAAAACAGAGAAAAGTGCGCTCCAGGATAGCAGCTCCATAGCAATGGGACCCTTCCGGAAGGTTGCCTGAGGCTAACTGGGAGGATGGAAGTGTAAATATGTGCCTCAGAGATGGTGGGGATGGAGGATTATAGTAGGAAACAAGCAATAGCCCCCTCCAGGTGGCTCCCTTTGGTGCTCTGCACCCACCCTAGTTACATCTTCTGATTCCAAGTCCAGGGTTTGCTTTTATCACAGTTTAGCATCCCAGAACACAACCAATGAGTGAAGGAAATCATGAGGAGGTGCTGGCAGTGGAATTCCAGGGAATCTGGCTTGAGGTTACCTGCACACTACTTAAAATGATGTCCAATTATGGGTCTGTCACCTTGGGAGCTGGTAGCCATCACTCTAGAATGGACCCCCTGGACCAGCTGGTTGATTTTGATGAGCCAAATGACTGGAACGCCACTTTCAGAAGCTGAGGATCTCACCAAAGGCAAAGGAGAAGGTGTGGTCCTGTAGCCACACAGTCCCCATTCCCACCCCCTATCCTCCAGCAAGGCATGATGGAATGGTGAGAAGGAAAGCAAACTCTGCTCCTCAGGCAAGGTAACCACTCCCCAAAGGGGTAGAAGGTAGAATTAGAAAAGGGCATGTGGGGGGTGGGTAGATGCAGATTTTCTCTTCCTGAGAAAATCTTGACTTTTCCAGAAAGTCTTGGCTGAGAAACCCCCGACTTGATAAGTCAGCAGCTCAGGGTCGGAGTAATTGCTTTCCTGGAAACGAGACGCTGGTGAAACTCATTTAGTGCCCGAATCACAAAGGACGCTTCCTGTTATTCACTTATGAGACAGTAAAGTTGTATCTCCTATTCTCACTGTCTCTGCAGAATTGTCCAAGGCATTGCTTACAGATCACAGGATTGAGACCTGGATAGGACCTTGAAAATCATCTAATCATACTCTCATTTTATTTCTAGGAAAGTAGGTAGATAGAGAGCTGGACTTGGACTCAGTAAGCCCTGAGTCCAAATCCAGCCTCAGATATTGACTAGCTTTGTAACTTTGGGAAAGTTATTTAACCTCTCCCGTCATCAGTTTCCTCATCTGTAAAATGGGAATAAACCTTAGAACAGCAGTTCTCAACCTGTGGGTTATGTTCAATTTAAATGCATTCTGCATATCAGATATTTATATTACAATTCATAACAGTAGCAAAATTACAGTTATGAAGTAGCAATGAAAATAATTTTATGATTGGGGGTCACCACAACATGAAGAACTGTATTAAAGGGTTGTGGCATTAGGAAGGTTGACAACCACTCCCTTAGACTGCTATCTATATAAGTGCCAGGAATTATTAGTATTACTTACAGAGGAAGAAGTGAGGGCTCAGAGAAGATGAGCATCTTTCCTAAGGTCACACAGGCAATAAGTGGAAGAATGAGGATTCAAATCCAAATCCTCTCACCCTGAAATCCAGAACTCTTTCCATCACACCATACTGATTCCCTCTATACACAGGAAAAGGGAACCAGCTGTTCTCCATTTTCCAGGAGACAGCAGAGGAAATGGTCTTAGACCCTACTAGGAAAGATTTATAGAATCAAAGAATCTCAGATTTAAAGAGACCTCAGAAGTCATAAAGTCCAGGTCTGAATAGGATTTGCCCTTACAATATCCTCAGTACATGGTCACCTAGTCTCCCCTTGAAGACTTCCAGTGATCAAGAATTCACTTCCTCCTGAAGCAACCTGTTCTGAGTAGAAAGAACACTGGACTTAGAGAAACATCAGTTTAGAGCTGGAAGAGATCCTAAAACTCATGAAATGAAACCATCTTATTTTACACAAGAAGAAACAGGCCCGTAGAGGTGGACAAGTGACTTGCACAAGGTCACACAGCAATTAAGTGTCTAAAACGGGATCTGAAACAGGTCTCCATCACTTTATCCACAATTAAATTCTGATACTCTGTCCACTATGCCATGATGGTCCTTGAGTCAGAAGAATCAACCAAGAAGCACTTGTTAAGTTCTTACTATGTGCCAGACGATGTCTAAAGACCTAGGCTTGAATCTAGGCTCTAATGCTGCTAGCTGTGACTCTGGGCAAATTACTCTGAGCCTTAGCTTCCTCACCTGTAAAAATAGATTGACTACTAGATAGTCATTAAGATCTCTTCCAACTCTGACTATGAGTTACAGGGAAGGTGTGGATCTTACCTTATTGGTAAAGGTCCCTATCCCTCTGTCCCCAGCTATGATGTTTATGATTCCATGATTCTAAAAGTTTTGTTAAGTTTTTCCTTACACTGAACTGAAATCAGTTTCCTTATTCATTCCCACATCCCACATTCCATTGCTCCTGGTTTGGTTCTCTGGAGTCACACAGGACAAATCTTGATACTTGCCCCATGTGAAACCTACTTAGAGATAGAGATCATCTCTGGTCCCTTCAAGTCCACTCTAGAATGAACACCCCCACTTGTTTTAATGCACCCTCCTTTATCATGGGCTCTGATCCCCTCAACACTCCCATCATTCTCCTGGAACACTCCTTTGTTTTGGATATCCTGCATCTCAATGCAGTTAGGTTCTTTGGACCAATCATCACCATCATATGGTTAATTACTTTTGAGCTCAACATCCCCCAAATCCCCAGGTCTTTTATTCAGGGGTTCTTATCTAGTTGTCTGGCCCCCATCCTTGTCTTATATGTGAGTTTGGTTTTTGAGCCCAAATATAGGAGTGTACACATGTCCTTATTGAATGAGAGACTATATGAAAGACTAGCCTTTTAGTGATCAGAGGACCAGCCACAGAACCTGGATAACTGGAGTCCTAGTCCTTTCTCTGAGACACAGTGTTTGTAGGACCCTGGACAAGTCCCTTAACCTCTCAGAGCCCCCTTAAGCTACTCTCCAAAATTATTAAGTTGTAGACCAGCTGCCAGTCTGCCTTGGCAGAAAAGATTTCCTTATAGTATCTATCTACATTGATGAAATCACTGGTCTGGACCCTTCTTACCCCACAAAGTCTATAAAATATTTTGCAAACCTTAAAGCACCATCTAAGTGTGAATCATTGTTATTATTAAATACCCACCAGGCTCCAGTCCTGCAGCATCATTCTTATTGCCCCCCCTTTTTTAAGATCACAAAAGGAGGACCAGTAATCACATTTTTGGGGGGTCTTTCAGTAGCCTGGGGCATGGTTAGCCTGGGACTTGTTACTTTAACTTATTGAGGACAACTGGAAACAGCTTATATTAGACCCAAGGAAGAACTTTCATTGCTGAAAGAAGGTGATTGACACTGGCTTAGGTAGATACATTGTATAGTGGATAGAACAGTTGACTTCGCATCAGTGAGATCTGAATTCAAATCCTGCCTCTATTTGCTAGTTATGTAACTATGGACAAATCACTTAGCCTATCCCAGCCTCAATTTCCTCATCTGAAAATGAAGCAAGCAGACTCAGTGGTCTCTATGAGGCCTTCTAGAGCCTTCTAGCTCTAAATCAACAATTCTATGCTCAATTCTTAAAAAGGAAATGGACCCTGGAAGCATTTTCCCTACCTTTTCTTCTCCCCATCTCTCCAGTGTAAGCATATGTGCTTCCCCTCTCACCCAGTCCTCCCGTCTCACCAAATCTTCCATGGCTACCCCACCCCCAGTGATCTTTCCTTCCTTTCAACTCCTATGGAATGCATATTTTGTCCCTTGGAACTTAGGCTCTATTAAACATTATATAAAGTTATGGTCAGGCCAGCAGCCCACTCTGAATTTGAATCAAAAAGGGTGCAAATCAATCCTCTGTCTCAAAAGCCCAAGCACTAAAGTATTGGAGAACCACTCTTGTTCATTCAGCACTCATTGAATCACACAGTTATAATAACTGAAACAATCACAGCACTTTACTCCACTAAAAATTCCCTCCCTGTGCTGCCTTGTGATGTGGAAGTGATACTGGGATCTCAATCAATTAATCAACAAGCCATTTACTAAGCACCAGCCAGGGCTAGCCACTCTCCAGGGAGCTGAGGATACAAAGACAAAATGTGAAACAGTCTTTACCTTCAAAGAGTTTACATTCTAACAGGAGCAACAACGTGTCAGTACGTGAAAAACAGACACAAAAGTAGAAGCAAGATAATGAGGGAGGGAGCAGAGTCACCAGCAGAGGGTTGGGGCTCAAAGGGGCATGGGTACAAGGTAACAAATAAGCTGATTAAAGTTAATTACGGATTCCAGGAGGTCAAGGTAAGGAAGAAGGACATTCCTTGGGGGACAATCTATCCAAAAGTCTGGAAAGCAGAGGAGTGTCTGTGTGAAGAATGGCAATGAGGTCACTTTGGCTGAACTATATGAAGTGAGAAGGGGAGTGATAATAACACTGGAAAGGTTGGAGCCAGCGCACAACAGTTTGTGATTGTGAGCAGAGACAGTAAAATGGCTGATATTTCTATAGCTCCTTAAGAATCTTCATACAATGCTCTGGTAGGTACAAGGAATCACCACTATTTTACAGTTGAGCTGTCGATCAACCACAAAACTTGCCTATGATAATACAACTAGTAAATTGTAAAGTCAGGATTTGAACCTTGATCATTTATTCTCTTGAAGGTCACTTAATTTTTCTTTCTCTGAAGGAAATCATGTCACCCCCTACTCAATAAACTCCAAAAAATTTCCCTATCACATCCAGGATCAAATACAAAATCTTCTGTTTAGCGTTCAAAGACCTCTATAACCTTCTTCCCCTTACCTGGACCTTTCTAGTCTTCTTATGCCTTCCTCCCCACCACATAACTCCTCCATACAGTGACACTGGCCTCTTGGCTGTTCCATGAACAAGTCACTCCATGTCTCTGTGCATTTTCTCAGGCTGTCCCCCATACCTGGAATGCTCTCCCTCTTTATCTCTGCCATCTGGCCTCCCCACTTCCTTTAAGTCCCAACTAAACTCCTACAGAAAGTCTTCCTCAACACCTCTTAATTTTAGTACTTTCCCTTCCCTGATCATTTCCTATTTGTCTGGTATATAGCTTGTTTGTATATATTTGTTTGCTTGTTGCCTCCTCATGAGATTGGGAGTTTCTTGAGAGTAGGGGTTAGTTTGGCTTCTTTACGCATCCCCAGTGCTTAGCAGTGTCTGGCACATAGAAGGTCCTTAATAAATGCTTATTCACTGATTTTTCTATAAAATGAAGGGGTTGGAAACAGATGATCTCTGTTTTTCTATCTTTAAATCATGATTCCATGAATGAATGATTGAATTGGGTCAAGTTATAATGAGCCTAGAATGTCAGGCTAAAGAACTTAGATTCCTTACATTAGGCAATGGTGATCCTATATGGGGTTAACTCAGATTCTCTCACCTCAGGTCAGTTGCAAGACTGGGCTCAGAGCCTCATGGGTCATGTCTCAAACTGCCTCCTCCCTTTGTATATCAGCCTAGTTCAGCTGTGCTTATACCGGCAGCTGTGGCCCCTGGGGTGGGTGTTGGGTTTGGCAGGCCCACCTCCTGACTTGTTGAAAACAGAGTCTCCAGCAGATCAGATGTCAGAAGAGGGTCAGTGCATGAGGGTAAGAGTGGAGCCAATATGTAAGGGTCATAGGTCACAGGCTCTAAAAGTAGAAGTCAAATCCTCTAATTTTATAGAAGAGGAAACTGAAATAGTGAAAGGGGAAGCAGCCTGCTTGAGCTTACATCACTAATAAGGAGCAGCACTAGGATTCAAATCCACTGCATTGGCTTCAACTCTAGAGTTCCTTCTACTATACACAAGACTCCAAACTTGAGTCCTGATGAGCTTTCCAGGCACTGAAGGTACCACCAAGAGGGTCTTACTCACACTGTGATTATTGAGCCCTGTCCTCCAGTGTCCTATTCATTCCTTCTCTTCCACTCTGTTGTCCAAATCAAAGGGTCAGAAAGCCTAGGTTCCTGTAAGGGCACAATCACTTACTTATTGTGTGACCTTGAACAAGTCATTTAATGGCAACGGGTCTCAGTTTTCCTATCTCTAAAATAAAGATAATACTTTCTACATAACCTACTCACAAGAATATTGTGAAAATCCACTGAAACAAATAGACAAAGTACTTTCATAAATTGTAAAGTCCTGTGTAAATACTGCTATTATTAGTAATAGAAGTAGGGCTATGATGGCTTTATAACATTATTATTCCTAAGTGTATTTACATTCTTAGAGTGGATTCCAGGAAACCTAGAAGACTCACAGAATTACTCTTTCATGGTGTGGGATGTACTTTTGAGCTGGGGAGGAGTGATGGGAAATGTGCAGCTGCCTAAGGGAACAGGAGACCACCAGTTGGGGTCAACAGGATAGAATACAAACAGTATGATAATGTTGGAACTTTAAGGGAACACAGAATGAGAGAATCATGGGATGTCAGGTTCAAAGTCATCTCAAAGGGCACCTAGTTCAATATATACAAGACCAAGAATAATCACTATAGTACATTGGTGATTGGTCATCTAACTTCTCTTGAGAACCCCCACTGATGGAAAACTCACTACCTCCCAAGAAACTGTATTTTGGGGAAGCTCTGTTGTTGGGGAAGACAATTAATTACTTAAGACAATAAACTAGAAACTAACCCCTCTGCGTTGTCTAAACATTATTCTCAGTTCTACCCTCTGGGGTCAATGAGAATAAATTCTGCCCTTCTTCCACAGGACCGTTCTTCAAAGAGTTGAGGATAGTCATCATGTCTCCTAACCTTAGCTTCTCAACTCTAGACAATATGTCTCTAGTCCCTTCAACCAATGACATAGTTTCCAGTATATGATGACCCTTTCTAGACAAGCTTAAGATTGTCAATGTCCTCCCTAAAATCAGGCACCCAAGACTGAACCCAACATCAAGACAGAAGGCAGTGGGATTATTATTCTCATAGGCTGCCTTGCTTAATGCAACTTAAAATCACATTAGTTTGTGGGACAGCAATATCACATTGTTGATGCACATGAAGTTCACATTTCACTAGAAACCCCAATTCTTTTTCACAGGAACTGTTGCCTAACCACACCTCCCCTATCCTGCACAAGAGCTGTGCATTTTTTTTTTAACCAAGCATCTGTTGTTGTTGTTTGGTCGTTTCAGTCATATCTGATTCTTTGTGACCCGATTTGTGGTTTTCTTGGAAAAGATACTGGAGTGGTTCACCATTTCTTTCTCCAGCTCTTTTTTTAGATGAGAAACTGAGGCAAACAGGGTTAAATGACTTGCTCAGGGTCACACAGTTATAAGTGTCTGAGGCCAGATTTGAACTCAAGAAGATGAGTCTTTCTGACCCCAGGCCTGGCACTCTATCCACTATGCCACCTAGCTACCTAACTGAAGCATAGAACATGACATTTGTTCCTGTTAAACTTCATTTCATTAGATTTGTCCCATTGTTGGGCATAACCAAGATAATGGAGGAAAAAGCAGGGACTTACCTGAGTTTTCCCAAATATCCCTCCAAAAAACTTTAAATGAATCTCAAAATAAATTCTGGAGCAGCAGAACCCACAAAAGGATGGGGAGGAATAATTTTCTAGCCCAAGACAACTTAGAAGGTCAGCAGGAAAGGTCTGTCACACTGGGGAGAGTGGAATGCAGTCCAACACAGATAACACCCCAGCAAACCAGCATAAAGCCTTGGGAGCAACTGAACTGACAGCAGTGGCTTCCAGAGTTCTTAGTCCATAGATAATAAGGGGAGAAAGACATTATAGGGGTCTCTTTGCTGGCACTGGATACAGGACTCTATTGCATTACCCATACATGAATCCAAGTCATAGTCCTGTGTCATAGTCCCAGGCCAAAGAGGAGCACTAGTACACCAGAGCTTGTGGTTGCAGGGGAGTGGAGACTGTGATAACAGTTCTAAGGTGGAAAGAGTGCTTGTAATCACTCACAGACCAGAGCACAGGCCAGGAGAGTATTAAACATACCTTTCCTTAGATCATATCACCTTGGAAGAACTGTAAACTTACCTCAAGAACTACCTCTGAGAGCAGCTGCACAAAAAACCTGAAGCTTGGGACTGTACCCCTTCTACCCTGGGAGCAAAGCCCAACTTTAACATATAAAGTTAAAAATCAAAAAATAGGCTGGAAAAATGAGCAAACAACAACAAAAACAGAACCTGACCATAGAAAATTACTATGGTAACAAAGAAAATCAAAACACAAACTCAGAAGAAGACAACAAAATCAAAACTATTATATCCAAAGCCTCAAAGAAAAATGTGAATTGGTCTCAGACTCAAAAAAGAATTCTTGAGAAAGCTCAAAAAGGATTTTAAAAATTAAGAGAGGTAGAGAAAAAATGGGAAAAGAAATGAGGGTAATGTATGAAAATCAGGAAAAAAAAGATTCAACAGTCAGTATAAAAAAACTGAAGAAAATAATACCTTAAAAAAATAGACTAGACTAAATAGAAAAAAAAAGTCACAAAAATTCATTAAAGAGAAGAACTTTTTAAAAAGCATAATTGGCCACATAGAAAAAAGATGTACAACAATTTACTGAAGAAAAGAACTCCTTAAAAAGTAGAATTGACCAAATGAAAAGGATGTACAACAGCTCCCTGGAGAAAATAATTCTTTTTTTCTTTTTAAAAAATATTTCTATTTATTTATTTATTTATTTTTAGTTTTCAACATTCACTTCCACAAGATTTTGAGTTACAAATTTTTCTCCCTGTCTTTCCCCTAACCCCCACCCTAAAATAGCAAGCCTACTGGATACCCCTTCCCCAATCTGTTCTCTCTTATATCCTTCCCCATTCCCCCCCCTAACTTTCTAGCAGAGCAAGATGGATTTCTATACTCCAGTGCCTATATATCCTATTTCCCACTTGCACATAAAAAAATTTTTTTTAAACATTTGTTTTTAAAACTTTGATCTCCAGATTCTTTCCCTTCTTCCCTCCTCACCCACCCCCATTGGGAGGACATGCAATTCAATAAAGGTTGTACATGTGTAGTTACACAAAATGTTTCCATTATAGTTATATTGTGAAAGACTATATTTCCATCCATCCTATCCTTCTCCCCACTTATTCTATTTTCTCTTTTGACCCTGTCCCTTTTCAAAAGTGTTTGCTTCTACCTACCATCTCCCTCAATCTACCCTCCCTTCTATCATCCCCTGTCTTGTCCCCTACCCTCCTACTTTCCTGTAGGATAAGATACTCAATTGAGTGTGTATGTTATTCCCTCCCTAAGCCAAATTCAATGAGAGTAAGGTTGACCCATTTCATTTCACCTTCCTGCTCTTCCCCTCCATTGTAACATTTTTCTCTTGCCTCTTTTATATGAGATAATTTACATTATTCTATCTCTCCTTTTCTCCTTCTCCCAATATATTCCTCTCTCACCTCTTAATTTTATTTTTAGATATCATGCCTTCATATTCATATATATTCATATATATATAATACATACATATCATATATATTCATATATATATATACACACATATATTTCCTTCAACTATCCTCGTACTGAGAAGAGTCTCATGAGTTACAATTATCATTTTTCCATGCAGGAATGTAAATAGTTCAACTTTAATAAGTTCCTTATTATTTCTTTCCCCTGTTTACCTTCTCATGCTTCTCTTGTTTCTTGTATTTGACAGTCAAATTTTCTGTTCAGCTCTGTTTTTTGTTCAGCAAGAATACTTGAAAATTCCCTATTTTGTTAAATGCCCATATATTCCCCTGAAGCATTATACTCAGTTTTGCTGGGTAGGTGATTCTTAGTTTTAATCCTAGCTCCTTTAACCTCTGGAATATCA
>CM053596.1:94943684-94960227 GCA_028646575.1 Pseudocheirus occidentalis
GATGTATAGCTTCTAGGCATTCTTCAAGTGTCTTGGAAGCATTTGGTGTGGGAGTTCTGACTGGGTTGTCATCCTCTCGTTCCATGCTTAGATCCTTTTTCTCCACAAAAAATGATTCTAGAATTTTATTTCTGTTCTTATTTTGCTTCCTTTTCCTCATGTTGGCCAGTCAATTAATTGGTTGGGGTTTTTTAGCTCTGTAAAACTCTGCTTCGGGGTGGGGGGGAGGGGGGAAACTCTGTTCCAAATTGCTGGGGTTTTCCCAGCTGCTGGACCTATTGGGGGGAGGTGTTGCTAGTCCCCCCAGCTTTGGCTTGCTGAAAACACACCCCAGGACCACCACCCAAGACCACAATCTGGATCCAGGCCACTGAACAAGAGCACTTGGCCCTGATCAATTGATTCAGACCCCTTCGGAGTCTGCAGGCCAGGGGCTCTGAAGCAGCCCAGTGGGGGGCCACTGCCAGTTCCAGCAGTTCCCCTCCCTCACTGCTTCCTTGCCCAATCCATGGCTGAACTGCTTTTTCTCCCACAAATTAATTTTTAAAGTTTCACTTTCACTTTCACTGACCGTCTAATCCTGGTTTAGTGGATGTGAAGATTCCCTCAGGTGCAACAGATCTTCTCTGAAGTAGACTCAAGCTGTGGCTTGGGAGGCTTGGCTCCTCCTTGTACCTGGGGCCTGACCTGGCCTGGCCAAGGCTTCGGTTTTGGGCTGGTCTGGTCTCTGCTCCAGCGTGAGCTGCCCCTCTCCCGTCCCGTTCCTCATGCCTTGGCAGATGTGGAGGGGCTGGAGGCTGTAGATCCTCTCCTCTAAAGACTGGCTGCAGCGCGGCTCAGCTCAGCTCAGCTCCTTCCCACTGCCCTGGGCCTGGCCGTGGTCTTGGCTTCAGGCTGGGCCAGCCTCCGCTCCCGGCTGCTGCGATGAGCCCCTGCTGCCAAGCTGCCTTCAGCGAGAGATGTGTTTTCTGTATTTTTGTGAGTCTGAGAGTCCTAGACTTTGTCTGGGCTCATAATTTTATGGGTGTTTAGGGTGGTTGGGTGGGAGCTGTGGGAGCTGTGGGACCTTGCTGCTTCTACGCTGCCATCTTTGCTCCGCCCCCCCCCCCATTGTCATCTTTCTCTTCTCTTCCTCTCCATCCCCAACCCCCACTCTCAGGCATTTTGCTCTTTGTCCTATGTTCAATTTAATTAGACAAGTATTTATCAATAGTGTGCTTTTTAGGCAAGTTTTAAGCTATTGTTAGGCTTAATAACTCACCTTCCACCAAAATAAGTCCTGACTCAGAACAATAATCATAGCACCTCCTGTTTGTATAATAACGATAACTCACATCCCTCTGAGGTGACTGGTGGAAGTGTTATTACCTCTATTTTGAAAATAAGATAAATTGAGGTTTGGAAATTTAAGGAACTTGTCTCACTAGCTACTTTGTGCTCAGTGTTGGGGATACAGAGATAAAATTAATAGTTCCTGCCCTTGAGGAGCTTACATTTTACTAGCAAGGATACAACAGGTACACAGGTAAGTCCAATACAAGGTGGAGTGTAAGGAGAACCAAGAGAAGATTTGAACATACAGAGTGCTACAGGAAACTTTGAAGGAGAGAACATTTTCAGTGGTTCTCAACTTGTGGGTCGTGACCCCTTTGGGGGTTGAACAACCTTGTCACAGGGGTCGCCTAAGACCATGGGAAAACACATATTTCCGACGGTCTTAGGGACCAAGACACTGCTCCTCTATCTGTCTCCAGGCAAGTCTGCCCACATGCAGATATGCCCACATACAATTATTAAAAGGCCGCAGCATTAGGAAGGTTGAGAATCACTGAGCTTTGGGGAGAAAAAAGAAGACTTCCTGGAGGGAGTCACCCGTGAGCTGAACCTTGAAAGAATGGAAGGATTCTGAAAGGTACAAATAAGGGGAGTGCACCGTCTAGATAAGGGGAATCAGTAGGTCTCAGTTCTCAGAGGTGGAGATGGCCATTTGAATTAAGAAAACAGCTAGTTGTGAAATAGGAATAGTACAAAATCAAGGGTTTGAAAGCCTAGGGAAGTCCTAGTCAGGCCTCTGGCAATTGTCACCAGTGTCACCTTGGGCAGGCTGCTTTGTTTTTTTCAGTTTTCTATAAAATTAAGTTAATCATCTTTGACCTTCTTTCCTTACCAGCTGTTGTAAATCTGGCAAGATAAGCCTGCTACTCTTCCCCCAATTAAATCGTTGGGGAGCCAATCTGAAATGGCAGATTGGAATCAGACTGTGGAAGGCCTCATGTGCCAAAAGGAAGAGTTTAGAGTTTATCCTAAAGGCAATAGGGAATAACTGAAAGTTTTTAGCAGGGCTGTGGCATAAACCTGAGTAAAAGAAAAAATTATTTTGGCAGCTGTATGAAGGCTAGGCTTCCATTTTGGTGTGAAGGATTTTAAGGATGGATTGAAGCTGGAAGATATTGGAGGCAAAGAGAACAGTTGGGGATGTATTAGAGTAGTACAAGTGAGAAGGTATGAGAACCCAAAATCTGCTATTGATTGGGCATGTATGTCAAGAGAATGGGACAGATACAAGGAACAATGATGGTAGAATCAATAAGACTTGACAGCTGATTGGATGCTGCCAAGGAGGGATGGAGTGGGGGTGGGGTGGAGCTATGGAGAGGAGAAGAATCAAAACAGAATGAGTCTGCCTCCACTTTCCTGTCAGATATGTTGGGTAGAACAATCCCCCAAGTATGGAGACTGATTTGCTTTGTCCAGCACTTTGATGGCCATTATCTCACTGAACCCAAGGCATCCCTGGGCAGTATCATCTCCCTTTTTCATAAGAGAAAATTAAAGATCAGAGTGCAATATCCAACTGTAGGGCAATTCAATTCAATGCTACAGATAGTTCCCAAATACAGAGCACTGAGCTAAGTTCAGGGGGCAACCAAAGGTTGCATAAGACAAGATTCCCAGCTTCCTGGAACATACACAGTCTAATAAGGGGATTGGACACACACTATGACTATAATGCATTGTATGCAGAGATTAAAGTAAGTGGCTGAGCAGGATTTAAGCACGCTGACTCCCAACCCCAGGCTTTCCACAATACCAACATTGACTATTTCTGGCTGATTTTAGATAGAAAGACATTTTAGACAGAGCCTTGAACAGAGAGGCATATGTCTTAACATCTAGTCCTCCCTCTCACACTAACTCACTTGGGGTAAGTCATATCCCTTATTTCTACCTCAGTACCTCCAGCTACAGAATACACTTGTTTAAATTAAGATTTGCCTTCCTGCTTCCCTTCATGCCCACCTCCAGCCCCCATCCATAGAAAGGGAACATGCCTGTCTGTCTGCCTCGGTGTGTCCCATAGTTTGGAGCCCAAAGCTCTGTACAGATGCTTCCCCTTTGTGACTAACCCCCACTCCCACCCTACCCCACCCCGCAAGTCATCTGCAAAAGCAACATTTTCATCTGAGACATGGAAGTTGCTTGGACATGTCAGCAATTCCTGACTCAGCCAACTCTGCCCATCACCCATTCTCTCCTTTCTTCTAGTCTTTTCAGGCACAGGGAAAACCTGGGTAGTGGAAGAAGGAAACTGGAAATTGGAGCCAGAACACAAATCCATTCAAGTCCTAGCTGCTGCTCACTGCCTGTGTCACCTAAGACAAGATACCTCACTCTGCTCAGCCTCAGATGCCTCCTCTATAAAATGGGGACAATAATTCTCACTCTCTACCTCAAGAGCACTATGGAAATAGGAGGCATTCTTGTTATTATCGTATCCATATGTATCCAATGCTGTCCCATGAGCCTTTGCTTATACTATTTCCTAGGCCTAAAATGCCCTCCATTCTATTTCTGGCCATTGATGGCCAAATTGGATTTGTTCTGTGAGGTTTAGATTCAGTCAAAGGGCTGCACTTGAGGACCTAGAGAGCCACATGTGGCCTCAAGGCTGCAGGTTCCCTACCCCTGATTTAGAATGAATCCAACTTTCTTAATTTACATAGGAGGAAACTGAGGCCCAGAGACTTTGAAGGACCCAAGGGAAGTGGCAGAGCTAGGATTTGAACTCAGTTCTAATGGAAAGAGTCTTAAAGTCATGGTATTTGTGTTTTAGTCCCAGTGTGCCACCTATTACTTGTGCGGACTTTGACCAAATCACTTTCCCTTTTGGGGCTTCTGTTTTAAAATGAGGTTAGACCGGGACTAACACTCTGTAATTCTATGATTCTCTCCCTGGTCACTATTCCACTGAACCATGATATCTTTCTGCAAGTTCTGTTCTCACTGGATACAAATCTCATTTGCCCCTTCCTCCAGAAGTCCTTTCCTGGCTACATTAGTTAAAGGCAACAACAAATGTCTAAGCCCTCGCTGTGGTATGTACAGGGCCCAGGGTAAGGTATCAACGAAGGTGTGAAGATGAATGTCCTGTCCTCAAGGAACCCACGATCTAGTTGGAGAGAGAAGATAGAACATGGTCACCAAAATAGAGGGACAAGTATAAGCAATGGATAGGAAAGGTTGACGGTGATGTAAAGGAGGGTGTGATTAGATCAGAGGCATCATGTTGAAGGGGAAGGAATGCTGTCCATGAAGCCAGAGTACCTGGGTTGTCTCCTTTCTGGGCCTCAGTTTCTTCATCTGTAAAACAAGTGAGGTTGGAGTAGGATGTGATCTCTAAATTCCCTCCCCACTCTTCATCTATATATAACCTTGAAGACTCCTTTCTCTGCCTTGGGCATGATAGTGCCTAGACTTACCCTAGATGGCAACAATCTGCCCAGAGCCTTTATCCCCCTTTGTCTCCATCTCTAACCATTTCAAAGGTCAGGGTTCTCACTTGTTTCCTATCCCTAGTCTTGGACATCTCCTAACCTTCCATTGATACCCAGAAGATTATGGTGCCTCCTCATTTCTCTTGATCTACTCCCAAGCCAATGGTGTTTAAACATTGTTTATTTACAGGAAGAAGAAGCAACTTTACATCACTGTGACAGGTAGCATAAAAGAGTAGAAAATGCACTGGCCTCAGTATTTAGAAACCTGGAATCAAGTCTTCAGCCCAGTATGACTGTGGTCACCTTTCTGAGCCTAGGGAACTCATCTGTAAAAAATGGACAAAGCTACTCTGAAGGGAGAATGCTTTAAACCACAGACTGCTATAGAGCTGGGAGCTATAATTTTCATGGACTCCTTGAAAGGCCTCCACTGATGCCTCCCTTAGTGTCTCCATCCCTCACTATTATCCCCAGTTTGTAAAAAGGAGATAATATTTTCTGCTCCTCCAATGACATCACTCTTGGATGTTTCATCATGGCACAGAGGGGGCCCTATGCTCTCAAGCTCTCAAAGACTTTTCTGAAAGGCCCCCGCATCTGGAAAAGTTTCTAAAACAGCTCCCCTCTCCACCAGACTCTGTGTCTGTATCCAAGGTCTAGCCTAGCCGAGTACCAGAGGGTTGGACACTGGATGCTAATGGGGATGATTTTTTTTCCAACCACAGCAACTTATGAATTTTGCTACTCGGGAGTGGAGTGGAAGGTGAGAGGAGGGGAGCAGAGATTAGTGGGGTAAGATCTGACCACACTGCTCAAACGCCTGATCTCTGAAGTTCTAAAAGGGAATACATCTCTACAGAGCCCATGGAACAGAATGCTAATGGAATCACAAAATGTTAGAACTGGAAGGTATTGAGATCATTTAGTTCAGGAGTTCATCATCTCTTGTTTCTCAGACTCCTTTGATAATCTGGTGAAGCCTGGGAACCCCTTCTCAGAATCTTGCTTTGAAATGCCTAAAACAAAATATGGTACCATTGTCATCCCATTTCATAGATGCAGAAACTGGGGCCTGAAGAGATAGAGTGACTTGCCTAGGGTTGCATAGGTAGTGAAGTTTCTGAAGCTAGATGTGAACTCAGGTCTTCCTCATCCCACATCTAGCATTCTGCCTCTTAATCTCAGTTCTTGATGCCTTAACGTTTTTTTCCATTTATATAATAATGGTAATTGTACGTACTGTTGTCCTAGTTCTGCTTTCTTCTCTCTTCCACAGTTCATATGAGCCTCTCCATTTTTCTCTTAATTCCTCATATTTGTGTTTATGGCCCAGTAATGTCACTTCATATAACATCTATAAACATCAGTTTTTTTTCAGTCTTTCCCCGGTGAATCTGGCCCGACTCTTGATGGCCATCTTCTATTATCTAACAAACCCCTAGAACCCAGTTGATGTTTGTGTGGTGTAGCCCTTCCCTACTGGACAATTTCTCTTTTCTGGGACCTTGGTTCTTGGCTTCCACTCTATCTAGAATCGGACTTTGGGCTTTATTTCACTAGTTCAAACTATAATAAACCCAAATCCATGAGAATGTACTGGCTTTCAACCCATGCAATCATAGGGTCAGTAATGTATGTTCAGGACATGAGTCTCAGAAGGCTCTCCATGTTCTAAAACAATGGCGAGAACCCTAGGGTAGAGCGCATTTGAGCTGGGCTTCAAAGGTTGAGGAGACATTCAACAGAGGATGATAGGGAAGGGACATGTTCCAAACCCTAGAAACAACATGAACAAAGGCCTAGAAACTGGAGTGCTAAAGCCATTATGGAGGCCTGTTTGGTTAGGGCAGGGGTGGGGAAGCTGCAGCCTCAAGGCCACATGTGGCCCTCTAGGTCCTCAAGTGCAGCCCTTTGACTTAATCCAAACTTCCCAGAACAAATCCCCTTAATAAAAATATTTATTCTGTAAAACTTGGAGTCAGTCAAAAGGCCAAGGACCTGATGTGGCCTCAAGACCATAGGTTCCCCACCTCTGGGTTAGAGTATAGAGTAGGGAGTATCCAGTGACGAGGGGAATAAGGAGCTGAAGTTGAAAAGGTGCTGCCTTATTGGGAAGGTCCTTGAATACCAGGCTAACACATCCAAACTTTATTCAGTAGACAATAGGAATTCACCAAAGACTCTGGAGTAGAAGAGTGATGTGATCAGATTTACGAGTAAAAAAAAATGGCGGCCAAATAAGGGAGGGATTGGAGGAGTCAGAGAGTGGAAGTTGGAATGCCGGTCAGGATGATTACAATAGTCCATATAGGAAGTGGTGAGGGGCAGGAATCTAATGCTCATGGATTGGTCACATGTGGTAATTAGCAATGTCCAATCACTAGTCTTAATCCTAAGCAATATCAAAAATCATCCTCTCCTACCCCTCCTTGGATCTCAGATGTAAAGCTTACTTAGGACAGGGGCACTGGTGAAGACTCCTTGGAGGTGGTAACCACTTGAGCTTTGAAGGATGAGGATTTCAGCAGGTAGAAAGGAGGCATTCTCAGTGGGAAGAACTCCCTGTCCTGATCTCCAGCACTTTCAGCCACCTGGCAGTTACTTAACATGGCTTGTCTGGCCCAGCTAGGACAATATTTCAGGCATGGGGACAAAGCCATATCAACCAATATGATGGGTCTGGGTGATGGGAGGATGGTAGTACCATTGACAAGTAATAGAGAAGGTAGACAGACTGGAGAGTTGGGGTGGGACAGGATAAATTCTGTTTTGGACATGCTGCATTTGAGATTCTTCTTTATGTAGGTTCTTTGTCCCAAACCTTACTATAAACTCCTTGAATTGCCTGGCTCCCAGGGCCCCAGTGTTAAGAAGCTCATTGCTAGTAGAGAAGGTAGGAAGGTGGAGCTCACTGTAATTTAGCAGCAGACGAATCTGGTGTTTAATCATCTGGTGACTTCTAATTACACTAATTATTCCTGCTAACTTTGTACTAAATTCACTTATTTCAACCTGCTGAAGGACTACAGGTCATGCCAATGCCCCTTAAAATTTTGGCACACTGAGACAAAATCTTGGTTGCCCTGCCCTAGTTACAGCTCTGCAGTTAGCCAGTCTTTTAACAAGCCTTTATTTAGCACTGACTGTATATTCCAGGCACTGTATTTGACCTTGAGGATATAAAGAAAGGCAAAAGCAGTTTCTGACCTTAAGAAGCCTAGATTTTAGTGGGAGAGACAACATGTAGATAACTAGTTATGTACAAAATAAAAACAGAGTGAACAGAAGGCAATCTGAGAGGGAAGAGATGGAGATGGGGGAAAAGGTTGGAGGGGCTGGGAAAGGCCTTTTGAAGAAGGTGAGATTTGAACTGAATCTTGAAAGAAATTAGGGAAATTAAAAGGGGAAGGGGAGAGGAGAGCATTACAGGCATGAGGGATAGCTAGAGGAAAAGCAAGGACATGGGAGATGTAGTGACAAATTTGAGAACAACAAATAAGCCTGTGTAGATGAATTGCAGAGGACTTGGAGGTGAATAAAGTGTAGAAAGATTGGAGAAGTAGGAAGCAGCCAGATTAGGAAAGGTTTTAAATGCCAAACAGAAGGATTTTTGTTTGATCCTGGAGGGATTAGCAGCTCATTGGGGGGAGGGGGGAGGAGAGTGACATGAGTCGACCTTCACCTTGGCAGCAGAATGAATGGAGGATAGATCGTAGTGGGAAGAAGCTTGAAATGGGGAGACCAGTTTGAAGACCATTGAAATAGTCCAGAAGAGAGGCAAAGAGGGCTTGAAGTAAAGATGTTGGCTGTGAGTAGAGACAAGTGGATTTATACAAGTTGTTGGGAGGAAGGGAAGAACAAGATCTGGCAATGGATTGGATATTTGGGGCGAGTGAAAATGAGGATGATGACTGGGTGACTGGGAGGATGGTAGTACCATTGACAAGTAATAGAGAAGGTAGAGAGACTGGAGGGTTGGGGATGGAATGGGACAGAATAAATTCTGTTTTGGACATGTTGAATTTGAGATGCTTCTTTATGTAGGTTCTTTGCCCCAAGCCTTACTATAAACTCCTTAAATACAAGGAAATCTCCCTTATTCCCAGGCATTTTGTCATCATTACTTCCTCTCCATTTCCCTTATATACTTCCATACAACTCTCTTTCTCTCCTTCCCCCCTCTCCCTCTCCTCCTTTTCCCTTCCTCTTCTTTTTCACTCTCCTTGGCCTAATAATTTCAAGACTCAGGGATAACAAAAATAGCCAGAACTCTAGACTGGAAAAGAACAGACCTTGACATCTTGAGGAATCATAGAGCCTAGAAGGTCAAAGAGTTAGTACATAGAATATTGGAGTTGAGAGGGACATTAAAACATTGAATATCAGAGTTCAAAGGGAACTTAGACTTTAATAAACACATTTAGGAAGCATTTTCCTCACAACTCTGTGTAATGCAAGTATTATAATCCCCATTTTACAAAGGAAGGAACTGATTACATGGACATGAGGGAAATTGTGCAAGTACAGATGACAAGACTTAGCAACTGATCAGAAGCGGAATTTGAAAGTGAGGGAAGAAATCAAAGACTTGGAGGTTATGAGCCTGGATGGAGCTGGAAAGATGATGATACCGTCAATACAAATGGGTAATTTTTGGAGGACAAGTGGGTGTAGGGGAAATATACATAATGTAATCCTTGTTTAACTACTCAAAGACAGTGTCCCTTGCATAAGTCTCTTTTCCAGGTAGATATTCTGAGCTTCTTTATCTGTATGGATTGGTCTCTAATTGGCTCCCTCTCCTGGTATCATTCCTCTTGAAAGCCTCTGATTTGTCAATGCTCCCCAAAATGTGACTGTAGAACTAGTCTTCCAATTGAACAGATTACCTTGAGAACACCAGTACAACCTGTAGAGAATATTATAGGGAAGGGATTCATATACTCCCATCCCAGATGGGCTTGGATTAAATAGCACCTCAGGTCAATAAAAGATCCAAAGTGTGTGTGTGTATGTGTGTGTGTGTGCGTGTGTGGTTACAAAGAGGAAGGTTTTGACGGATATAAATAATAACTTTCTAACAGATACAACTGAACAAACATCATCAAACCTCTCTCTGAGCCTCAGATTTCATCATCTTTAAAATGGGGGGTAGGGTGGACTTTGCTGGCCTCTGAGGTCCCTCCCAGCTCTAGAGAGTGCCGCTCCTAAGATTTTTGGAGGTGTTGAAAGATCATTGGCCTGGAAGGCAGGAGACCTTCTGGCTCAGGTTCAGCTACTACAGATCATAGAATGTGGAGTTGGAATGGACCTCAGAGATCATCTAGTGCAACTGTTTCACCCTTTTTTAAAATAAAAAAATTTTAAATCATGAATGTAATAATCATCTACAACCATAAATATTTCAGTATGTATGTATATGGGTATATATATACACACATACACACATATATACATGTATATATACATATATACATATATGTGTGCATATGTATATGTGTGTATATGAAACCAATGTCTCTTACACAGGTTTTTGTAAAGTACATATTAAATCTAATCTGGTGTTGATGAAATTATCATTTGTTTGTGTCCCCTTCTGAATTTCTTTTTGTTTTATTAAGTAGGGATAAAGACTGTGATTTCATTGATAGAACCATAAAGGTTGGTACCATCTTTCTGAGAAGGTAAATTATTCATCCAGAGTCACCATCAGTACATATCAGAGGCAGGATTTAAATTCTGGTCTTTCTGGTTCCATGGGCAGCTCCCTAATTACTATGCCATCTGTCTTCCTTTATTCCATATACTTCCCAAATGTTTTATTAAATGATTCTTCCTTCCTTCTTTCATTCTTTTCTCTCTCCCTCCTCCCCTCCTTCCTTCCTTCTTTCCCTCTTTCATTCCTTTCTCCCTCTCTTCTTTTGTCTTTCTTCCCTCCCTCACTTTTTCCTTCCACCCTCCCTCTCTTCCATTTGCCCTTCCTTCCTCCTTTTCTTTCCTCCCTCATTCCCTCTCTTCTTTTCTTCCTTTTCCTCCTCTTTTTTTTACTTCCTCTTCCTTCCTTACCTTCCTCTTCCTTCCCTTTCCTCCTCCTTTCCAAATCTGAGTCTGAATTCTAGATTCTCAGATTAGACTATGTCCTACTGGATGACCATGAGGCTTTAAAAAAGTTTTTTTCCTCTCTCTGAATCTATTTCCTTACCTAAAAATGAAGAGCTTAAACCTAGAAGGAGCCTCAGAGTCTTCCAGGCCCCTCATTTTAAAAAAGAAGAACCTGAGAGCCAGAGGAAGGGAAGAGTGCAGGTCCCTGACTCCAAATCTGTCCCTCTCTCCATGGCGCCATGCTGCTGTTTCCTGAGATTCCTTCCAGCTCTTGTATTCTTTCCATCTCTAAGACTCTGATCTTATCTCAGAGAAGACTCCCTGGCTGGGGCCCCCTTCCCACTAGAAGGGATCTCTTTTTCTTTGTCTAGAAAGGGTGGGCTGCTAGACGTTAGACACCCCACCCTGGACAACAAAGAAGTGAGACTTGGAAATTGTTCACTGATTGACAGCTCCTCAGTTCACTCAGACAGAGGGAACATCCCACAGACTTGTCCTTCGTTCCCCTCACACCTCAAGTCAAAGGCTTGTTTATCTAGTTAGACCTCAGTGAAGACAGCTCAAGAACACAGCCGATGCCTCAAGTCACGGCCAAAGAATGTGGAGGCTCCATTCCGAGCTGAGGAAGAGGAGCAGAAAATGAACCCAGATCATTTAGTCCAATTTCAGTTAGGAGGACTCATCTGTCATGAGAGGTGTTTTCTAAGGTGCCTCCCAGCCATAAAGCCCATACTCAATTCAATAGAAATTTATTAAAAGTACCTACTATATGCCAGGCATTATGCTATATAAGAAAAAGAAAAAGTCCCTACCCTCAAGGAGTTTATATTCTAATGGAAGAAGACAACAACCAAAAGGAAGCTGAAAAGGAGGCAGGGCAGTTAGGAAATTGCCAGTGCAGGGGCATGATATTCTGTGGAATCAAAATCAAGCAAAACTACTGGTGAAAAATGGAGTTATCTAGAAAGCTCTGAGCCCTCTATAAAGGAAGACTTTGGAAAGCCTACCCCTATGACTTCTGGCTATAGACACTTCTAGTTGTGTGACCCTGAACAATTCATTTTAATGTAATGCCTGGCACATAGTAGGCATTTAAAAATGTTGATTGATTTCTCTGAGTTTTGGTTTCCTCCTCTGTAAAATGGGAATAACCATACTCATATTACCTACCTCACAAGGATGTTTTGAGGAAAGTGTTATCACAGAACCTAGCACATAGTAAATGCTTAATAAATGCATTATTTATCATCTATTTATCTATCATCATTATCATCATCATCATCATCTATTTATCTACCTATTTAGCGATTCTACATAATTCCAAAATCACTATAGAAATGAAAACTACTGTCTGTAGAGGATTTTCAGGAAGGCATATGTTGACAGCAAATTATCCTGGTATCATTAAAAGTCCCTGACTAGGGCACCTGTGCACAGAGAAGTGACTTGCCCAAGACTAAACAGCTAGCAAGCATCAAAGTCAGAGTTGTAGGATTTAGTGCTGGAAGTGCCTTTGGAGATCACCTCATCCAGTTCTCTCATTTTACAGATGAGGAACCAGCGTTCCAGATAAATACTTTGTGCCAGGCCACCCAGAGAGCTGGATTTTGAGCCCAGTTCTTTCAGCTCCAAGGCTTTCCCATAGTACCACAGCTGTCTTTCTAGAATTTCAGCCAGGTTAATCAATCCATCAATTAGTATTTTTGAAATGGTTACTATGTACTAAGCACTATGCACCAGGAACAAAAAGAGACAAAGGACAATCGATGCCGTCGAGGATGTCAGAATCTAATGGAAGGTTAAGAACTTCATCCCAGGCTTTCTGCCTACCACTTAGCTCTCAAAGTTGTTATGAGGGTCAAATGCAATATTTGCATAGCACTTAGAACGGTGCCTGGAACATACAAGATACTTAATAAATACTTATTTCTATCCTTCATAAAAGGTAGTGAAACTTTCCTTGGTATTTGATTGGTCCAAGAGACTAAGACTTAAGCCAATAATATAGCTTCTTGATGGCCCAAGTGGAATCATATTCCAATATGCTCAGATAAAAACAATTCTCAAGGCAGTTTCAAGGTCATCCAGAGGATTTAAAACAAGTAACAGCCTCCAGCAAGAAAGTAAAAAAGCACTTAGTGGATAGAGTCAGGAGATTCTCAGGCTTTACATACAATGTCAGCAGGGCACACCAGGTGGAGAATGAGGAGGGAAAGTAGGGAAGCTGCACTGGAATAAACCAGAGCCTTTGCTGGATATAATTTCCATGCTATTGGTAAATAAATATCCTTTTGTTTAATGTTAGGCAGTTGAAGGATGTCTTGTTTTGTTCCAATCTTGAGTCTGAGCCACTGAACTGTCCTGAGTCAGGGCTGACCCAGAGCATCCAGACTTCGTTGAAATCAGCCCAGAGAGAGGTTGGATAATCTCCTAGTGAGGATGAACATATCCCAGCTAAATGTAGAATTGAGGAATCTCAGAGCTAGAATCAGGTTTTAGTCCAATTTCCTCCCCTCATTTCATGGGTGGGAACACTGAGTCTCAGAGTCCTATTTGTTCCTTTGTCCAAGGTGTCCCATCTCCTATCACTCTAACCTGGAATGTACTTTCTCTTCACCTTGACTTAGGATTCTTATCAGAAGTCACCCACTCCAACACCTTCATTTTACAGATAAGGAGATTAAGGTTAAATGATGTATCCAGAATCACATAGATAATATCAGGGGCAGGATTTGAATCCAAGTCCTCTGATTCAAGAGTCAATATTTTTTCCTCTGGGAGCAGCTAGGTGTTGCAGTGAATGGAGCACTGGCCCTGGAGTCAGGAGGACCTGAGTTCAAATCTAATCTCAGACATTTAAGTAGCTGTGTGACCGTTGGTAAGTCACTTAACCTCAATTACCCTGTCTTCCCCCTCCGAGAAATGAAAAAAAAATTTTTTTAAAGATCAATATTTTTTCCTCTGAACCACCAGCCTCCTTCAAAACTCACCTCAAGTACCACATAAAGTGCTTCCTTCACTGATTCTACTCCCACCCCTACCTACTCATGCCTTCTTCTCTCGTTACCTTATATATATTACCTTTTTATATATTATGTGTTTATTTCTATAAAAGGGCCAAGGGGACTGAGAATGTAGCCTCACCCTTCCAGTGGTCCCATGATCAGGACTTCCCAAGCCAAAAGTGTTTAGTGCCTTCCTATCACCAAGGTACCTCTCTGGGATCTGGATCTCTCTGAGCTCAAGTGGACCCTGTCTGACCTCTCAAGAAAGGGGATCCAAGCTTTCTTGTACTCTCTGGCTCATTATGTTCCCTACCCTAGTAATTCTGGGAATATCTCTTAAATAAAGCTTAGAGCTGACTCATAACTAGAATCTTCCCAAAAAGGATTATGAGGGTCCCTTTCTCAAAAGTTAATGTACAAAGTAAACAAGATCTAGGACAGCTATTTATTTTCTCTACTACAAAAGAAATGCTAGAATGCAAAAGATTCTTAAGTGCATATTTACAGATGCTTAAAATAGGAAACAATAATCCATGATTCCTATTATGATCTCTTTGAGGCTGATGCTTAAAATATTTCAGCTTTGTAGGTCTCTTAACAGGGATCCCACCTTCCCCTTGAAGCAGCCAGGTGATACAATGAATAGGACACTGGGTATGGAATCAAGGAGACATGAGTTCAAATCTGGTCCGAGGCACTTAATAGCTGTTACCCTGGGCAAAGCACTTAACCTTTATTTGTCCACATTTCCTCATCTGTAAGATGAGAATTAAAAATAGTACCTCCCTTGCAAGTTTGTTGTGAGGTTCAAATGACATAATATTAGTAAAGTGCTCAGCATAGTGCCTGGTGTATAATAGGGGCTCTATGAATGCTTATTCCCTTTCCCCTTTCTTCCCCTGACTTAAGCTCTTAGTAACTTACTCAAGGTCCATATCTTCTACCAAGCCAGTCCAAGGCTTTGGATCAGTCTCTATACATGGCTCATCTCATCTGGGGAGTTGTTTCAGAGGTCATCTGCTGGCTGACCAACACCTAGACCCAAGAGCTCTCGTGATTTCCAGCTCATAGTTTCCACTGAGGCAGAAAACATCACTCTCAGAATTACTGCTCAGTTTCCTATAGTCAGGGATAGGAACACAAAGCAGAAGAGGCAGCTAGGGACCCGAGATCCAGGCTCAGGCTCACCTTGATAAGCACATGCCCTTGTTACTTTCTATGAGCAGCCACTGTTGCTACCAGGAAGAGAGAGAGGAAGAGAAATAGCTTCTTTGGCACCCCCCCCCCCACTTATGGGAAGTCCAACTATTCCTGTCTGAATCCTAAGTCACATATTACATATTTAGCAGATGGGGGAGGGAGAAGGGGGGGAGAGGAGAGAGACAGAGAGAGGGAGGGAGGGAGGGTGACAGAGAGAGAGAGAGAGAGAGAGCTTTTTTTCCTCTTCAGTGGCCAGTCCTATTTGTAATTCCCTCCCCTCCCCTGATCATGGAACCAAGGGACCATGGAAACAAGATCCTCTGGCCTTATCTGTCCTCCCAAAGGGAGCGTGTCTCATCAGAGGTAGATCATTGCACAGCTAGAAGGGACCAGGGAACATATTCAGCCCCCTTACTTATCTATGTACATATTTTTTCCCCTAATAGAATGTAAGATCCTGAAGATCAGGCACCATTTTGGTTTCTTCTTTGTATCTCTACCTAGTTACAGTACCTGACACAAAATAGAAGCTTGATAAATACTTGTTGGTGGATTGATTAATTCCTTGTTGACTCAAATTCTTGATGAATTGAATTGAGTGTGACCATGATGGCTGATTGCAGTGAATTAGTGATGACAGAGCTGTTCTCCTGGGATTTTGAGCCATGAGACCTTAGAAATTGCCTGTTTTATATATGAGAGAATGAGTGAGGTTCAGAGAGGTTAATTCTTGCAAAATGTCATCCAACAAAACAAGTTTCAGAGCTATGATGCTAACCCTACTCTTCTGATTCCAAATCCAGTCCACTTTCTGCTACACTGCTCTCTCTTTGACTAGAGCCCTGCTTTTCCAACTGCAGCTCCAGGGCTCTTTCTACTGGTCACACTGTCCTTAGAAGACCTTCAGGGAGAGAGGTTGTTTAACCCCCTCTTCTGGGTCATTTCTGCCTGTGACCCCGTGGACAAAACAGCATCAAATCCTAAATATGCAGACACTGGGAAAAGGGTGGGAGTCACTACACTGATCTTCCTGGCCCCAAAAGAAAGAAAAAACTGGGTTTCTCAGTGGGAGGCCAGATTTTTTTCTTTTTAAAATTTTTTTGGATTCTTGCCTCTTTGGGATTTGGGATTGTTTATTTTTTTTCTCTTTTGGTGGGAAATAAGACAGGGGCAAAATATTTCCTTGAGTGTGAGAGGCTATTTCAGCAAGGCTACTTTAATGAAGGCTCTTGACTAATTGTTTGACTGTTTACAGGATGCATTAGAACATTCTGAAGAGGGTGCCCAAACAGAGTAGGGCTGCCTGAGACCCCAAAATACCAACCTGCCGGGTCCTGCAGAAAGAATTCCACTCAAGTCTTCTCAGCCAAAGAAAAAGTAAAGTTTATTGAAAGTTCAAGTTCACCATGTGGGGTGCTAGGCCATTTCATGGTGCTCTCACAGAGCAAGTCTGTGTGC
>CM053596.1:94960727-95003614 GCA_028646575.1 Pseudocheirus occidentalis
TAACTATGTGTATCAACTTTGTGACCATTATAATGACTTTGGCTTTCTGGTTTTGGGACTTGTCCTTCTGGTTTGGGGACTCAGTGTTATGGTTTCTGAATAAAGACCTTGGTTCTGCCTTCCATGTGGAGAGTTTGCTACATTTTGTGATCCAAAACTACACCAGCATATTCATAACCATCATGGGTGTTGTGAATATCTCATTATTGATACAGGCGGTCAGTTTGTGGGTATGTCTATGACTAAGTATAGAGAAATTACACAGTGAGATAAATAAGGTATGCATGAGAACAGGGATCTTAGCTTTAATTATATAATATATTATTACATACTATGTTATAATATAGACAGCCCAGTGGCTCAGTGGATAGAATGCTGGTCCTAGAGTCAGAAAGACTCCTCTCCCTAAGTTTGAATCCAACCTCAGACACGTTAACTGTGGGACCCTGGACAAGTCACTAAACCCTGTTTACCTAGTTTCCTCATTGTGTAAAATGAGCTAGAAAAAGAAATGGCAAAGCACTTGGTAAATTTTCCAGGAAAATTCCAAATGGGGTCATGAAGAGTCAGACGTGACTGAAACACCTGAAGTATGGAAGTATGTATTATATGGTTTCATATATGTGTTCATATGTATGTGTATATGTATGCGTATGTGTATGTGTATATCTGTGCCAAATGTTGGCCTTTTCTAACATGGAGTTGGGAGGGAAATAGCTTGGAACTCGTGTGGCAAAAAAAACAACTAAAAAATATAAAAGAAATCAGGTCTTTATTTTTAACATGCCAATTTCTAAGGTATAAATCAGTGGTTCTCAACCTGTGGGTTATGTTCAATTTGTAACAATGAAAATACATCCTGCATATTAGATATTTACATTACGATTCATAACAGTAGCAAAATTATAGTTATAAAGTAGCTATGAAAATGATTTTATGGTTGGGGGGGGGGTCACCACAACAAGAGGAACTATATTAAAGGGTCGCAGCATTAGGAAGTTTGAGAACCACTGGTATAAATGCTCACACACAAAAATTTAATAATTGGCCCAGCTTTCAGAGACCCAGGAAGAGCTCTCTTTACCTTCAGTTCAGTCGGACCTCTAACTTCAATTTTGTAGCCTTCATTCAGGCTGACCAAGATCTGGACTGTGCTTCGGTTGACATGGATCCTGTAAGCTAGCGGAAGAAGATAGAGGAGAGTCAAGATGTGGCCAAGTTTTACTTTCACAACAGGTTCATCCATACTGATAAATTGTAGCCAAGTGGAGAGAGTCTTACTTGGTCTTACTTTCCTGTACGACTCTGGGTCTGATGTTAAGGGGCAGCAGATTTGATACTACGGAACCTACAGGACCTAGATTCCAGTTGGAGCTATTCAGTTTGCTATAACCTTGGGCAAATCCCTTGACCTCTCTCCAGTCCTCAGTCTCCTCGTCTATAAAATGAGGGAGTTGAACTAAATGAGCCCTGAGCATCCTTCCAGATTTAAATCTATGATCCTATGCTAAAAAAAAAAAGTATGTGAAATAATCATGGTGTTTCCTACCTTATGGGGCTGCTGAGAGGATCAAATTAAATTGTGCATACCAAGCTTCAACATTATGGGATCATTTGTTCTGTTGGTTGTCAGAAGCACCCTGTTGCTGATGCTGGCCCCTTTTGGGGCTTTTGTGGCTGCATCTTCTCTGCTACAGCTGCCTCTCATTCTTTTGGGGAAAGATAGAGGCTGGACTTGGCACGGCTAGCTCCTGGCTTCTTCCTAGGAAGTGCATTCAAGATCATTAAAACAATCCTGAAACCAAGGGGATTTGGAGGATGCTGGGTGATGTCTGCCCAGCCAGTAGGCAGATACCCTAGTGCACCAAGTCTCCACAATAAGGTCTCTGGGAGAAAGAGGCAGAGCCAGACCTTGACCCTATTTATAATATTATATTGCTTAGGGGCAGAAGGAATGTTAGCATTCATCTAATTCAATCTTTTCATTTTACAGGGAAAATGGGGACCGAGCAAGAATAAATTACTTTCCCAAGGTCACACAGTCTATAGCAGAACCAAGATTTTTATTAAGCTTTTCTGCCTCTAAATTCTTATTTGCTCTTATCTCAGCCCCTCAGGAGAGAGATGATCACCTAATGCGCAGTCCAGAGGAGCCTAATCCTGCAGGTCACCTGGCAAGTTGAGACCAGCTGAGTGTCTGCTGAGTGAGAGGAGACTACTATGTATGTATACTATTGCAGTCAGAGCCATAATTGTCCCTGTTGGGGAGCCTTGGAAGACTTTGTCAGAGCAGTTAAGCTCCATTAACACCTCTTCAAGTGTCTTTGCTTTCTGCTCTCAGGAAGCTGAGGTCCTTTACACCCCTTCAACCGCTAGCGGCCGGCAGAGTGACTCCAGGTGACGACAACCCGAGTAACCCCCCAGAGGGGAGTGGTGTTGGGAAACGAAATGGCTTACCATACTGACCGGAATACAATCTGCCCTGGAATGGTGTGTATGTGTGTGCATGTGTGCATATGTGTGTATGTATGTGTGTATGTGCATGTATGTATGTGTGTGCATACGTGTGTATGCATGTGTGTGTACATAGGTGTGTGTGTGCCATGCCTCTAAAATGAGTTATCCTTTAAAGGAAAAATGCATATAGGTAGACAATGGACATAGACATAGAAGTCAACATAGAACATACTCAGGCTTTATAAAAAAAAATGGTATTAGAAGCTATGTCTCCATCAAGAACAAGTCATCCCAGATACTTCCTTTAAAAAAAAACAGGGCTATTAGCCTGGTGGTACATCAGGGGAATGCTGTGGAGGTGATTTACCTAGTTTTTAGTAAAGCATCTAATAAAGTCTGTCTTTCAATTCTTAAGGACCAGATGAAAAGATGTGGGCTCAGCCAGAGATGTGCAGCACATGGCTTGATCTGTGGCCTATACCAGATTAAAACGTAACTGGGAAATCTTTGACAAAATAAATAAAAATATAAGAGAATGTAGATAACATTAATAAGTGGATTTCTAAGTGAATATGCCCTGGTTTGGTGGTCTTCATTTCTACTTGAGTTTGACCCCACTGGGCTAGACAGATGATACTAAAATTAGATAGCTTAGGAGCTGTTTAAAGAACAGTCATTGATGGTTTCAATGTCATCTGAGAAGAAAGTCTATAAAAATAATGATAGGTAGCATTGCATATGGTGCTTTAAGTTTTGCAAAGTACTTTAGCAATATTGTCTAATGTCGTCCTCATAGACCTTCTGGGATGTTTTGGCTATTATTATCCCCACTTTACAGAAAAAGAAACTGAGACCGTTAAGAGATTTACTCAGAGTCACACAGAGTGTGTCTGAGGTCAGCTTTGAACTCAGATCTCTCGGGCTGCAGTTTCTGCCGGCTACACCTGGTGTCACCTAGATGTCCAGTGGGGCATAACAGTGGGCCTGTGTATGGCCGGACATCCCTATCACTGACTCTCGGGTAAAGGCATTGGTTGCATGCTTATACCATTGGCAGAGGGTATAAACAGAGGGCACACAGCTAACACAGCGGTCGACAGAATCAGGATCCCCAGAGAGCTCAGCAGGTCAAAACAATGAGCTGAACCTAATAAGGTAGAATTGAACAGAGAGAAATTTAAAGTCTCACACTGGCTCCAAAACATCAGCTTCCCAAGGACAAGAAGAGGCAGGCATGGTGGCTGGATAGCAGCAAGTCTGAAGGAGATGGAGGCTTGAACCCAGGTATTCTAATCCATATCCAGTCCTCTTGATATCGAGAAAGCTCCAGAATAAGAGCCAAGAGACATGGGCAACTGGGTGGCGCAGTGGATAGAGCGCTGGGCCTGGAGTCAGGAATATGCTTCTTTGTGAGCTCAAATCTGACCTCAGACACGTACTAGCTGTGTGACCCTGGGCAAGTCACTGAACCCTGTTTGCCTCAGTTTCCTCATATGTGAAATGAGCTAGAGAAGGAAGTGACAAACCTCTCCAGTATCTTCATCAAGAAAACCCCAAATGGGATCACTAAGGGTCAGACATGACTGAAACTACTCAACAACCACGACCCAGAGCATCAGTACTCACGAAGTCCTGTAGACTCCATCCGGGAAGCAGTGTTTACCGTGTCTCCGAAGAGGCAGTATCGAGGCATGGTGAGGCCCACAACGCCTGCCACACAGGGGCCTGAAACAGCAAACCCCACCCCAAGGATCACAAGGATTAGAAGGAGAAGAGACCTTAAAGCCCATCCTAGACCAGCTATGGACCAGAGAGGGCAAAGACCTGCCTAAGGTCACAAAACCTATAAACTGCAAAGTGGGGTCCTCTGACTCTATCCCCCACTCCCCATCCCCGGTAGAGAGGCAGCTAGGTGGTACAGGGAGTAGAGCACTGGGTCTGGAGTCAGGAAGCCTTGAGTTCAAATGCGGCCTCAGATGCTTATTGCTTGTGTGACCCTGGGTAAATCATGTAACCTCTGTATGCCTCAGTTTCCCTAACTGTAAAATGAGAATAATAACAACACCCACTTCTCAGAGCTGTTGGGAGAATCACATGAGGTATTTTTAAAAAGTCTTTAGCACAGTGTCTGGCTCATAGTAGGGCTACATAAATCTTTATTCCCTTTCCCCTGGTCTCAGGATCTGGGAAGAATGCAGAGGTGAGGCCATGGTCTCCCTCCTGTTCAGTTGGTACTTGGGGCAGGGGGAGTTATCATTGACATTTGGACCATCCCTGAAGAGAGCCAAAACACCTGATCCAGGAATCAGGCTGGTCCTAGATAAGTTAGCTCTGGGCTTGCCAGAGGCCAGTCCTAAGTGTCCAGTCCTGGTTTTCCCATGACAAGCGGCTGTAAATTAGAGCCTGCCTGATATCCTGAGCTGGGATTCTAGCCAGAAGGTGTTAGCTCTCCTATACATTTTAGATACTATTCTTATGGCTTGGAAAATCATCAAGGCCGTGATTATCTCCAAGCCCTAATTGACATCACTGTCTGGCATCTTGAAATTGAATGAAGAGCATTAGAAAACGAATTGACCTATAATTACCTTCTTTGTTTCATTACTCTATAAAAAACCTTGCTCATGGTATCAATAAACACATTGCCTTGATGATCTCTCCTGGACCACGATTACAAATCACACTTTCTCTGGCTAGTGTGTCAGTTCAGAGCCAGCTTAAGAAACCACTTAAGTTATCTCTACACATGCCCTTGGCATTCTGACCAGCCCAAGCCCTCCACGCCCTGGACTGCTTCTTCCCTCCCTTTCTTTCCAGCCCTGTGCCCCTTCTCCCACTTTCCCTGCTCCAGGGACTCTGCCGCGCTGGTGAAAGCTTCCCTTCTGAAACAACTGAATGAGGGCGGGATCTGAAGTTAGGCTGGAATTTCAGATCTGATAATTTACTGAGTATGCGTTATGTGTGATACTGGGCAAGTCACTTAATTTGGGGGGCTGCCATGTTCTCTTCTGTAAATTGCTAAGAGTTTGAGAGACGGCCTCAAGACAGTGGGAAGAGCAATTTCCCCATCTGTAAAATGGGAATAATCATAGCACCCACCTCCCAAGGTTGTTGTATCAAATGAGATGTTTTTAAGGTGTTTAGTATATAGTAGGCACTTAATAAATGCCTGTTTCCTTCCTTCCTTCTTTATCTCCCCACACTCAAGGTTCCCATAGTGCCTCCCACCAACAGCTCGGTGTACACAGTCCTGGGACTGGACTCTCCTGTGCCCCATCACCTGAGTACAGGCCGGCCCGGATGCAGATGGGCACTTCGGGCACATGCATCACACTGGCACCCCCTTACCTGAGTGCAGGCCGGCCCGGATGCGGATAGGCACCTCGGGTGCATGCCTCATGCGGAAGTGCCCCACGGAGCTCAAGATGTCCAGGGCCAGATTGGCGATTTCAGCCGCATGCCGGGTGCCATTCCGCCGAGGCAGCCCCGAGGCCACCATATAGGCGTCGCCAATGGTCTCCACCTGCATGACAGTCGGGGCATCACCCCTAAGAGACTGTGCTCAGGAAGAAGCATGCCCTCCCTCCTTCAACCTGCTCCTTCTCCATCCTACAGCTTAAGGTCACCTCCTCCCAGAAACCCTCCATAAAGAGCTCGACTCGATTTCCCGGTCTGTCCCTGACCCGGCCCACCCCCACTCATGTGGTGGACTAGCGTCTTCAGAGAAATTACAGACGTCTTACTTCCTACTGTTTGAGTGATCCTGTTTGCCAGTTTCCTCTTTTCCGTGAAAGCAGGCCCGCATTAATTTCCTCTGCTGTCCATCCTTTGTTTCCCAAGAGGACTGATGACATCACAGAGTGATGACCGTGCGTGGATTGGATTTAAGTGCAGTAGAGCTGCACTGTGTCACCAGCCTCATTCTCTCCCAGAGCCATCAAAGTCAAGCAGCGGGACAAAAGTCAGGATGACTGATGATGGCCTGGGATGTGGTGGGTGACCGTGGTGTCTCCAGCCTCTGACCAAGCTCTCCACACCACTGGCTTCAGCCACCTTCATGGTCATTGGAACAAACTGTTCTCATCCGCCCATTCCACTTGGGGACGTGGTCATGTGCTTGGGGTAGACACCCCTAACTCCCTGATGGGTTTGAGGTCTGTCGGTTGTCTCCAACCTGGTTTCGCTTATCTTCCCAAAGGGTTTGCCGAGGTGTAATCGCTGCACTTGCCACAGCGTCTAGGGGCGTTGAGTGACAGGTGTATGAGCAGCCCTAAAAAGGGCCAGACAAGCCCTCCCGCCAGAGATGCTGGTCCTTCCCGAGTACCCAATGCACTTCCATCTGCACGGCAGCATAGTATTGAGAATGCTCAAGCTGTACTTGAAAGAGGACTAGTACCACAGTGAACTGGGTCCAGAAGACCTCGGTTCAAATTCGGCCTCTGCTGTGGGCTGTATGGCCGCGGACATAGCTGTGTGACCCTCCTTATCCTTGTTCTGTTATTTCAGTCATTTCCGACTCCTCACGACCCCTTTCTGGGTTTTTATTGGCAAAGACACCAGAGTGGTTTGCCATTTCCTTCTCCAGCTCATTTTACAGATGAGGAAACTGAGGCAAACAAGGTTAAGTGATTTACCCAGGATCACAGGGCTAGTAAGTGTCTGACCTTGGATTTGAACTCAGGTCTTCCTGATTCCAGACCCAGAACTATCTACTACACTACTTAGCTGCCCAATATGACTCTTAATCTCTCAGGGTCTCAGTTCCCTCCTCTGTAAAATGAAATTTCACTTGAAGGTTTCTAAGGTTCCTCCCACCTTTAAATCTATGAGTTTATAGATTTTTTTTTTAATCCCAGGCCCTTGATTTCATTGGTGTAGGAAATTCCTGGTGAAACATATAATCTATTGACACAGAACAGTGCCTCCTCCACTGGGGAGGCTATGTGGCCCCACAGCGCACAGCGCTGGGCCTGTGGTCAGGAAGATGCCCTTCCCTGAGTTCAAATCCAGCCTCAGACTCTTACTAGCTGTGTGACCCTGGGCAAGTCACTCAACCCCTGCCTCAGTTTCTTCACCTGTGAAATGAGGACCATAATTGCACCTGCTTCCCATGGTTTGGTAATGATGAAATAATAATTGTAAATCACTTCGTGCAGTGCCTGGCATATAGTGAAAGCTATATCAACGTTAGCTATTATTATTGCCTGAGTTCAAATCTTACCTCAGACACTAGCTGTGTGACATTGGCAAGTCATGTAATCTCCACCGAACTCAGTTTTCTAATCTGTGAAATGGGTGTAAGCGCCTCCCTCCCAAGGTTGCTTCTCGAATCAAATAAGATAATCCTTATAAAGTGCTTAGCACAGCAGTTCCTGGCACACAGCAGGAGCTCAATAGATGCTTGTTCCCTTCCTTACCCTTCCTTCCTAGAGAGTTCCCGGGGTCACTCAAAGGTTAAGTGACTTGCCCGGGCTCCCACAGTCAGTACGTGTCAGAGGTAGCTTCTCTTTGACTACAAGACCATTTCTCTCTCCACTTTACCATGTGCTTCTCCATTGAATCATGGGATCTTAAAATCAGAGAACATTAGAATCAGTCATAGAAGCTTAGAATAAAACAGTCGGAGAACCGTGCCTGTCCCTGAAGATGACATGAGACAGTGCCCCTCCTGCCCTCTTTACAGAGACGGGGGACTCCGGGTGCAGACGGTCACATTTGCATGATTTATTACTTAGTTTTGCTGACCCACTTTTCTTCCTCTCTTTTTTTGTTTTAGTTGCAAAGGAAAGGCCCTCTGGGTAGGCGAAGGGGGAGTCATATTTGGAACCAATGATGACATAAAAATAAAAGTTACTAATAATTTTTTAAAAGCCATAGAAACTAGGAGTTGAAAATCACTGTATTTTCCATTCTTAGAATCACAGAAAGACAGGATCCAAGAATGTTAGTGCTAGCAGGGACCGTGGAGGTCATTTAGTGGAACTTCACTCTCAGCGCAAAAATTCCCATTATTGCATTCATCCTGCCTCAGCTTCAGCGTTTCCAGTGAAGCCGAAAGCGTATGGCCTCCTGAGGTAGCTCATTCTGCTGTTGAACAGCTGTGGTAGAAAATTCTTTCTTCTGTTAAATTGAAATCTGCCTCCATGGAATTCCTACTCTTTGCGCCTGATTCTGCCCTTTGAGGCCAAGCTGAACAATTTTAATCTCTCTCCTCTGTGATGACAGCCGTCATATCTGCCCACCTTCAACTCCGCCTCCCCTCTCCCCCGAAAAAAAGGCACTTGTCTGGATGTATTCCAATTTGTCAATGTCCCAAGCAGCTGGTGTTTGCCAGAGCAGGCTTGCCCAGCTGTCTTTGTTGTACTATCTCTGTTTTCCATTAGCATCCCTCAAGGCATCTCAAGAGGGCTAAGTATTGTGATTCTTAGCAGGTGTCTAGCAAGAGACTCCTAGTTCTTAACTTTCACCTTCAGCTACTTTGAAGTCAGGCTTGACTCACTCCTTTCACTAAATGATTTGAGAAGCAAGAATGCACATGACTGCTGCCCAGGAACGTTGTGGCTCCCCACATTCTCACTGCTGGGATGGGGAGACTCAGCCACTTTGGTTTAATGGAAAGAACTCCAGACTTTGCATCAGAAATACAGAGCTCTAAAACAAAGCTGTGTGACCTTGAGCAGCTTACTTTCTCTCCCTGGTCCTCTCTATGAAAATGAAATGGTCAGAATGGATGATCTCTAATGTCCCCTCTAATGTCCTAAAATCCCATCAAGTCATGACATTCTCTGTTCTAAAGTCTCCCCTAGGGCTCTTTCTCTGTTCTCTGTTCTAAAGTCCTCCCAGGGATAACAGACTATATCCTTTCTACTGCAGTATAAGAGTTCCCCATCCTCCACACTTCAATGAAGGCTTCCCAGAGAAACCTAGATGACCACGTGTCGGGTAGATTGTAGAAAACATTTTTCTTCAGGTTCATAAAGCCCCTTTGTCTCTAACACTGCCTGTGTTTTCACTTCCTGTATAGAGGCTGGGTGCCCACTGAGATTCCCAACTCTCAATCAATTGATCATTCGATAAACATTGACTATGCTTATTATATTTATATGACTATGTGCCTACCATGTACCAGGCTAAGTGTTAGAAATACAAAAAGAGACAAAAAGTCTCTGCCCTCACAGAGCTTATAATTTAATGGGGTAGGCAACATGCAAACAAATACGTACAAAGCAAGCTCTGTACGGGATAAATAGGAAATAATTAACAGAGGGAAGGCACTGGAGTTAATCGGATTGGGAAAGGCTTCTTCCTTTTTTTTTCTTGATTTGAATCCCAGCACTACTCACAGAATTGTGGTGAGAATCGCTTAAGAAAGTGACAAAGTATATTGGAGCCCCGAAGGTGATACAGTCAAAGAACTATATGCAATTTTAACTTTGCAACTAACCAGCCGCATGACTTTGGGTAAATTGTTTCACCTCTCTGAGACTCAGTCTCTTCTTCTACAAAATGGGAATAAAAACATTTGCACTATCTACTGTTTTGGGGAGTGTTTGTCAACCTTAAAAATGCCATTAAAGTAGAAGCATGTAATTGTTATCATGCTTTATAATAGCAATGGTTATTATAAATGGTAATAATTGAGAGATGAAGACAAACAAGAAAACGAGTAGATTGCAGTGCTATAGAAGATTGACTATGCTGCTCAGTGGTTATTCAATTCTGGGTGACCAGAGCCCCACTTTTATCTTGGTCATGAATTGTGCTGTGCGGCTCTGACCAAGGTTTCAAGCCTCTCTGTGCTCGTTTCACTCCATTCTGGGTCACAAATAACTCACACTCAATGGAGTTAATCATCCTACACTATCCCATTAGAACCACTGTGAGGATTAACACATTAAAATGGTTTCCAGCCTGCTTTGCAAACATACCAGATAAACAGTAACAAGATCCCGATGGAGAGAAAGTCTACCCCTGAGGCATGAGCTGTGAAGGAAGTTTTCTAGTGCTGGAAGGAATGGGCCTCTGGACATCTGGAAAATGGTGTGCATTCTTTGGCAGAAAACTATGGAGTGATTGGAGAGAGATCAGAGAAGGGCAGCAGGAGGGATGATTCAGGAGAAAGGGAGAGCTCTGTGTAAGGAAAGATTAACACAAAAGGAATGAACGGACCCCAGCCTGGTTCAGAGTGGGAGCAGGAATGACTCAGTACCGCATCCGAGTCTGGAGGGCATGGTTGGGGAAGTTGAGGAATGATGCTGCATGATCCTGGGAAAGTCTTCTTCCTTCTGTGGGTCTCAGTGGTATCAGTCGTAAGAAGAGAGAAGGAGGTCTGAGTCTTTTCTAACATTCTCTCTTCTAAGGCCCATTTTTATTCTAACATTACATATTTAAAGATCTTTCCCCTCCCCACCAATATTCTCTGTTCTAAAGTCCCTTCCAAATCCAACATGTTCTGTTCTAAGGTCCCTTCCAGTACTGATATTCTCTATTCTAATATTCTGATATTCTCTATTTCTTTTCTATTCTGATATTCTATGTCCTAAAGGGCCTCACAGCTCTGACACTCTATATCCTAGTATTTTTCTGTTTTAACATTTTCTGTTCTAAATTTCCTTCTGTCTCTAAAATACTATTTTTTTCTGTTTCTACTCCTGTACAAGTACATTGGGTAGAGGGCATCATTGGAACTGTTGGTGTTTTTTGCAGTCACACTCTCCACAATTCTATTTTTTTTTAATTAAAGCTCCTCTAACATCAGATAGAGGCATAGAGTCCTAAGCTCCTCCTGAAGGCTATGTTAGAATAGCATAAGGTCTGGCAGGTCCATCCAGTTTGGAAAGACTTGTCATGCAAGCCTGTAATGGCAGACACGTGTACATTTGTCATCAAGGAATAGCTTCTTAAACTCCTAGAATATGCAACCCTGGGGATTTGTTGAGCCAGGGATGAGCTCTTTCAAAAGCAACTCAAGTATGTCCTTTCAGTCATTGTAGAAGTGACTGTAGGTTGTCTTCTACTAAAGAACAGGGAGGCTGGATGCTCCATTAGCAGAGGGAGAATACATGCAGATGAAATGAGAGGTATAAAACTATTCAAAGATTTTGCAGCATGGTAATTTGGGTCCCATCCTTCTATTAGACTATAAGCTCTTTGAGGGCAGGGACCTCATCTTACAAGTACCATAGGAAATTGATGAATGGAGCATGTCCCGAAAAGGGTGACCAAGAAGATAGTGCCGTTTAGCAAATAGTTGAAAGAACTGGGAGTATTTATTTAGCCTGGAGGGAAGAAGGCATGGTGCAGACATGTCTGCTGTCTTCAAATATCTGAAGGCCTGTCATATGTAAGAGGGATTAGATTTATTGTGCTTGTCCATGAGAGTAAAACTAGGAAGTTACAGAGAGGCAGATTTAGGCTCTACCCCAAGGAAAAGAACCCCTGTCCTTGGTCCTTGCCATTAGAGTATAGGGTGACCCACCTCACAAAGGAGAAAACCAGACAGAGAGGTCCAGATGGAGGTGACTTCCTCCTGTCCAGAGTGCTGGAGGCTGCTGAGTCTCAAGATCAAACCACATTCTCAGCAGGTGGAGCTGAAGACTTTTAGCCTGCCTCCTCATTAAATGTCCACCAATCAGGGCTGATTTTCACTTATCAAGGAATTTCCTGTCAGAAGGTATTTAAGGTGTCCCTGACCCTTGGTATCTTTGGTTACCAAGAGAAACCATTGACCATCAATTTATTTATTGCTGACTAGACTAATTAATAAATTGATTATTAATTATCCAGAAACTCTAGTCTCAGGGTTTTTTATTCTTCACAAAGGATGAAATGAAGATAATCAACAGGTCAAGAGTGATCGGGAAGGTCTTCTTGCAGAAGGTGGGACTTTAGCTTGCACCCAAGAAAGCCAAGGAAGCCAGGAGGCTGAGATGAGGGGGGAGAGTATTCTAGACATGGGGGACAATCAGAGCAGATGCACAGTCAAGTAGATGGATTGTCTTGTTCCGGGAACAAAAGTAGGAAACTGTCACAGGATTGAAGAGTAGGGGTTTGGGGGATTAAGGTGTAAGAAACCTGGAAAGGTGGGGGGGGGCAGATAATTAAAGGCTTTGAACACCAGATGAATTTATGTTTGATCCTAGAGGTGATAGGGAGCCAGCCACTGGAGCAGGTGGCTTTAGGAAGATCACTTTCACATAGTTGAGTGGAGGGGAGGGTTGGACTGGGGAGAGACTTGAGGCAGGAAGATCCAGCAGACTATTGTAGTAATCTAGGTGTGAGATGATGAAGATCTGTACCAGGGTGGTGGCAGTCTCAGAGGAGAGAAGGGGGCCTGTACAAGAGAAGTTACAAAGGTGAAATCAACAGATTGGATATGGGAGGTGAGAGGAACTGAGGATGACACCTAGATCACCAGCCTGAGTGACAGAAAAGATGAAGGCACCCCCAACAGTAACAGGGAAGTTTGGAAAAAGTGAGAGTTTGCAGGGGGGGTGGGGAAAGATGATGAGGTTCAGTGTGTGACATACTGAGTTTAATGAATCAATGGGGTCTTCATTTTGAGATGTCCAATAGGCAATTGTGGGTCTAGAGATTAGGAGAGAAGTTAGGATTTGATAAATTAATCTGAGAATCATTAGTATAGAGATAATTAAATCCTTGGGAGCTGATGGGATCAGCAAGGGAAGTAGGATAGAACCCTGTGGACACCCACTGCTGGTGGGCATGACCCGGATGAAGATCCAGGAGAGGAGACTGAGGAGGAGCAGTCTGATAGGAGGAGAACCAGGATAAAGCAATGTCACAGAAACCTACAGAAAAGAGAGTATCAAGGAGGAGAAAGTGATCCACAATGTCAAAGGATCCACAGAGGTCAAGAAGAATGAGGACTGAGAAAAGGCATTAGATTTGACAATTAAGATAATAAGGAAAGAGCAATTTCACTTGACTGATGAGGTTGGGCAAGTGAGACCATAGAGTTTAAGAAGGTAGTGAGAGGAAAGCAAGCTATGTAACCCTGGGCAAGTCACAAGAATCTTTGTGCCTCGGTTTCCTCATCTGTAAAATGAGGGGAGTTGATCTCTAAGCTCCCTTCCATCTCTAAAATCATGTCATTCTTTAATTTATATCTTGTCATCTGTCAGGGATGACAGGCAAAATGGCCACAGCACTTCACTATTACCCTGTGATTTGGGAAGAAAGTCTCTAGAACACTGGGTGTACAATTTAGTTTGAAGTTTCAGGAAAGCACAGACAAGAGCTGCATAGGAGGGGCAGACATGGAGGGATGGCTTACAACTTGCACCTTTGAAGGGAATTCCCAAATGGAAAAGATCACAAATCCACTTGTCTATTTGTGAGTTGGGTTTTTTGTTTGTTTGGGGGTTGGGATTTTTTGCATATAAATACTGTCTCATAGTTGTAGTCAAAAGACCTGGGTTCAAATTTGAATCTTCTGATTATTAGCTGTGTCACTCTAGACAAGTCACTTCCTTTCCCTGATCCTGTCTCATCAGTCAGAAGACAGGTAATCCTTTTGCTTCTTCTTTGCCATTGGGCCGTTTAAGAAGAAAGCACTTTGTAAACTTAACGTACTAGAAAAATGGATATTGTAATCTTTGTATTTCCACCATACCTAGTAGGTGACAAACAAACATTGTTGAATTAAATCAAATAGAACTGACTGTGCATTTGTCTTTTAACTCACCCTCATGCTCCCACCCTCCCTGACCCTAATTCCACAGCAGTAAAGATCACCCTCTGGCTTTGATAATTATTGGCCGAGTGGCAATGGACATCTCCCTTCATCTCATAGTCTCAGTGTTTTCATCTGTAAAATATGGAGAATACTTCTTGTGCTTTCTGCCTCGTAGGGCTATTGTGAAGACAGTACTTTGTAAATCTCACAGTGCTATTATTTTATTAGGTTTTTAAATTAGGACTAATCAGCTCACCTTATACACATCATGGCTATTCAGGACAGCATCGTACAGCGTGTAGAGGTCATTAAGTAGGTCTACCACCTCCATGGGCTCACTCAGAGCTGAGATGGTGGTGAAGCCAACAATATCACTGAAGTAGATGGTTACCTGGTCAAAGTATTCTGGGACCACAGTGGTTCCAGCCTTCAGTGCCTCTGCCACAGACCTGGAAGAAGAAGAGAGTGAATCTAACCAAGACCAGGGGAGAATTGGCTTTGCTTTAAGGTAGGGTGTGAATGATAGGGCTTGTATCTCCCTGCCTCAAACTTCTCCCCTCTCCATTTCACAACGGCCTAATTGATTTTCCTAAAGTATAAGCCTGACCATGTTGGAATACTGCTTAAAAAACCCAGTAGCTCATTATTGATTCTAGGGTAAAATACAAATACCTCCATTTGACATTCAAGGTCCCCCACATTCTAGTTCCAGTCAGTCTTCCAAGATTGGGCATGCGTTGTTCCCTTTCATCCCCCCGTTGCAATCTATTTCCTGATCCTCTAAGGTTTCATGCTATGTCCATCACTGTGTCTTTAAATTGGCTGATCTCTCTGTGCTTGGATTACATTCCCTCTTCACCCCAGCTTCTTAGACTCCTTACTTTTCTTGAAAGATCGGTTCTGGTGTCAAGCTCTTTGGGAAACCTTTCCTAATGCTCCCAGTTACTAATGCCCCACTTGTTACTTTGTGTATTTTTCATATTTCCAACAGCCCATTTATTTATATGATTTCATTTTTGTCTTCGTATACCCTATCCCTAGCAACGGTGCCTACCCAGTCTGCCTCTGTCTCTCTCTGTGTGTCTCTCTCCAAACAAAGTCATGCAAAACATGTTTTCACATTAGCCATATTATGTGTGGGGGGGAAGCAAAAAAAAAACCAAACAAAGTATAAGAAAATATGTTTCAATCTGTACTCAGTCAGTTCTCAGTCTGGGGGTAGATAATATTTTTCATCGTAAGTACTTTGAAATTGTTGTAAATCATTGTATTGATTAAAGTGGCTAAGTCTTTTTACAATCGATCATAATTATAATTTGCTGTTTCTGTGTACGCTGTTCTACTTCTGCTCACTTAACTTTGCATCAGCTCATATAAATCTTCCTAGGCTTTTCTGAAACCATCTCCTTTTGTCATTTCTTATAGTACCATAGCATTCTGTCACAATCATATACCACAACTTGTCCAGCCATTCCCCAATTAATGGGCATCTCCTCAGTTTCCAATTCTTTGCTGCCACACAAAGAACTGCCATAAATGTTTTTGGACAAATGCATGGTTTTCCTTTTTCTTTGATCTCTTTGGGGATATACACTTAGCAGTAATATTGGATCAATGGGTAGAGACAGTTTTATAGCCCTTCAGGAGTAGTTCCAAATTGTTTCCCAGAATGGACAGACCAGTTCATAGCTCCACTGACAGTGCATGAATGTTTCTGTTTTCCTACGTCCCTCCAACATTTGTCATTTTCCTTTTTTGTCATCTTAGTAAATCTGATGGGTGTAAGGTGGTACCTCAGAGTTGTTTTAATTAATATTTTTCTAGTTATTAGAGTTTTATAATCTTTTTTTCATGACTATTGGTGGCTTTGATTTCTTCTGCAAATTGACTGTTCATATCCTTTGGCCATTTATCAATTGGGGAATAGCTTGTATTCTTACAAATTTGGCTCAGCTCTCTATATATTTGAGAAATGAGACCTTAGTCAGAGAAATTTGCTGTAAATTTTTTCCTCTAATATTCTGCTTTTCTTCTAATTTTAGCTGCATTGGTTTTGTTTGTGCAAAACCTTTTCAAGTGAATGTAATCAAAATTATCCACTTTGTCTCCCATTTTGTATTTGGTCATGAACCAGTCTACCTCTTAATCACAAGAAAGAATGAAATAAGAAAAAAGAGAACAATGAGATATTTTGTGTGTATAGAGATAGCCTATGGATACCCCCTTTCCATATGCATGAGAACTTGGGCAAATCATGTCCCCTCTGAGGACCTCTTCATCTCAATGGTGAGGGGGCTGGACTCAATGACTTAACCATTCCTCAGGCCTGTGCAGTCCTTCCTCCCCTTTGCCTCTTGAAATCTTTAGTTTTCTTCAAGGCTCACATCAAAAACCCACTGAATGCAAAAGGCTTTCCCTACCCATCCTGCCCCCACCCCCAGATGTTAGACCCTTTCTTCTCTTCTCCCCACCAAAGTTGCCCTGCATCTGTTTTGTATGTGTATTGGATATAACTTGAGTCCCTGTCATTTAAGGATTAGTTGAAGGAACTGGGCGTGTTTATCCTAAAGAAGAAAAACCTCAGAGGGGCCATCATCATGATGTTCAAGTATTTGAAGGGTGGTTATGTGGGTGACAGACTAGACTTGTTCTGTTGGTCCTGGGGAGAGGAGAAGAAGAGTAGCTAGCATTCACAGAGTTCTAGAGAGTTACAAAGCTCTTCATACCTGTTATCTCATTCGGTCTCCCCGCAATAATCCTATGAAGTAGGTGCTATTATTATCCCCATTTCACAGACGAGCCATGAGAGTGAGTTGCCCATAGTTATGCAGCTTAGAAGTGTCTAAGGCAGGCTTGGAATCCAGGTCCCCCTGACTCCTCCAAACAAGGAGCAATGGGAGGAAGTGGCAAATAAGAAACATTTTCCTAGAGCTGTCCCTAAGTGGCCTGGACAGGTGGCTGGTTCCCCCTGCTTGGAGAACTTCAGGCTGAGGTTGGATGACCCTTTGTTGGGTAAGTTAAAGAGTGAGGCTGCATTTCACGTATTGTTCAGTCATTTTGGTTGTGTCTGGCTCTTCCTCACCCCATCTGGGGTTTTCTTGGCAAAGACACTGGAGTGGTTTGCCATATCCTTTTCCAGCTCATTATACAGATGAGCAAACTGAGGCCAATGGGGTTAGGGGACTTGCCCAGGCCCAGTGCTCTGTGCACCGAGGTGCCTCCTAGATGCCCAGTCCCTTTTTTGATAATGTAATGTGTGCGTGTCTTCTTCCCTTTTAAATTGTTAAGTCTTTTGAAGTCGAGGGCTGTTTTTATCTCTGTAACCCCCAGACCTAACACAATGTCTGGCACACAACAGGCTCTTAATAAATGTTTGTGGACTGTTCATCTTGCTTTTCAGTGTTAGAGTTTACGTGAGGGAAGCCAGGTTTCTGGTGCTTTTCCCTCCGTCCTATCACCTCCTAAGAGCTCCTGGGGCTCGCTAGGACAAGACCCCATCAGCCCTCTGGACACTGATTCAGGAGGTGCTGTGTCTGGAGTCAGAAAGCTTGGTTCTGAATCTTCATTTTGCAACATATTAGCCGTGTAACCGCAGACTCTCTGAGGTCCCTTTTCTTTTGCTCATCTGTAAAATGGATACAATATGTGCACTGCCTGGCTCACACAGAGTAGGTGGGAGGGGAGTGCTTTGGGAACATAGAAGAAAACTAATTTATTTCAGTTGTTTTTCAGTCATGCCTGACTCTTTGTGATTTCATTTGGGGTTTTCTTGGCAGATACTGCAGTGGTTTGCCATTTTCCTCTCCAGCTCATTTTACAGATGAGGAAACTGAGGCAAACAGGGTTACCCAGATGGTAAGTGTCTGAGAGCAGATTTGAACTCAGAAAGATGAGTCTTCCTGACTGCAGGCCCTTCACTCTATCCACTGTGCCACCTAGCTGCCCCATTTAATTTACAGAAACTGTGAACAGTAATAATAGTAGTAGTAGTAGTAGTAGTAGTAGTAGTAGTAGTAGTAGTAGTAGTAGTAGTAGTAGTAGTAGTAGTAATGAATTTGCCTAAGTTGGGGGAGGGGAACCTGCAGCCTCAAGGTCACATGTGGCCTTCTAGGTCCTTGGGTGTGGCCTTTTGACTGAGTCCAAATTTTCCAAACCAATCCTTTTATTGAGAGGATTGGTTCTGTGAAGGCTTGAGGAGCTAGAGGGCCACATATTGCAGAGACAGAGAGTGAGACAGACAGAAAGACAGAGACAGACAGAGACAGAGAAAGATAGAGTCCCACACTAAGGAAGTAGCCATGCCAACTGCAAAGACTCAAGCTTGGTCCTTCCTACTTACTGGGGAAGCATCTGCGAGAGCAGCTTCTCTGTCTTCTGTTTCTCCAGCTCCAGCTCTTCCGTCCTCGCCTGGACCAGGTCCTCCAGGTCACGGGAGTACTTCTCTAGCAGCCGCAGCATGGAATCGGCCACGCTGCTCTTCTTGCCTTGGTTGATGCTTTTAAACTGAAGAGATGAGGGGGATGTAGATCAGCTTCCCCCAGCGAAAAAGCAGGAGCCCTTGCTTGAGGACTGAGCTCTACAACTTGGAGAATGCTCTACAGAGTCCTACAAGGCTTTCCAACTAGCCAAGAATGACCATAACGTTTATGGAGCGTTTTAACAGTTTTGAAGAGCTCTCTATAAATTATCTCATTTAGTCCTTGCTATAATCCTGAGGTGTAGGGACTACATATATTGGAGGGAGGGAGAGAAGGAGAGAGAGAGACAGAGACAGAGAGACAGAGAGAAACAGAGAGAAGCAGAGAGAGACAGAGAGAGAAAGAAAGAGAAAGAAAAAGAGACAGAGAGAGACAGGGAGAGAGATAGAGGCAGAGAGAGAGACAAAGACAGAGACAGAGAAACAGAGACAAGAGAGAGACAGGGAGAGATAGAAAGAAACAGAGACAGAGAGAGATTATAGAGAGATACATAGATGCTGGAAGGGGCCTTAGAATATAGACTTTCAGAGCTGGGGGAGACCTTAGAACATAATCTATCAGGGCAGAAAGCTTCTTAGTACAAAGAATGGTAAAACTGAGAAGAACCTCAGCACACAGAGTATCAGCAGGAGAAGGAATGGAAGCCCAGAGGTCAGAACTGAAAGGCACCCTAGAAACAGAACATCAGAGCTAAGGGGCAGCTCTAGTATATAAACTGTTGGAGCTGGGCAAATTTATTCAGTCTAGAAGTTCTAAATCCTTTTTTTTTTGTCACATACCTTTTTAGCAACAGGCTTCACAAGTCTATGGACCCTTTGTCAAAATAATGTTTTCAAACAAAATACAGAGAAAATATTTATATCAATCAATCAGTCAATAAACTTATTAAGTACCTACTATGTGTCAGACTCTCTGCTAAGTGCAGGGGATAGAGAAAGAGGCCAAAAAAAGAGAAACAAACCCAAACCAAAAAAACACCAGTCTCTGTCCTCAAAGAGCTCAAAATCGAATGGGAGGAAGACATATAAATAAATATATACAAAACAAACTCAATTATATATCATATATAAAATCAATTATGTTGAAATAATTATCAAAATATCAAAAATTTCAAGTTAACAGATACCCCCTACACTCTGAAATTATAAGCTCAGGTTAAGAATGCCTTCCTGAGGCATGCAGTCCAACTCTCTCATTTTATGGGAAAGGGAACAGGCTCAGAGAAGAAGACTTAATTGCACAAGGTCTCCCAACAAGTTAGTGGCAGAGCTGGGGCTGTTCTCCTTTCTCCGAGCCCAGGCTTCTCTCACTTGGTGAGCCTCCTTTCATCAATTTTCCTAAGACCAGGGCAGGGGTGGGGAGAGGAGGAGGGAGGCAGTGGAGGAGGGAAATGAGGAGAGGATGTCATACCAAGAGAAACCCGCTGGTCCCCCAGGGGTCATTATCCTGTTCAGTCAATCTCACACCATCCATCATCACGATGAATATTACATGCTCAAACTTGTTGGCCCCCCCCCTTCCTAATCTCTGCCCTCCTGAGGCTGCTACACCATGGACCACAACAGAAGGCCTCACTAGGATTAGAATTAAGGAATGTTAGCACTGGGAAGACCCTCAGAGACCAAGCTGTCCAAGCCCTTTATTTTACAGGAGAGGGAATGGAGGCCCAGAGAGTGGAAGAGATGGGAGGAAGTGTTGCACAATGGAAAGTGCACTGGTTCTGCTATCGAAGGACATATATTTAACAATCTAAGTGTGACCTTGGGTCATTTAAATTCTCTAGTCCTCAGTTTCCTGATCTATACAATGAGATGGATGAACTAGATGGCCTCTAAGGCCTCTTCCAGCTTTAGAGCTTTGATCCTAAGGTCACTGAGGGGGTCACTCAATGGCAGAAACAGGACCAGACACGGACCAGGGCTGTCTCCATCACCCATGCATGTCTCCACAGCTCCTCCACCATGTAATACTCTAGGGCCCATAATAGCAGCTATTGAAGTATGAGCTGGAGAGGCAGCCTGGGACAGTGGAAAGAAGGGACCAGCTTGGAGTCAAGAAGATCCAGGTTCAAATGCTGCCTCTGACACATGCTAGCTAGGTGACCACAGAGGAGCCTCTTATTCTCTTAAAGGCAATTCATAGCCAAGGAAGAAGGAGAGTTTCTGTGTGCCAGGAATTCCCTACACAGATGGCACTCCAAGTCCCAAATGCACAAAAATGTGTGAATTATGTAGTACTTTAAGACTTATAAATAACACTATGAGATAGTGAAAATATTATTATATCTATTTTTCTCATCATTTAGTGAAAAGAGCACAAGATGGTCAGAGGACCAGAGTTCCAATCCTGTTCTTTATGACCTAGGTGACCTTGGACAAATCACATCACTATCCTGAGCCTCAGGTAGGGAGGTTCCAAAAGACCCATGATGGAAAGTGCTGTTCACACCACGGGGTCCGAATGTAGATTGAAGCAGACTATTTGCTCTTTTTTTGTTTGTTTCTTCCTTCTCGTGGTTCCTCCCATTGGTTCCGATTCTTCTATACAACATGACTAACGTGAAAACATTTTTAATATGAATGTATATGTAGAACTTATATCAGATTGCATGTCATTTTGGGGAGGTAAAAGAGGAAGGAGGGGGAGAAAATTTAGAGCTCAACATGCGAGTGAATGTTGAAAACTAAGCCAATTAATTAAAAAAAAGATGAGGGATGTTGAACTATTCCACCCATTTTTAAGAGAAAGGATCTATGATTTCCCAGGGTCACCTTGCTAGTAAGAACCAGTCTTCAAATCCCAACCTCTTAACTCTATGCCCTCTTCCTTTTCCCCTTCATTACACAGCTATGAAGGAAAGAAGACAGAGCAGGCTGCTAAGAAAGGGAAGTAGAGGGATGGGGAGGAGGGACTGGAGACTTACCTGGCTGAAGATGTCATCCAGGCTAGGTCTGTCTTCCGGATTCTCACTCCAGCACTGTTTCATCAATCTGATGCACTCAAGTGGTCCTTGGTCTGGAGACACCACTGGACGGCAGAGGGGAGGAGGAGAGACCACCTTCCTGATGATTTCTGCAGCAGAGACATATGGGGACTCCTCCTCTGAGTCACCATGCAGGCCTCCCCACCCCACTCATCAGTGATACTGAAATCTTTCTTATCCCTCAAGGTCTAGCTTAGATGATGCCTTCTCCACAAAGCTTTCCTTGGTTCTCCCCTCTCCTCTCTCTCTAGGTCAAGGTAATCTCTCCTTCCTCATGTTATCTACAGTACATTGCATGGACCTCTGTTTAGCCCTTACCACAATCTAGCTTGTGTCATATTAATTTATGTAAGCATTCATACATGTGCCCCTCCATTCCCCTAGTGCCCAATTCGATTGTAATAGAGGGAAGGCAAATGGGCACCAAGGCTTAGACTCAAGAGACCAGAATTTGAATCCCCTTATTAGCTGTGTATAGCTTGTCTAAGCCTCAGTTTTCCTACCTGTAAAGTAGGGCTCTTCTACTAGGGTCTTTTTCAGATGCCACCTTGTGGCATAGAGGTGACCCTGGGTTCTTGAAGGCTACGCCATCACCTTCCTCCATTTCACAAAGAAAGATAGTGAAATCTAAGACATTAGAATAGGAGGGCACCTCAAAATATAGCAAATTACAGCTAGATGGGACCTAAGACTTAAGAGTCCAGTCACATCATTTTTACAGATGGAGAAACTGAAGTTTAGAGTTGGAAAATAACTTGTACAAGGTCACACATCTGGAGAACATCAGAGGGGACTTAATCTGAGATCTCTTCCCTCCAAGTCCACTATAGACAACACTGCTTAGTACAATGATCAACTCGTTGAATATCTGTGTCTTTTTCATTATTGTGTCTTCAGTGCCCAAGTGTGGGCCACAGGGCAGATACTTAAGAAATGTTGATTAAATTTGTTTGTTGTCTTCCAGGATCTTGGGATTTCACTGATACGGGCAGCTGTCTCAAGAATCTGCCGGTCCAGATCCTAAGCCCTCCATGCCGTAGCAGAAGGTCTCATTCTTGGTGACCTGCCCTCTGGTGGTGAACTTCTCTACATCTAGCTAAGCTAGGCTTCAAAAAGCAAACACATTCTAATGAGGGACCTGTCCTCGAACCCTTTCCAGCTTGGTAGGGCATGTAGTACTTGTGTACATCCAGCAAAACCTTTGGAAAACCAGAGGATGTCCTCCATGCCAGGAGGAAGCATCAGAGTGGGGGGTAATGAAGAATTTATTTTTGGAATGTATTCAATTAATATTTTAAAAAGCAAATACCCAACTTTCATTGCACAATAGTTCCAGTCAGAAAATTTCATTCTAAATAAAAATAATAATTCATGACAAATGAAATAAATCTTAAAATATGCATAGTTAATGTGTCTAATAATGACAAAATAGGAAAAAAAATTGAGACAATATCTGTAAACACAGTATAAAAGATAAACAGTTATTCACTTCTTGGTTAAGAGATCAAAATAATTATATCTTGTTAAGGTAGTTTTTAAAACTCATGTAAATATAAACAAACATATATGTGTACACATGTTTACATATATGTGTGTGTGTATTTATTTCGTATACTGTCTTACTCCAGCAGTTAGAGTACTCGGCATGGAGTCAGGAAGACCTGAGTTCAAATCTGCCCTCAGACACTAGCTGTATGACCTTGGGGCGAGTCACTTACCCTCTGTTTATTTCTATTTCCTCAGCTGTAAAATGGAATGATACCAACACTTGCCTCACAAGATTGCTGAAAGGATCAAATGAGGCAATATTTGTAAAGTGCTCAGCACAGTTCCTGGAACGTAATAGGTACTATATCAATTTGAATGCTCTGAGCCTCAGTGTCCTTATCTGTCAAATGAGCATAATTTCACTTAGACTGCTTGCATTACAGAGTTGTAAGGGAAGTGTTTTGCAAACTTTAAAGCACCATAGACATGGACACTGTTATTACTGTGCTAACTGGTTATATGCGTCATCTTACTTTGCCTCCCTAAGCCTCAATTTTCTGATCTATATAATGGGTACAATAATACTTGAGCTACCTATGCCTTAGGGTATTGTGATGAACCACTTCCTTTTCTGTTTCCTCCAATTTCTAGTGTTCACTCCCTCTTCAAATTGCCTTCTTCTGGCTTATCATGTTGAACCTCTTCAGCCCCGATGAAACGTGAGTTACTTGGGAGCAAAGTCTGTAGTATTGTTGTCTCTGTGCCTGTAGCACCCAGCACAAACATTCCATCGCCCCAAGCTCTTACATTCCGTGTCTCATGTTCCAAACACATAGTTGGTGCTTAATAAATGGTTGTTGAGTTGACTTTTCAAATAACATTTTCCTTATCTTCTTCATTTAACGATAAATAGCCCCGTTTTACATAGACTTCCAAGGAGTGATGTCTGACCTCTTTTTTAAGTCTTTGGGATTGACCTCTGGAGGCCTAAGGGGGGTTGTTGGACAAATGGCTGCTTAAAACCCCTTCCTCCTTCCTTCTCCTCCACCTCATAAATATTTGGCAGGAGCCCCAGCACCTGGAGCACACATTCTTGCCTTTGGGTGAGTGTTTGTGGATGGGAGAGGGAAGTGTAAGTGGTTGAGGGGTGACCGGAGCTCACTGCCCCAGCCTAGGGGATGCTTGTATAAGACTGAAAGGTGGCAAACATAACTCCGCTTTCCCCCCTGCTCTGGGTGAGGAGAGGTTAATATCTGCCTGGGGAAAATCTGCTGGGGGAGGGGTGGGAAGAGAGGAGCATTGCTGAAGGAGGGAGCAGGGCAACATCTGGAAAAGTAGGCTGTGGAACCAAGTAGGGGGGAGAGATCATGCCGGGCTGGGTCTACAGGGATTCCTTGACAATATAACTGCCATGATGGATAAGATGAAAGGAGATGTAGTGTTTCATTCAGCCTGGTCCCCAAGCATCCAGGTCAGAGGCTGACATCTGAGGCTAATAGAGAGAAGAATGTCTAAAGGCCAGGAAACCACAGCAAAGTTGTTCATTATTTTCTTATAATGTCAAGTCCATAGTTCAATAGAAAGACATTTGGATCAAGAGTCATCAGACCCTGGGTCTCACTGACTCACTGTGTAAACTTGGACAAATCGCTTTCTTCCTCTGGGCCTCAGTTTCCCCATCTGTAAGAGGAGAAGGGTTGCACCTCTTGATAGAAAAATGATCAACTCAAGATGTGGAATGGGATTTTGGCCGTGAATTAAAATAAATTTATTTTACTTGACTAGATAGATAGATAGATAGATAGATAGATAGATAGATAGATAGATAGATGATAGATGGATAGAGATAGAGATAGAGATGGAGATGGAGACACAGAGAGAGAGACAGAGAGACAGAGAGAAAGAGAGACAGAGACAGAGAGACAGAGACAGAGAGAGACAGAGAGAAAGAGAGACATAGGCATAGGTATAGATATTTAGATAGATTTTTATAAAGAGTTTAGTTTCTTTATCTTTTTCATTGCAAGGAGCATGGAGTTAGTAGGGAGAGAAAAAATGCTATTAATTTTAAAAATGTAATAAAAGTTTTTTTTTTAAAGCAGAAGAGGGCTGGATTAGGTAATTTCTAAGGTTCCTTCCAACCACAGTATTCTACTTCCAAAGGTCCTTTACATTTTATGTTTGATACTTCAATAGTCAACATTGCAATGTCTCTCCCAACTCTCCCTACCATTTTACGTTCTATTATTTGAGGACTTTGCTAGACCTAATATGCTGAGTTCCGTGTTGTAATGTCCTTGGTACTAAGGTCTCTTCAAGCTCTAACATTCTGTGCTCTCTGATCCTTCCCAGCTTTGCCATTCCATGTTCCATGTTCTAGGTTCTTTCCCAGTCCTGCTTTCCCATGTTCCATGTTCTAAGGTCCCTCCCAGCTCTGACATTCCATCTTCCATATTCTCAGGTCCCCAAGACAGAGGATAGTAGAACTATATGGCCCCTTGATCTAGACCACAGACTTTTAATGCATGTTGCTTCTTCCTGTTGTTTAAGTCCTATTAGATTTTAAGCTCTGTGAAGAGTAGGACTGTGAATGTCTTATTTATACTTTGAATCTCCCCTCAAGATGACCACAGCTCTCATTTGGAACTCTACCCAGAGGGCTGTAAAACGTTTATGCCCTTTGATCCAGCAGTACCATGAATAAGTCTGTATCCCAAAGAGATCAAAGAAAAGGGGTTGTAGTGATAATAATTAAGATTAGTGAATCTTTAGGATTCCTTCTCTCTTCCCTAGGGCTTGTCAAAGTCAGAACTCGGAGGAGTCTTATAGTCAGAGGCTAGTCCTTGTACTGACATTGACAGATACTCATTGTCTCTCCCTTCATAAGACACCAGTTACTGAGACCTCACAATTTTCTGATACCTTATATATGGCAGCACAGAATACTGCAAGGAACACCAGGCCTAATTAGGCCAAGGAAACCTCAGTCTGAGGACTAGTGCTAACATTTATTACCCAATAGAATATAAAATCCTTGCAAACAAGGACTATTTCTTCTTGTCTTTGTGTTCCCTAGAATCTCACACAATATCTGCCATTTAGTTGGTGTTTAATAAATTCTTGTTGAATGAATGAAAGAATGAATGAGTATGTGACCATGGGAAAAATCACTTAAATGTTGTAGAAATGTTGTTCAGTTATGTCTGACTTCTTGATCCCATGGACCATAGCACAACAATACTATTCATGGAGTTTTCTTGGCAGAGACACTGGACTGGTTTGCTATTTCCTTCTCCAGCTTGTTTTACAGATGAGGAAACTGAGGCAAACAGAAGTTAAGTGACTTGCCCAAGATCACACAGCTGGTAAGTGTCTGATGCTAGATTTTAACTCAGGTCTTCCTGACTCTAGACCCAATGCCCTATCCACTGAGTCATCTAGCCATCTAGCCCTAAAAGTGGTGATAGTAACCTTTAACTTCCTTCATAGAGTTGTTGGGGGAGAAAGGGATTTGTGAATTGCAAAGAATTATGGCATACATATGGTCATGAGTCAGAGTGACTTGTTTATGAATGAATGAATATAATTTCTTCTGAAAATTATTTATTTAGTATTTTTTCCCAATTGCATGTAAATACAATTTTTGACATTTTTTAAAATTTGGGGGGCAGCTAGGAGGTGCAGTTGATAGAGCACTGGCCCTGGAGCCTGGAGGACCTGAGTTCAAATCCAACCTCAGACTCTTGACACTTACTAACTGTATGATCCTGGGCAAGTCGCTTAACCCCAATTACCTTGCAAAAAAAATAAATTTTCTATTTTCTCCTTCCCTCTCTTTCACCTCATTGAGAAGGAAAGCAATTTTACATAGGTTATACATGTGTAGTCATGAAAACATTTTCATATTAGTCATGTTGTAAAAAAACAACATAGACCAAAAAACCCAGAAAAAAGTAAAAATAAGTATACTTCAATCCATATTCACCATAGAAATTTTATTTGCTCAAAAATACTGTTGGCTCCCAGAGAAAGAACCAATGCAAACTGAATATAGATTGAAGCATACTTTTTGTATTGTTATGTATCTACCAAGGTTCTCCAAGACCTCATTGTGTGAGCGTGTCACTGGGGCTCAAAGACTATGTCAGGGGAGCAAAAAAAAGAAAGCTCTAGGAGTTACTTCCTACCAAACTGTAAAGGTTTTGGGTTCAGGTGCTTCTCTAACAAGACTGGATACCTATCGCTTGCAGACATGCCTATCTTTGGTCAGAGAAAACTCTTTATGGGATGGTGAATTCTGAGGGGGTCCCAGCAACACACAATCTCCTACAGTGAGATGAGGCTAGGACCCTTGTTAGTGGAGGGGAAGCCTCCACAATGCTGAATTGTAATGGATCCTTGAATTTGGTTTATTTATTTTTGGTGTTGCCATAGGAAACTCCGGATGTGGGCACTCTTCCCTCTATGCTGATCAAACAATTGTCCATAATGTAAAGTCTTAGAGAATTGCCAGGAGGCACTGAGAAATTACATGACTTTCCAAAGGTCATGTAAATAGTATGTCAGAGGCAGGACTTTCTGACCCCAAGGTCAGCTCTCTGTCCTCTGTGCCACACTGCTTTTCTATCTTTGATTACAATATAATCACTAAGAAATACAGTCATCAATACATACAGTTCCCACCAATTTTAAGAAAAAAGTCATTTCTTCACAAATGACCTCCAACAGAAATGAGTAGACGTGTGTTAGTTACCAAAATGACTCAAGCCAATTCTCAGTGTTTAACTCTTTTCAGCACAATAGACAGACATCAGTAAGACCAGGACTAATCTGAACAGATAACTTTCTAATGGTGGCATTTAAGGTATTAGTGGGAGAGATCATTTTGGATCTCTGAGAGGTGGTAAACATACCTTCCCAGGATGCACAAGTCCAGTCCAACAGAGAACAGAGGCAAGAAAAAGGCAGAGGATGAGGAGAACCTACCTTCTGCAGAGAGTCCTGACGTGCAGTAGGGTGGCCCCCGAACCAGCACCTCTTGCAAAATGATGGCAAAACTGTAGACATCACCCTTGAAAGTGCCTCTCCAAGACCCTTTAGACTCCCTGAGCAATTCTGGTGCAGTCCACAGCAGCTCTGAAAAGAAGGCAGAAGGCCAATAGGAAAGGGTAGAAAGATGACTGGGCTGGCCATCAGGAAACCCCAGTTCAAATCCAAGCTCTGACAATGACTAGTTCACCTACCTTGTGAAACTCATTTTCTCTCTCTAGGTCTCCTCTATAAAATGAGTGATGTGGACTAAATCATCTCTAAGATTCCTTCTAGCTCTAAAATTCTAACATGGAATGTAACTAATGTCCTAAACCAATGTCTAGTTCTAGCTTTCTATAATTTCAAGGAAGTGGGCAAGCTATTCCCTAAGCTTATCCCACTTACTAGATTATAAACTCTACATGATGAGGAACTAGTTATTAATTTCTGTCTTTCTCTTAGCACTTAAGTATACGTCCATTATAGAGAAGGAAGCTCAGTATGGGGAAGTGGAAACAAGATGAATTTAGAATCACGGGGCCTGAGTTCAAAACGTAGCTTTTCCACTCATTGACTCTACAAGGCAATATCACCTCACATCTCTTGTCCTTATTTTTTCTCATTAAAAATTCGGAGGTTGAACTTGATGTTGTCAAAGGTTCTTTATTACTCTGGCTCTATAGATCATAAGATTAGTGTTTATTGGTTGACAGAATAATAATAATCAGCATTTGTATAACACTTTAAGGTTTACAAAGCACTTTAAAAATCTCTCTTTTTATCCTCATGACAACCCTGGAAGTACGCCCATTTTTCAGATGAGGAAGTTGAGGGTCATAGATTTGTCAGAGGCAAGATTTGAACTTAGTCAGGTCTCCTCACTCCATGTCCATTACCATATCCACTATGATTCACAGTATTTAATTGAAACCTATGAAGACAAGGCAACAGCAAGAATAATGATGATGATTGTTATGATGAAAATCAATAGGGTACCTAAGAGGAAATTGGAACTAGACGTAAGCATTAACGAAACCAGACTTCTTATAGGGAGCCCACAATCTCCTTTGGGAAGGCTTCCCTGATCCCTTCTCCCTAGTAATGTGTAATATGCATTATTGTTATATGTTATAGTTATTTGTGTTTATGTTGTCTCCCTAATAGACTAGGAATTAAATGTGGGGAGGGTTGGGTCTAATCTAAACTCTCTGTCTCCTTCAGATTAGAACAATGCATACAATAAGCACTTGCTACATGTTTGTTAGATTGAATCATTGAATACTTTTCCACTGAGTCCTCCAACATATCTATCCAAAGGATTGAATAGTGGAATTTCAAGGAATTATACAAGATGAGTGAAAGAGATATTTGGGTGGAAGGGGTATGATTTACCGGCCTATGTCACTTCTTGAATTATGACATGCCACTTATAGTTCCTAATGGGTGGCTCTAAGCACCAGATTAAAAAGAAATACCTAACTGTTCAGAGTTCTCTAAGAAATAAGCCTTCAACCTCCTGCTGGTCAAGATACTACCTGCTAGACACAATAGTGTTGAAGGGAGGAAGGGTTACGAATGGCTCTTGGTGGACACTGACCTTCTGACAGGGGTTGGGAACGAGGAATCCGCTGCCTGTCCAAGAGTGCCAAATAGCCATGGTCTGTGACCTTCAGCACAAAGCGCCCATCCACAACACAGTTTCGAGACTTGAGGGAACCATGGGAAAATCCCCGATGGTGGAGATACTGGACACCCTAGAGGATGAGGAGAATATTCTCTCCTGTAATATGCTGTAGACAAGGGACCTTCAAGCCCAGCATGCCTCACACCCTCATTTAATGGTAGAGTCTCCAAGAGTGGAGAGAATAATTTGGAGTATCAGAATATTTTGATTGATGGGGACTTTGAAGCATATGATATGTTACAGGGGAGTCTGAAAGCTCTCCTTCGGATGATACCCTCATTTTTCAGATTGAGTAAGTGACAGAAGGTAAGTATTTATCCAAGTTTAGTTCCAGAACCCTAACTAGAACAAGTCTTCTGATTCCCATTCTACCTAGGGTCCTTCCAATTAGAACATGCTTCCTACCAAGAGGATTATGCTCATGGAAAAATGCTTTGGGTTTTCAGTAAAAGGGCCTGGCTTTGGATACTGGATCTACTACATACTAGCTGCAAAGATGTGGGGGGCTTCCCAAAGGGAATTAAGAATTCAGGTTTGATTATTCAGGATTTCTGGGTTAAGACACAAACTCTATCCTTTGGACCTATAAGGATCTCAGATAAGTTATCTGCCCTCATGTCAAAATGAGGTCTGTTTAAAAGTTTTAAAGAACCAAACACTGAATATGAATGAAGTCCCATAGTGTGCTTTTGATAAATTGCTGAAGATACAATGTTTCTAAGGGTACAAACTCTACATTGTTCATATTAGCTTTGATAGTGATAATAGGCAAAATAACTATTAGGGCAGGAAAACCGTAAGCATTCAATAAAGAAGTGGTCTGATTTGTAAACGAAACACACTGGAAAACAGATTGTATGATCACAGTAAAAGCAAATAAACCAACAGATTCTTGCAAAATTAGAGTATCCAAGAAGGAAAGTTCTGGATGGAAATTCTCTCCAGTGGTCTCTGAAAATCCATAGAGTACCTCAAAATTACTTTGCATTAGTCCCCACAATGTAGCTACCAGCTAGAAGTCTCTCCCACACTCATAACTACTGATTTTCCCCCAGGACCTTTTAAATACTTTAGAAGTAGGAGTGTTTCATTAGCTCAGTCCATCAAATTGTTCCCTTATTGACTCAGTCAGTGATGTCTGTTAGTTTTCATAAAGAGACCAAGAAATTGGTACATCTTTTTCAGTTTAATATGTCATTAATACCCTATGATTACATTCTGGACCTTTCTTTACTACATTAACTTGGGAGGAGGGGTATAGAGGATAAGCTCCTCCTAGACAAACAAATGACCAGACCTGACCATTATCCACATCTCATTTTCTTCTTCCCAATTTCAACCACTGACATGAATTGCTTCCCTTACTTTAATCAAGTCCATCAGGAGGGACGACTTGAAAGTCCAATCAAGCCGCAGGGCCTCATTCTTCAGCAGATCCTCCAAACTACCCCGGCAACAGTGCTCAAACACAATGGCAGAAACACCCAGATCAGTAAAGAAGCCAATGCAGAGAGTAACATTCTCATGTCTCAGGTCCCTCATCTGCAGAGGCAAGAAAGGAGGAAATAAGGAACATATTAGTGGGAAGCAATGGAGGGCTTTCCTGCCCTAAGTACCTTAGAATGTCAGAGTTTGAGTAATTTCAGACAAGAAAATAGTCTCCATATTCACTAACATATTTATAGCATCACTTATTGTGGTAGCAAAGAACTGGTGGCCACCAGTGGATGTGAACCCATTGAGAAATAGCTGAACAAATTGCGGTAAATGAATTCATGTAATATTACTGTGCTATAAGAAATGATGTATATTATGAATACAGTGAATCATGAAAAGATCTGTATGAACTGATGCAGAATGAAGTAAAAAAAAAATCCAACAAAACAACACACATAGTAACCGAAACAATGTAAGTGGAAAGAACAATAGTCACAAAATAATCAATATGAAATATCACAGAATTATGAAGGATGAGTTTGGCTACAGAAAAGACAACTCCCCTCACTCCTTTGTAAAAGGACTTGATCCACAGGATAGAACACTGTGTATATTTGCAGACTTTTTCTTTTTAGAGGCTGGGTCTCCTTATCTCAACTAGGCTAGAAGTTCAAGGGCTATTCAATAGTTCTGATCAAATTCTGATAGATATAGGATCCTTGACCCGTTTTGTTTCCTGTTGAGCTAATCCACTCCTCCTTGGGCAATCTGGCGGCCTACCACTCCAGGGGGGTTCAACATATTGGCGCCAGACTTAATATGGACCCAATTGGCTAAGCTGACTGTAGCTCAGAACTCCTGAATTTAGGAAATCAATTAGCTTCAGCCTCCTGGACTGCAAGGAATACATGTCTGGTTTTTCAGATTTTTTTCAATGTATTGATGGGTTTTGCCAATTTTTTCTGGCCTCTTCTTCCTTTTTATTTTTTCATCTTTTAAAAATATTATTTGTTATAAGGGATAGCTCTCTGAGAGAAGGGAGAGGGAAGAACCCTAGGAGGACTTTTTTTGATATTAAAACTGATAAGATAAAACTAAAATTTATTTTAAAAATAGAAAATAAAGTTGTCTAGAGCACTGAGAGAAGTTAAGTGAGCTGCCCAGGGTCAGAAGTGACTCTTGAACCTGGGTCTTCCTGACTTCAAGACTAGTGCTATGACCTCTATATACTGGTAGTAAAGATGGTGGTGATTCTAGTTCATAGACCAGACCTTCCTATCATGAGTAGGACTTTCTTAAAGAAAAAGAAACTAGCAAGTTATTGAGATTACCCCGGTACCTTAGCAGGAGTTCCCTCCACACACAGGGATCACCTCCCCACACACACATAAGCACGTACACACAAGCACACACATGCACACACCAAACAAAGTCAATTCCATGATTCGGTCAGGAGTTTAGGCTTCCCTGAGCACTGTTTCCCTATACCTACGTCCCCCCCAACAGAAATCATGCCTGGGGAGTGCCCCCTCCTCAGCGGTACCTTTTTCAGTAACTTCACAGAACTCTGACGGAGCTCAGGGAATTTCCCAGTCTTGAACTTCTTCAGCCAAACCCAGTCTCCCTGTTGACAGAGAGCAGCATGCTTCATGAGACCACCCTTCCCAAAGAGATGTCCTGCCTGGGCACCCGGGCCTTGGGCTGGTGGGCCTTGACTAGGACTCCTGCTATTCAAACTGTGTCCAAAAACATTGTTTTCACCTATGTGGTCATAGCCTGGGATGGCCAGCCTTCTAGTGATGAGTCTTTGGGTCATCTTCCCTTGTTCACCATATACCCTTCTGTGACCAGATCTCATCCTTTGTACTTTCCCCACATCCCTCCCATGAACCCCACTTCTTTCTTCTCACCCTGACACTCACTGGGAATTACAAAGAGACACTAGAGATGATTAAAGGGCTTGGAGAAGGACATGGACAGACCTGTGTTTTAGGAAAAGCACTTTGGCAGTTAAATGGAAGATGGACTGGAGCCAGGAGAGGCTTGAGGTAGCCAAACCAACCAGCGCACCGTTGTCACGGTTCAGACATGAAGTGATGAGGTCGTGCACTAAAGCGGTGCGACAGAGAATGGGGAATGGAGAGAAGGAACGTGAAGAGATGTGAAGGTACAAAGTCAGATCTGACAACGGATGGCGTAGGTGAGGCGAGTGAGATTGAAGAGCCCAAGATTCATCACCCGAGAGCTGGCCACTCCAGCAGGCGAAGAATTTAACCACAGCAAGTCAAAGTCTTTGATCTGTATCAGCATGTAAAGGACTCATACTAATAAGATCATTGATCCCTGAAGTCTTACTATCCTAATACTGAGGCAGCTAAGTGGTGCAGTAGCTAGAGTGCTGATCCTGGAGTCAAGAAGGTATGAGTTCAAATCCAGTCTTTCTAGCTGTGTGACCCTGGGCAAGTCACTAAACTTTTGTATGTCTCAGTTTCCTCATCTGTAAAATGGGAATAATAACAATATCTACCTTGTAGGGTTGTAATGAGAGAATATCTATAAAGCACTTAGTGTTCCCCACATAGTAGGTACTTAATAAATGTTTATTTATGTACCCCCATCTCCCTAATGATCAATACTTAAAAGCTTTGCGACTCTAGACAAGTCACTTAACTTCTGTATGTCTCAGTTTCCTCATCTGTGAAATGCCAGTAGTAGTGTCTATAGAACCTGCTTTCCAGAACTATTGAGAGACTCTAAGAGTCTTACTTACACAATGCTCTTCCTGATGGACTAGTGCTGTGAGGCCTCACCTGGTACAAGGCCATGTTGGATGTCTCTGGTGTGGCTGGGAGGACCTTCCCTGGGGACTGGACCTCCGAGCTGAGGCTCTTGCCATCTGAAGAGCTCCGGGAGTTGCTGAGGTTGTCCAGGGTGAGTTTCTGGAGAGGTCAGGACAATGGTCAGAATCAACCCCTCAGAACAGCCATAGCCCCCTTCCCAACCTTCACCACTAAAGCCCCTACTTGAGCTGCCAAGTTTTACCCGTTGGCTCAGTCGAGGATGGGTGAAGGTAAGGTCTACCAGGGTCAGCATAATCTTGTTGGGGCCTCCTCCAGGCTGGAACTGCCGAGTCCTGATTGTAGGAGAGACATTCCAGCTTGAATATTTTGTGTTCTCCATGCTAACGCCCCTTCTAGTTCTGACATTTTGTATTCTGTGGTTCCCTTCCAGCTCTGAAATTCTGTGTTCTCAGTTTCTTTTCCTGATCTATGGTCCCTTTCAACTCTAAGATTCTGCATTCTAAGGCTGCTTCTAGATTTAACATTCTATGTCCTATATTCTAAAATCACTTCAAGCGCTGATAGTCCACGTTCTGTATTCTGATCCTACACTCCGAGTTCTAAGATCCCTTTCAGATTTTTGTTTTTTGGGGTTTTGGGGGGTTTTTTGTTTGTTTTTTTTGTTTTGCTTTTTGAAGGGGGGAAGGTAGGGCAGTTAAGGTTAAGTGACTTGCCCAAGGTCATACGGCTAGCAAGTGCTAAGTGTCTGAGGCTGGATTTGAACTCAGATCCTCCTGACTTCAGGGCTGGTGCTCTATTCATTGTGCCACCTAGCCACGCCAACTTTTAATTTTAACATCAGATGTTCTCAGGTCTGTTCTAACTCTGAGTTTCTCCATTCTACGATCTCTTAAATCCATAACTGTTTGAAGGTCCCTTCCATTCCTGACATTGTATAAGTCAATGAGGTAAATGTTGAGAGGGATAAAAGGGAATTTTTAAAGGGGATGAAGAAATCATTTTCACATGCAAGGTCTTAGTTTTACCTGAGAATTCTCACCTGATGAAGTAAATGAGCCCCAGGCCTCCAAGCACTAGGGTAGATGCTGATATCAGAACTAGGAGGGGAACCAAGGACCACCCATCTGCAGAGAGACCAGAGAAGAGAGGGATCATGTGGCATGAGTATCCATGAAGAGCCCAAAGAACATGGGACTTGGGGAGGGTTATTTGGGTCTACATCTGCGAGGAAGTTTCTGTCCCATGATAAAATAGCTGTTGTGGTTGACTTGGGAGTCAAGAGATAATGGATTCTAGGTTCAACTCTGCAACTAATTTAGTGTTATCCAAATTTAATTCGGATAAATCACTTCCTCTCTAGGCTTCAGTTTCCTCCCCTGTAAGAGGAGGAGGTTGGATTATTGTAAGGGTCCTTCCAGCTCTAACATTCTGTGGTTCTAGTCCTTGGAGGAGGGAACTTGAGGAGGACCTTATTCATGAACTTTCTGCAGCATTGTACAGATGAAATGCATGGTCCTAGTGCTGGAAGCAGAAAGCAGAGAAAAGAGGACCTGCTTCTTTCAGACCCTATTTTTCCCTGTAGGCTCCTCTTGCCTGGCCCAGCCCAGCTCTCCCTCTGGGTTTCCTGAAAAGCCATTTAGAAGGGCTAGTTGAATTGAGACTAACATGGAAGGAATGAGACTTTCCTTCCATCTATCAATTTTCTCACGTCTTGAAGGTTTAAGGCCTGCTCAGCACCACCCCACATAAGGTAACATGTAGAACTCAGAGAAGGGAAGTGGGACCACCCAACTAAGGTCCTAAGTTAAAAAAAAAAAAATCCCTGTGTTGTCATGGTAACCAAAGGATCTGAGAAATAAGTGTATGAAGTGTGGGGCTTGGAGTTAGTAAGATCCTGGGTTTGAATCCCTCCTTTGACATTAACTAGCTTTGTAACCACAGGTAAGTCACATCACCTGAGTCTCAGGCAACTCCCTAAGATAGTAAGTAACCAACAGGCTAGGTCCTTGATATAATGACATATAACCTGGCTAGTGTTGTGGGATTGAACCAGGGGAAAGTGGGTAAAAGTCAGGGCTGATTCAGTGAATGTAACTGGTATAGCAAGAAAAAAATCTCAGGATTTGGTGAGAAGACACCTATATTCAAATTAACTCCCAAGGGATCTGGTTGTTTCTAGAGATGTCTTCCACTGTAACCATGTGTAGGGGTCAAGAATAAGTGTTCTGTTCAATGGACGTCTAGTATGTTGGAGCTAGGGAAATTCCTAAGAACAGAACCCATAGTATGCCAAAAGGGCCTAGAAGAGCCCTTAGAAAAAATAGAATACTAAATCTGGAAGGGACCTTAGTTAGCATAGAGAAGGTTAAAGCTAGAAGGATCCTTAGAGTATAAAACAGAATGTCAGAGCTGGAGAGAAACTTCAAACATAAAATGGACTGTGGATAAAAGCACGAAATTGGTATCAGGAAGACCTGAGTTGGAATCACGCCTCAGGTACTAACTAGCTATGAAGTCTCTGGGCAAGTCACTTAACTCAGTTTTGCTCTAATTTGCTCAGATTTGCCTAATCTCTTACCTAGCCTTAATTACTGCCTCAGTCAAGCCGAGTCCTGTTTGTGATCTTAGCTTTAAAAGACCGACTTTCACTGCATCCTGGGCCATTTCTAATCATTCTGATCTAAATCTGGGCACTGGACCCAGATGACATCGGAGGAGGAAGTGAGGCTGGTGACTTTGCATAATCCTGCCTCACTTAAATCCAACTAACTTGCATGTCATGACATCACCTCCCTGATGTCACGGTCCACTTCTAGAACAAAGGACAAACAACAATATCACAGCTTTGTTGTGGGGATTGAATGACATAACAGGAATGAAGTGTTTCCCAAACCGGAGAATACAGAATGTCAGAGCCAGCAGGCACCCGAGAGGTCCCATTTCACAGATGAGAACACTGAGGCTCCAAGGGTATCTAAAGCACTTTGAAAGCTTTACTGTTACCTGCTTGCTGGTCACTATTGCTGCTGTCATCATTGCGATTATTATTATGTCAAGCTCACCTTTTTCAATGGGATTCAGAGATAGTCCAGGGACAAATTATTACCCCACTATCATGCTTTTATAGTTAATATTCTATGAATTCTTGTACAGGGGGATACATAAATACTTTTTGTAATTTTGTAATGTAATTGTGCAACATAAAGATATTAGGTTATAAGCTTATCACGTCTAGGCCCCCTGGAAGGCATCCTGTCCTTGGTGCACTCCAATAGCCCACAAGATTACAGGGATGACAAGCATCTCATCATTGTCCCCCGTGATTTTGATTTCCTCTTCTAGCTCTCTATATGTATTTGGAAAGCTTTCCCTTCCTTCCCTCTACCTCCAAGATGAAGCCTAGACGTTAAACCTATTTGGTATTGAAGCATATTTAAAAATTTGTGCTTTTTTCTAGATTAATGTTATCTTCCATTATGGCAATAGTTTAGTTGGTAGGGGCTATTATTAAATGGGAGGATGACTTTTCCAGGGACACATAGTTAAAACTAGCCAAGACTCGAGTCTTGGTCTTCTGATACCTAGGGCAGGGTTCTTACCCTTGATTCTGCCCTTGATCCCCTTCTTATCCCCCATGAAACCTCCCTAATTCCCCCAAGTCCGGGAGCAGGGATTTCTAGTCTAAACCTCAGACCTCTTGTTCATGACCTTCTCTATGACCTTTATCATATTGTGCCTTGTAAACCAGTTGCCTATCTTATTATACAGTGTATTCTCTAAAGGCAGCACCTCTGTCTTATTTACCTATGCCTCCCATACAGAACCAAGCCCATGGCCCTGCAGAAAGCATGTTCTCAGAGAATATCTGTTGAGTAAATTCACTCAATACTCTTTCTTAATGAGGAAAAGAAAACTCTCCAACCAGTCCATGTCAAATATGAAGAGAGGAAGGATCTTTGAAGGCCTACCCAATGCAATCTTCTGCCTGTGTTCTTCTGTACCTTTCTGTAGCATCAAACTCGATTAGTTAGAGAATTCTCCATGGAGGAAAATCCCCTCAGTGGAGTGATTTGGTTGGGTCCCAGGAAGGTCTTCTAAACCCTAGAAATATACATTCTAGTGCTTGTTATTCACCTATTATAGCTTCCACTTGTTTCCTCTTTCTTTGATCTCTTTGGGGTATAGGTCTAGGGGTGGTATACCGCTGGATCAAAGTCTTTACTAGGTCACTATTTCGTAACTTTGGGGGCATAATTCCAGATGGCTTTCTAGAATGGTTAGGCCCACTCACAATCCTATCAATAATGCCTTAACATTCCTATATGCTTGTTTTTCCTACATTTTTGCCAATCAGATGAGCATGAGGTGGAAATCCACAATTGGATTAATTTCTATTTCTTTAATTATTACTAACTTGAAGCATTTTTATGTGATTATAAATATCCTGGGTTTCTTCCCTTGAGAAGTGCCTGTTCACACCCTTGAACCACTTTTCATTTGAAGAATGGCTGAATCTTGGATCTTGAAAGGGCTTTTATTGGTTTTCTAGGTCTCCTATAACATGCCAATATCTGGTAAAGGTTGTAACAGTCTAGAGATCATCATGATCAATTAATTCCTTAGAGATCAGTTGCAACCACCACCGAGCAGAAGCAAAACCTAGGAGTAGAGTTAAGGAGTATAAGAAGAGGAGAAGTGAATCCTTAGAAATAATTTAGGTCTGTCCATGTTTGGCTTTTCAGAAACTGGTGTATACTTCCCATCTTCTGCAGAGATTTAAGACTAGGTGTCTGGGACATTGTATATGCTATCAGAACTGGACATTTACTGAATTGCTTTTTTTAATAGAGGGAAAGGATATATTTGGATCAAGGTGATACAAATCAAGGTGATACAAAAAAACGAAAATCAATTTTAAAAAATTTTAAATAGTATTGGTCTAACTATAATCCACTCTTTTCTTCCTGATGAGGTTCCTATATGACTCTAATATTGATGAGTATACACCTCTACATTTTGGTGTTAGATTATGACCTACATTCAGGTGGCTTAGATTTAGACAAATACAGCACTTGTCTTTCTCAAAATTCTCAATAATTCTTTAAGAGATTACTATCCATATAGAACTTTTTACATTCCTCCCTTCCTTGATGACTTAAATATATCGTACATGCCTTTGCATACATGCTTCCTTCTTCCTGAAATGAATTATCTCAGTCATGTCTCTCTGATTAATAAAATTTTCCCTGTCCTTTAAGGCCCAGCCCAAATCCTACCTTCTCAAGAAAGCTTTAACTATTCTAGTCCTCAGTGAGCTTTCCTTCTTCTAGGGCTCCTTAGAACTCACATTCTGAATTCCTCAGTTGAGTTTCTTACATGTGATTCTTGCATGTCTGTTTCTTATGTGTCAATTTTGGGTCCTCAACTAAAATGCAAGGTCCCCAAAGGCAAAGATTATGTTTCTTTATTTCTCTGTTTCCTCCACAGCTTGATAAAGCATAGGGCTGTGCATATAGGAGACATTTTTAATATATACTTATTGAGAGAATAAAGGGAATCATTGAATAAGTAAATGAATTACCTTCTGTGCACAGAGTATCTGGTTCAAACCAACAGTTAGAGTCAGGGGGAGGTGATTCTCCTCGTGGAAAGTGAATAGGTCTGCCAAGTGATTGTACTAATTGAGTGGATGTGTCCAGCAAATGGGTTGGAATAAGCTGGTTCTTCTGACCATCTGTGTCCAAGATCACATAACTGGCCAATCTATTTCCTCTCTCATCTGTTTGGATCCTCTGACTAAAGCCAGCTAGGTCCAGGGACATAATGTGGTCCTGAAGATGTCTTCCTGAGAACTGACCCCCTTGTTTCTTAGAGTAATTCAGAGCATTGGCCAGAAGAAAGATGGCATCATAGATAGTCCCAAAGAGAGGGGACACCTGTGGGATCAAAGGCAGTATTACTAGTCCAACAGATACTAAGAAAAGTTTCCCTGGCTTAGGCTGCTCAAAAATCTAGAGAACTAAGCATTTTATATTCATTGTCACCAGTTTTATCACCATTACTATCTCTAAGTATTTTTTTTGGTTGGTTTGATCTAATCTCATCATAGGGACCATTAGGACCATCAGGATCATTCTCCCAATCTCTATTACAATGATAACCCCCGTCATCATCATTACTATCACCAGCACCATTATCATCATCAATGTCCTAACTACCACCATCATCACTGATCCCCATAGACATTACTGTCCTCACCAATCGTGGGATCATCACCATCGTCATCACCATCATCATTATAACACCCATCAGCATTACAATCATTGTCACCACCACCACCACTAACACTCATCATGATCACCATGATTACCACTATCATTGTAATCAATAGCCACCATCATCACTATTGCCATGACTATCACTGCATTATCATCATTTTCAGCATCAGTGTCACCATCACCACCACACCCTTCTTGTCACCTGATGATGACCACTGACACCATTATCTTCTTTATCATGTCATCATCATTAACACCTCTACTCTATCATAAAATTTTACCAATGAGATAACTGTAGCAAGTACTTTGCCCAGTGCCTGGTATATAGCAGGTATTATAGAAATGTTTATTCTTTTTCCTTTCCCATCTTCTCTCCTCCCAGATTCATTACCAAGCCCTTACCCCTAAATCCATATTCCAATGTCCGATATGAAAAAGATACAGGGAACTGAGTGGATAGGGTTAGCATTTGTTCTATGAATGTGATCAATGGCAACACCAGATAAACCATTTAAGACAAAAGAAAATTCCACCCTATCTCTCCTCATTATAGAAATCAGAAACATTAGAAACCTCACTCCTTGTTCCCCTGCCTCCATTTCATGCTCTTCCTTTCTTACCCAGCAGCCTGGTCAGAGAGAGACAGAGGCAAATCAATTGCCAGGCAGACAGGCAGGCAGAGGCACACAAAGAAAGGAAGAGACAGAGATAGAAAGAGATGAAACCAAGGCCTTCTTCCTCTGGCTTTAGAGAGATAGAAAGGGGGTGGCGGAGGAAGGACTAAAGAGACAAAAAGTACACACCCCCAACAAAACGGGTGGCTGAAAGACACTGGGATAGAGTCTAGGACCTATGATTTTATTGGTATAGAGAACTCCCAGATAAGTAAATTCCCTCTACCAATGCATATCAGCACCATCTCTGCATATTTTTAAAAAATTGTTAATTAACTTTTGTTTATTTTTAGTTTACATCATTCACTTCCACAAGATTTTGAGTTACAAATTTTCTCCCCATCTTTCCCCTAACCACCACACCAAAACAACAATTGTACTGTATGCCCCCTCCCCCAATATGCTTTCTTATATATCCTTACCCATCACCCCTCTGACTTTCAGGTAGGGCAAGATGGATTTCCCTACCCCAGTACCTGTATATCTTAGTTCCCAGTTGCATGTAATTAATAATAATAATAATAGATATATAGGGGTGGAGCCAAGATTGCTATGTAGAAGCAACAAGCTTCCACAGCTCCCATGTAGCCACCTCAAATATCCATAAAATATGACTCTAAACAAATTTTAGGGCTCCAGAACTCACAAAAATACAGAAAGACACATCTCCCACTGAAGGCAGCTGGGCAGGAAGGGCTCATCACAGCACACTGGGAGTCAAAAACAGCTCAGCCTGAAGCTGTGGATTGGTCCCACAGCAGTCAGGATGAGCTGCAGCTGGAGCCTTCAGGAGAGTGGATCAGTGGCAGCTGTGGCAGTTTCCAGACTTATCAAGCCATAAGAAACAAGGACAAAGTGAAAAGTCAGTGGAACTCAGCTAAATTTGGGGGGAGAAAAGAGGTTTGGCTGAACTGCCTCCAGGGCAAGGAAGTGGCAGAAGCAGTGGCCTGGCAACCACCTCCCACGTGGCTGCTTCAGCGTTCCCAGCCTGCAGACTGCAGGGGGGCCAAGCAATGATTCAGAGGCTAAGTGCTCTTGTGTTGAGCGGCCTGGATCCTGATTGTGGTGGTGGTGGGGTGGTGGACCTGGGGTGCATTTTCAGTGAGCCAAAGCTGGTGGGGGCTGCAAAAAAAACAGCAGCCTCCCAATAACTCTGGCAACTGCAAAAACCCCAGCGATTTGGGACAGAGCTTTCCCCCCTGGAAGAAGAGTTCCACAGAGCTAAAAAGTCAAGAAATTCACTGGCAACATGAGCAGGTAAAGGAAGCAAAGTAAGAACAGCAACTGAACTTTAGATTCCTTCTTTGGGGACAAAAAGGATCAAAGCATGGAATAGCAGGAAGACAACACAATCAGAACTCCCACACCAAAAGCTTCCAAGAAACATAAAGACTTCCTGCAAGCCATAGAGCAGCTTAAGAAGGATTTTGAAAACCAAATAAGAGAAGTGGAGGAAAAATTGGGAAAAGAAATGAGAGTGATGCAAGAAAATCATAAAAAGAGAGTCAACAACCCGACTGAAGAAAATAACACCTTAAAAATAGATTAACTCAAAAGGCAAAAGAGGCCCAAAAAGCTAATGAGGAGAAGAATGCCTTAAAAAGTCAAATTTTCCAGATGGAAAAAGAATCTCAATAGCTTTCTGAAGAGAATAATTCCCTCAGAATTAGAGTAGAGCAAATGGAAGCAAATGACTTTATGAGAAATCAAGATACTATTAAACAGATCCAAACAAATGAAAAAAATAGAAGGCAATGTGAAACATCTCCTTGAAAAAACCACTGACCTGGAAAATAGATCCAAGAGAAACAATTTTAAAATTATTGGACTACCTGAAAGCCACGATCAAAAAAAAAAGAACCTAGAAAGCATCCTTCA
>CM053596.1:95004114-95024470 GCA_028646575.1 Pseudocheirus occidentalis
AAGGGAGAAAATTTGTAACTCAAAACCTTGTGGAAATGAATGATGTAACCAAGAAAATAAATTAAAATTAAAAAAAAAAAAGAAATAGCTACAATCATTACCAAAAAACCAACAAAACAGTACATCTTCTGAATTCTTGTATTGGAATCCTCAGTGTTCCTTTAGTTGGAATTTATTAACTACAATATCACAGTTTAAAAAAAACGTAGACGCAAAAATTAGGAGACTGCTGATGAATTCTACTTACAGTACTTCAGCACCAAAAAAACTGGGCAGTTATGCTGATACATGTATATACAGGTCAACAATTTGTCAAAGTCTTAAAATGCTTATTTATAGTGAAATCTATATAAAACCATTAAAAACTTACTTTATTTACATTATTTTAAAAAACGAAAAGTACTGTTTCCTTTTCCACAACTTGTCAAAACTGACTCTCTAACCCTCCAGTTCATTTCCCTCCCCCCACCCCCTTTCTATCTGTGACATACAGTGATCACAAGACCCAGACATATTGCTTGAATAGACTGTGCCCTAAGAAGGTAGAACACCTTTAAAACATAGTAAGCTTAGATTAGCAACTGAACGTTTGTACATTCACAAGGGGGTAGACAACAACATGAAAGAGGTGAGTGTGTGAGTTATATGTATGTGTGTTTTCCCAAAGCCTTAGTTCAATATAAATGTGCAATTTCACAGTAAGAACTCATCCTGTAAATAATTATGATTTTTCCTAATTTGAATGAACATTTTCTTTAGGCTCAAAAAGTTTCTTTCCCTCCACATCACAGTGAAACATTCTCTAAGGTGTGTTCAAAAAAATGTGTTCCTAGTTAAAAGGGAGTATGTCAAAAGGGGCAAGGCCCGTTTTGAAATCTTTACATTTAAACAAAAAGTGAATAGTGCTGCCTGTGGCTTTAAGAATATTGTTTTGTAAATAAATTAGCATACAACTTGTGAAAGTACACAAGCCTCAAAGACAGCCACCAAATCCACATGTGACCAACAGTGAATAATTGAACCTGTTTTAAGGATCCCAAAAGAACTTTAGTGCTAATATTTTTCTAAGTTTTTTAGTAATTCAACATGAATTGGGCCAAGTGCAAAATTGTCACCAGCTCAACATTTCCTGGGGCTTTGCAAAAAAAAAAAAAAAAAAAAAAAAGAGGGAGAGGGAGAGGGAGGAGGGGGAGAGAGAGAAAGAGAAAGAAAGAGAGAAAGAGAGAGACAGAGAGACAGAGAGACAGAGAGAGAGACAGAGAGACAGAGAGAGGGAGAGATTGAGATTTAAAACTGTCCCTAGTGTGCTTTTCCAAAAACACAATGTCCATTCACAGTCCTTTCCAATGGTGTTTTGTTTAGCAGATGCCAACTGAGAAACAAAAACAGGAAAAGTCTCTCTTCACTGCTGGACAAAGTTTTGTATCTGGTTATAGTCCAAGAGAAGTTCAAACATTAGGTCTCAACTTGTTGCAGATTTGAATTTTTTTTCCTTTCCTTTTCTTTTTTTAATTTTCTTTTATTCTTTTTTAAAAAAGGACATTCCACCCTTGTGAGCTTCAACTCAAGTTTTAAAATGGTGCTTTGGCAGCAACATCTTGGTGAAATGCACCTGTCATTTCAGGATCCACAGCATAACTAATTGCAAAGTGCTCTCTATACATCAAAATACAAGGGATTCCCCTGGACACCTGGGAAGGGAACCCAGCAGGTTTTAAAGTGCACTCTGGTGTCCAAAACACTAGGACCGTTCGGCTGAATTCTGGGAAGGGCTGGGTTCTGTCCCCTCCTCTGTGCTGCTGTCCAAGTCCTGCTCCAGTACCGTCTCATCTTCATCCAGTTGTTGACTAGTGAAGTTATTGAGTTCAAGAAACCCACTGGGCTCTACCACCACATTGGAGCTGGAGTGACAAGGAATGGAATACTGAGGGATGGTCTGTAACAGAAGACACACATGACAACATTTTAACCTCTGCAACAGCCCAGGGAGTGGGATGGGGTAGAGGTCTTTAGGAGTAATAACTAAAGAGATGCCCTCAAAAGGAGACTAGCATCGAGGCTGGATGATGAATGTTTTTCAAAAGTATTTCCTAGAGCAGTGGTTCTCAACCTTCCTAATGCTGTGCTCCTTTAATACTCATATATGGGCATATCTGGGCATATCTGCATGTGGGTGGACTCGCCTGGAGATGGATAGAGGAACAGTATCTTGGTTCCTAAGACCATGAAAAATATGTATTTCCAATGGTCTTAGGCAACCCCTGTGAAAGGGTCATTCGACCCCTAGGTTGAGAACAGCTGTCCTAGAGTTATCAGACAGCACACAATATGGTAAAAAAAAAAAAAAAGGCATTAAGACTAGAAGACAAGAAAGTGCTGGAGATCCAGTTCTGACCTTACAATCACAGAATCTTAGAACTGGAAGTGATTTTGGAGATCATGTAGTCTGATTGTCTCATTCTATACAGGAAGATGAAGAAACTGAGATGTACAGGAGGAAAATGCCTCACCTGTCATACAATGAGACGATGGCAGAGATATACTAGATTAGATGTTCTCCAAGATCTCTTCCAGGAACAAAATTATTTTTTATACTTTATACACACACACACACACACACACACACACGTAAATATATATATAATTATATATTAAATATACATATATATGTATGTATGTATTATGTTATGAACATCAAATCTTAAAACTGAGGACAGGATTACTGTGTTTAACTAAAGAACTATATGTAAATAATCTTTAAAAATACTACCATAATAGCACTTAGACTAAGTCATACTGTCTTAGCTGATTCTTTTAGCTCTTATTTATTGATAAGGGTAAAAATCAACAACAGTTCTTTAAAATCAAAAGGCCAAAACTGAAATATACAGACTGCTACTGTAAGGAGCCAGAGACAATTCATGATATAAGAAATTATATAGCAGATATAAGTAAATTATGTATTAGATCATAGTCTGATGGCAACTCAACATACTCAAGGGCTGGTTCTGCTTTATTTTATCCTTCTCTGTGGCTGAAAAAGTCTAGTATTGAAGAATTATCCCTTGCCTGAGTCAGGCTAACCTACTAATTTGTTGCAGAAACTTACAAGGGCTAACCTCCTCTCTCAGTGTCTCAATATATAAAATGAGGTGATTGTGCTAGCTTAATTGCTAAGTCCTTTAAAGTTCTAAACTATTATTTATGTTTAGACTGCCTACACATTCATAAGATGGCAACATGACCTTTTAAACTTATTAAATATGTGCCGCCAACAGCCCTGTGAAAACCAAAGCCAATTCATGGATTGGTTAAGAGTTGAAAGGAACCTCAGAGATCATCTAGTAAGATCCATTCCTTTTAAAGGTGAGCAGACAGAGGAGCCAAGTGGGGAAAGAATCTGGCCATATGAGTAGCAGGGCAGGAATCGCACCAGAAATGAAGCCTCAATTCCCAGCACAGACCTTTCTGCTACATAAAGCTTCTTAAACATCTGCTATTACAGAGGGGTGCAAATACTGTAGATAATTCAAATCATTTCTATCTAGTTTTAGAATAAATTATGAGTATTGTTTCCCCTGTGGCCCATTTACTCACTTAGCTGTATTTTTCTTGAGCTAATATTAGTTAGCATTCTCACAAATGGCGGGCAGGAGTGCACAGACCAGAAGAACAGTAAGTAGCAGGGGAAGGACTGAAATTCAACATCATCATAGAAAATGTCCCAGAGTGAATGATTATGGTCAACTTTACTCTAAAACCTTAATTGATAACCAGAATCCATTTAACCCAATCTTTGACTGAGACACTCCTAGAGTCTTACCTACTCCATGCCCTCTAAGAGCAATGGCTTTGGAGTCAAGAGGACCTGGATTCAAATATCAGCTCTGCCACTTACTGGCTTGGCTTCCCCTTTCTGAGACTTCATGAGTTTCCTCATTTGTAAAATGATCATTAAGGTCTCTTTCAACCTTAGATCCAATGAACCAATGCGCCCTTGGTATTCTAGTTTAAGAACCAGAAAGTTGAAAATCAAAAGAAAACAAAATGGTAACATCAAGAATTCAAACTGCTTCCTCCCATCCCTACCTATACACACACATATCCTTACACACACACTTCCTCTCACAGACACACACACATCTCTGTATATCTATTCTATTTCTCTTAAATATCTCTTTCTCTTAAATCTGCAGTCATTGTACAAATGATGTCTAAAGCAAAGAAACTGCAAGACTGCCATCCAAGAATAATATTTGTTAGCCTATGCTTACCAGGGCAGGAAACGGAATGAAGATTACTGGAAACTAATCCAACAATGAGAACTGAAAAAAAATATTTTGTGGCTAGCCCTAGGTATAACAAAAAGTTTTATGCGTCAAAATTAGAGTCCGATCAAAAGAGGTAGGCCAGAATGGGGAGGGGACTCAAAACCATCTCATGTAAGAAACAGTTAAAGGAACTGGGGGATTCATTGGAAGACAACTTGGAGGTGGGCAAAGGAGATAACATAACAACTGTCTTCCAACATCTGACAGTCTGTTCTAGGGCAGAGGAGATACATTCTGGAAAGCACCAAAGGACAATACTATGAGCAAGAGAAACTGTTGGGGGGTGGGAGGAGAGAACGGGTGGCAGCTCCAGAGACAAAGGAACATTTTATTGACAGCAGCTAGCCAAAGAAGGGCTGGCTATCTTCAGAGGCAGTGTCTTGTCACAGATTATATCACAGGGAGCATGTAGTCCTTCATTACTGAAGGTGCTCACACTAAAGTTAATTGATCAAAGAAATTGTACAAGAACACCCACAAAGTGGTAAAGGATTAGACTAGATAAGCCCTGAAGTCGTTTCTGACTTTGAGAGTCTAAAATCTACTCATCCATTCTCCAAATCAGTCAAATGAGGTTTTTGCTGCATGATGAAATGTAAAATGGCCAAGAATGAGAGTAGTGTTTCAAGTAGGAAGCTGCCTGAAAAATGCATATAATTTTGCTCTCAAGAAAAAGAATTGGGGGACACCTAAAAGGGTCATAGAGACCAGGGCTCTTTGGGCTGATGTTTTGGCCGACCTGCTAAAATGACAGCAGAGGTGTGTGGTGTCTGAGTGTCTAATCATGTCCTGAGAAAAACAGAGTCCTGAGCTCCCAAGAGTACTGTGGGAATTAGGCAACAGCTACAAATGTTTTTGATACTCTTCAAGAAAGAGTTTAGAACTAAATGGTGCCGTCTTTGTTGTAATCCTAAAAATCAAAGTCATCACATAATTTTTTAAAAGCCACCTTCTCTTTTCTCCTTGTTGCCATGGATTTTAAAGGCAGCCCTGTACCTTCCTAACACACGCACACAGCCACTCACTCTTCCAACGTTCCCACACTTTCTCATTTTTCCTGCCAAGTCTTACCTGGATAATAATTTCTGCAGGGCTCTCTTCAGCTTTCTTTTGGCCTATATTCTGAATACGTATGAACTGGCCTGTTGTAGGTGCTCCTGGTGCTTCAGTTTTCCGTGTTAAAGATGGGCCAACAGCAGAAGGACTTGAACAGGACTCTCTACATTTCTGTTGCTGGGGAGTGGAAGTCGCCAGCCCTACTGCCACCACCTGGGTAGAGGGCGACGAGTCTGCTTCACCAGGGAGTTTATTAGTAGCAATAGCCTTGTTGGGGGAATCCACTACCATATGTTCTACATTTGTGTCAATCTGAGCTTCCATCATAGACATTTTCAAAATGTCTGAGACTGCTGTCTTCTCAGATGCCTGCATGGGAGATATGCCTGCCACTGGCACTGCCAGCTTAGGCACAGAATTGCCACCAGTTATCTTTGTAACAGTGGGAGGCTGCCGCCCCTCAAAGGTTATCTTTGTAACAGAGGATCCTTGAGTTATAACTGGCTGCTCCACCTGAAAATCAAATTTGGGTTTTGTGGGTTACAGCTAGGTCTCTTTGATTTCAACCTAATCAATATCACTTGGACAAAATGGCAAAATAAACATTTGTGACACTAGGAAGACAGTTTGAAGCTCAGTGTTTTAAATAAGGATAACTTTTTTTTTTTTAAATACCCCCTTGGAGAGCCAGCCACAGTTCCTAGCAAGAAAAAGTCATAGCAGCCTTGTTTTCCTTTGGGATTTACACCCCCACATGGAACACTATTGTCCCCTTTCAAAATAATCTCATATACATTTATACACTTTTTGCCTTTTCAAATAAAGGGCAGAATAGTTCATTTTTTATTTTACCTTTTTAAAAAAAGATAAATAGATATAATCATTCCAAAGTCACTGATTTTCCTCAGTCTATTTTTTTTCCTGATTGCCCATACATAAGATTGTGTTTCTGCAAAATAGGAGATAAATTTAACTAGATGGTGATGTAAACTACAAAGGAAGACGTACAATGGAGATCCTTAGGAGACTGCAGCATACTCAGCTTTACTGCCACAGAAATAAAAATTTATGGGCACGGAAATTAATAATATTTTATACCTAAAAAAAAAATAACAATTAGGGACATGGATGCCATGCACTGTTGGTCAATGCTGAAGTAATTTCACACAAAAAAAAACCAAACAAACCCAAAAAACAAAAATAAAAACTGAAAAAAAAAAAAAGCAAGTTCTGTGCGCTACCAATTTTTTTTTTCTTCCTATATTAATGAGTACATTTTTTTTTTCCTATTTCCAACCTCCGGGCAGGACAAGTATTACCAGCACAATGAGGTTGTGCGTTTTTTTTTTCCTCTTGCCAGGAGAAAGCCCTGCTACCATGCCAGGGCCGTGCGTGGTGTTTTCATTTTTTCCTTGAAAGAGCAGGCTAACTTTGCATGCTATCAATATTCTGTTACCTGGCTCGCCGGCTGTTTCTCAGAAGCTGCGGGGAGCTGCAGGGGGCCCTGAGGGGGCGGGGGCTGGGGCTGCACGTAGATTTTTGGCTGATTCGGTGCCTGCTGGAGTTTGGGGAGCTGCTGCTGCTGCTGCTGTGTGGTTTTCACGGCTAGAACTTGTACTACAGTCTGTTGGGGCTGTGCCATTAGCGTGGGCAGCTGCCTTTCTTTGGCCCCTGGGTGATGCTGGGTGTGCTGTACCTCGGCCTTGATCTGTGCTTGCTCTGGCTGAAGAGGGGTGAGCTTTTGGTGCCTGATGGAAAGCTGGGGCATCTGTGGGAGTTTATGCTGGAGCTGATCAGCCTGCAGGTGGATAGTCTGCTTCTGTTTAGTCTGGAAGCACTGAAGGGTTTTCACTTGCAGTTGAGTTGGCTCCAGTTGGGGCTTCTGTGTTTTGGGGGCTTGTGACTGAGTCAAAGCCGATCTATAAAACAGACCTGTCTGAGGGTCTAAAGTGTCCATCTCTTCCACCTCACCTTCCTCAGTTCCAAGTTCCTCACTGTGTTTGGTAAAAGCTGTATGACTGCTTAATGCCTAGGGGGAAGGGAGAACAACAAATTAGAAGCAACACAAACACCTGCATTCCCAATTCTTCAAAAGAGCATAATTTTATCGTTATGGATGTTTCTTCTGCTGATGCAGACAACAACCCTTTTGAAGCCTTATTGGGCTGTCTTATGAGTTGCGATGGCCAAAAAGATTCATCTTCCGGGTTAGCCAGCCCTCTGCTGAAGAGCCTTCTACACTCAGCTAGGCTTGTTCCTCCAACAACAGACACAGGATATCAGTGGCCTCATACTCAAAGCTTTTCCAGCTTGGTGAGAACCCACCAGAGCCTGAACACCACTGGCATCATCTCTGAAAGCCCAAGAGCCCCTGCACCGTTTTTAGAGGCACAGAAGAATCCTTTTTGGAAGTTGCATTACTATAAAACCTAAAAATCCTCAAATTAGTGGGTTAAAAGAGTTACTCAAAATTTATCCAAGATTTGAGATCTTCAGAAGTCATAAAAAACTTTTTAAAAGTATGGTTTAAGAAAGAAACTATCCCAGTTACATCAGAAGAATCATAATTTCTGCTGGGATTAGCCTATTCTCTTTACTCCAAGGTGCATCACCTACTATATTTAACTGAGATGCATATCTTTGCCAGTGTGAAGTTGGGCAAGTCTTTGGGATGCCATGTTTTAGAAGGACAGTGACAAGCTGGAGACTGCAGATGATCAGGGAAATGAGGGAACTGGCAATTATGCCCTACGATCACTTGGAGGACCTGTGAATGTTTAGTATGGAGAAAAGAAAACTAGCAGAAGGGCATGAGGGCTGCCTTCAAGCATTTTATGGGTTGTCAAGGGATTAGATCTGTTTTGTTTGGCCCCAGAGGGCAGAAATAGGAAAAATAAGTAGAAGTTGCAGAGAGACAGATTTAGGATTCGTGTAAGGAAAACCTTATGATAATCTGAGCTATTTTAAAGTGTGATAGGTTGCCTCAAGATGTAGTGGGTTTCACCATGACTGGAGTCATTCAAGCAGAGGTTAAATACCCACTGATCAGGGATGTTGTAGAAGGTATTACTATTCAAGCAAGAACTACTCTAGACAATCTCCGAGGCCCCTTCCAACTCTGTGACTTTGTGACTTTCCCTTTCTGAGGCTTTCTCCCTCCTCTGCAAAAAGGCAGGACTGGACTAGAGGGTTTCTAAGATCCATTTCAGCATTGACATTAATCTAGGGATTATAAGTTGTTTTCACTTTGACAATACAGTTTCAAGTCCAAGATTTCTTCTTTATTTCTTCTAAGGTAGTTTATTTATTCTTTCCTTCTTTGGGGTAGCTTATTTACAATTATGATAAGCTACAGCAGGTGATGCTATCATTCTGTGATTTTAACAAGAAGACATCTAACAAGATCTTGCATTCAGGTTAGAACAATGGATGCTGCAGTAGGTCACCAATGCCAGGCAGCACAATGTAGTAAAAAAAAAAAAAAAAAAAGAAAAGAAAAAAAAAAGAAATGGATTTGAAATAAGGAAATTTTGGTCTGAATGCTTACTAAGAGCCCTTTGACAAATCATTCCCCATCTCTGAGCCTCAGTTTCCTTATCTGAAAGTAGGAATAATAATTCTTGGAGTATCAACCTCAAGGATCAGACAAAATGAGGAACTTTGCAAACAACAAAGTATCTGTCAATTATTTTCTCAAGAGTTAATTTATCATTCAAATAAAAATGGAATATTTCATCTGAAAAACTTTGACATTTCTAATTAGTACCTCCCTTGCTTGATTTTGAGTCACTTCTTCCCTGATGGTCACCTGATTGAGTTTGACGATGCTTTTTTTATTTAAAAGACCAAGTCTCCCTATCTTGTCCAAGCAAGAAGTTCAACAGCTTTTCACGTAGCTTATTCCAGCATCAATCATTACAAGAGCCCTAACTTACTCCAGTTCTGGTCTAGGCTGGATCACCTCTCTTTTCACAATCTTGCAGCCCTTCACTCTTGAGAGCTCACTATAATGATGCTAGATTTAGTTCAGTGACAAGATTGATTAGCTCAGCTCAGTGCAGCTCAGAACTCCTAAGTTAAAGAGATCTGCCAGCCTCAGCCTCCCTGGTAGGTAGCTAGGATGACAGGAACATGCAGGATTAACTGCTGATTAAAAAAACAGCCAGAAAACCAAATGCTATCAAGTTTTAAAACTTTACTCACCTCTAGGTTCCCTAACAGTAAAATAAATATAAAGTTATCAGTCAAATGTAGGACATCAAAGTGGGCTTCATGAAAACAAGCAAGATTTATGGAGACAGGAACAGTGCTTTAAAACATGGCGCTCATTGCTAACCAGAGAATATTCTTAATCTACTAATTATTTTCAAGTATTTATCTTCAGGAAGGTCAATTCTTCTATCACTCCTCCCTTATGAAGGGAGTAGCATTCTCTGAGTTACAGACATCACTGAATTACTTATACTTTCAAAACAGAATCACAGATGTAAAGATATAAAAGGGGTTGCAGGATCACAGATTTAGATCCTGAACAGGATCTCAGAGGTCATCTTGTCCTGTTTCCCCACCTCCCCAACAACAACATCCGTGACAAGATACCTCTGTTTGTCAGCTTCCAGTAACAAGTCATTTACTACCCCATGAGTTAGGCTATTCCAATTGTGCACAGCTCTAATTATTAGGAAGTTTTTCCTTACATTGAGCTGCCCTCCAAATTCCACACAATGTTCCTACTAGTGCTGCTTTTCCTGGGCTAAGTAGAGTAAGTTGATCCCTCTTTCAGAAAACAACTTCTCAGATATCTGAAGACAGTGATCATAAAGCAGGATGAAATCTTAAAACAGGGAAGGATTAGTTGTAGATGGGATGGAAGAGAAGGAATAAGGGGGTAGTTACAACCTGCTGCATGATGTGGGTAATGGCGCCTGTAGATGATGCAGGGATGGACTTGACCACCACCGAAGTCTGTGTAGCTGTTTGAGACTGGGCCACATGCTGAAGCAGAGTCCGCTGGGGCTGGGAGGACTGCTGATGGGGCTGGGAACGATGGCTAACTGCAAATACAGTAGGCAATGGTATTTCTTCAGAAATAACCACAGTATCTGAAACCACTAGTAGTTTTAAGCAAATGTACATGAGGTTACATGGCAAAGGAAAGAAGGCCCTTAATGTTCTTAGCCTGGGAGAACAGATGTTTGAATGATCATTCCTCCTTTTCTCCACTGAGGCTTATTCCATTCATCTCATTGAGAACATCAGTCCCATACTGCTAAGTATTTGCTAAACTGAATGTTTCCAAGACTAGTGTGGAGCTACATGGGCTTTAACTCCCTTAACACTCTCTCCAAATTTAACTCCAAAATAGTTGGAAATTTCTCAAAGCTGACTGCGGTGTAGCACTGCTTGGCATTCTCAGAGCTCTTAAAGAAGTGAGATGTCATCATAGTGCAGTGGAGAGAACAGGGAACTTAAGAGTCAGATCTGGTTTTTAGATACAGGATCAGAGGATTTAGATCTGAAATGGACCTCAGAGATCATCTAGTCCAAGCCCCTCGTTTTACAGAGGGGGAAACAGAACTCCAGAGAAGGGAAGTAATTTGCCAACGGCCACAAAGGGAGTAAGTGAAAGAGCTAGGATTCCAACCCAGACCCTCAGATTCCCAATCTTGGGCTCTTTTCAGAGTCCTGGCTCACCCACTTAACCAATGAAGTGGCTTAGACCTGTCACTTAATGTCTTGGAGCCTCAGTTTCCTCCTCCAGAGAGGATAGGAGTAACTAATGATGCCTGCCCTGATTCCTTCAAAGAGCTGTTGTGAGGAGCAAATGAGAAAATGGGTATTAAAGAACTCTGGAAACTGGAAAGGAGTAATACACAAATAGGGAAAAATAAATGAGATGTGAAACAGCAGAAAACGAACTGTTCTTTCTTCTGACCCAGACAAAGCTCATTTGAAAATACAGGCTAAAGAAAAGAAGTTTGTTAAAGCAGTAGTAGGAATAAGTTAAAAGTTCATATCAAAAGATATTAATTTATTTGCTTTTATCAGCTTTGATTTAAAAATTTGAAAATGACTGGTAATATCTGATGCTTGCTTTTCTACAGGGTTTTAGAAATGTTTCATAAGGTAAGGGAAAAGTGCTCTGAATCAGCCAGGAGACAGAATGGACCAAGTATGAGCTATGGAACTTTTGTACAGCAAAAGCCCATAATTTTTTCTACTTCATCTATATTCTGATTGTTGGAATGCCCAGATGACTGGCTGATTATCTGTCTGTCTGTCTATCTATCTATCTATTTGTTTATATATATATGTGTGTGTGTATAAGTACATATGTGTATATATACATATACACATGTATATATATCACACACATATATATTACACACATACACCTATACACACACAAATTTAGAAGTACTGGTTTTATTCTCAGAAAGGTCATGCTGGTATATCCAGGAAGGAGACAAACAAAGGAAATTATTGTAGAAAATCCCATTCTTATGGCATTAAGATTGAAATCTGAAACCCCTTAAGGATTCCAGCACAAATGAGAACAGAGTTAATCTATTCTTATTAGACACTCCATATATATTCAGGTGTACATTTTACATTACTAGCATTTAAAAACTTATACCATAAATACCATAGAAGACAAAATTGTTAGCCTACATGATTACAGCTTTTACATTTCCCATTTTAATAAACAAAGCAGAATTTAACTATATTTCACTGTGATATACACATATTTTTAAACTTATGTAATTTCGCCAAAACTGTCATAGTTATATATCTTCAACCCAAACTAAACATCTGGGTTAGAGTTTGCATGAAAACAAAAAATTCTTTTAGAATACTACCAGAAAGGAAATATCATGCATGATGTTAAGCAGCCTTCCCTAATGAAATTCTCTAATGAAACATCAGGAGACATTAAAAGAAATGGGGAAAAATAGAATGTGCTTCTATATGATAATATGGAATGCATTTCTGTGTCTTCATAGTTATCAGTTTATTTAAACTCTTTGATTAATAAAAAAAATCTGTTTTAACAAGTCTCTAAAACTGGGACTATAACCACAATGATCACCATCCAAAACATTGTTAACCCCCTCCAAAATAACTCTTCATGTATGTGTGGTAGGGGAGACAAAGAAAATCAGCACAAATGGCTAGGAAGTACAAAGGAGATAAAGAGGGGCTGCTAGGTGGCAGTGAATAGAGCACTAGTCCCGGAGTCAGGAAGACCTGAGTTCAAATCCAGCCTCAGACACTTAACATTTACTAGCTGTGTGACCTTGGGCAAGTCACTTAATCCCAATTGCCCTGCCTTTCCCCCTCCAAAAAGAAAAACAAAAAGCATTAGACAAAGAGAGACAGCTTAGTTTAGTGGCAATAGCACTAGATTCAGATTCTTTAGAAGACTTGGCTTCTAATCCTAGCTTTGGTATTTGCTAGCTAGGTGACGTAGGCAAATCATTTCCCCTCTCTGTGCTTCAGATTTGTTGAGAAGAAAGACTCATGCAAACTTTAAATGCTACAGAACTGTAAGTAGATACAAAAGGTCCAGTGGAAAGAGTCAAACACCTAAGGACCTGGTGGACTCCAGTCCTGACACTTACTAGCTATGTGAAAACAAAAGCCAGTGCTTATAGAGTACTTCAAAGTTTGCAGAGCACTTCACAGATGTTAACTCTGAATCCTCACAACAAAACTGGGCAGTGCTATTATTATCCTCATTTTAAAGTTGAGGAGCATGAGGTAAACAGAGGTTAAGTGACTTGCCTACAGCCACCCAGCTAGTAAATGTTTGAGTCAGGTATCGAATTTAAATTTTTCTGACTCCAGGCCCAAAATTTTACCTTCTACAGCTGCCTCAAAAATCTATTAACTTCTCTAAGCCTCAGATGCTTCATTTGTAAAAATGTGCTAATAATGTCATAATGTGGTTATGTGGAAAGTGTTTTGTAAACTGGTAAGCATAACATAAACATGAACTAACATTATAAAAATTTAAACTATTACTATTACTACTAGATGCTTCTGGTTTATAACAAATCTTATTTTTCCCATGATTGAGGAAGATGGGGAAAGTGAAAAATATTACAGCATGGTAACAAGAGGAAGAGAAAATGATAGTGATCTTAAATGAGCCATGTAGATGGCTTTATTTGTTAATTAACATGCATTTATTAAATGCCTACTATAACTACCCACTGGGATGATTGCTCTTTTACATGCCTCTTATCTTCTCATAATGGGCAATGCTCATTTTTGAAAATGTCACCTACTTTTTTATTCATAGTATGTCTTGCCTCACTTCATTTATTATTTTATTCTTCCTCTAGCCAAAGTAGATACAGTATATCCATATAAAGTATCTACTCTGACACCACAACTTTTCACCTATAATACTACTACAGAGAGAAGCATACCACTTACCTAGAAGGGGAAAAGCAACCTCTGTTCCCTCATCAGTGCGTTCTGAAAAGGATAAAGGGGGAAAAAAAAAAAATCACAGTTCTCTTCTATCTTTACTATTATGTCCTCTAGTCTATCCCCAAGCAGTTAATATTGATCCCCAAACATGCCTGCTACTACTTTCCCTAGCCTTCTGTTAAATGTCTCCAAAGTAGGCTTTAAAAAAACTATCTTTCTCTTTATGATTAGTCTACAGTCTTTTCTTTCTTTATTTATTTTTAAAAGCAAAGTTTTTACTACATTTTTCTCCTCTGGGTAATTTCAGCCCATTACTCTTAATTATGGCTTCTGGAATAATGCCAAGTAATTCCTTTCTTTCTTTGGTACTAATATCCTTCAAATATTTGAAAGCTTATGTTCTTCCTTAATCATCACTTTAGAAAACCATACAGACTTGATTCTTTAAATATTGCCTCATAAGCCATTCCTCCTTGCCCCTTAATTATTCACATGGCTATTCTCTGAACTCCCTCCAGTTTGTACAAACTTTTTTGGGTAATGAAGTGTTCAGAACAGAAAGCAGTATTCCAGGTGTGGTCTCAACAGAGAAGGGGAAGGAGAAGCTATATTATCTTTCCTGTTTAACATTTCTGTATATGCCATCCAAAAATCTCATTAGCCTTTTTGCTTCCAAAATGCATTTTCAAATAAATATTTCATTTGCTTTCCAACATAAGTCCTATATAGTTAGGGGGATTTATAGCTACCCAGATTTCTCCTTTATATCAAATAACTGTGCTAGGATATATTTTTAAATAGCTATATCAAAATGCTTCATTCAAAGACGAACCTCATTTTACCATTTTTTCTGCACCTGAGACCCTATCTACAAGGACATGTTTTATGATCATTTCACAATCTTGTATTACTCACAAACTATGTTAACATACTATCTGTACCTTTCAGATGTTAATGACAAGGCATACTCCAAAAATGATGAGTTAGCACTGGAATTCTACTGGAAGAAATTTATTCTTTCTTTCCCTTTGAATAATCAATAATACCATGAAATTAAAAAAAATACAATTAAACAAACATTTTTGTGTTGACTAGGTGTATGGCACTGAGGATATAAATGTAGATACAAGATAAACCCTGCTCCTGAGGAACTTCCAGTCCAATGAGAGCTAAAAACCTATTTCCACGTAGCTATAGTAAAAGGGAACATTAGGCAGGTTCAAAGAGAACAGGTGCTTTTCCAGCCTTGGGGTATGACTTTTTTTGTCACTCACCAGTGGTGATATACTCAGTGACAAGCTCTGACTCCACCACAGCGATTGACGGACTCTCGGGAGAGCGCCGCTTTTCTTGGGCCATTTGAATAGGAACTGCCATTTGACTCAAGTCAATAGTGGCTTGTCTTGGTTTGGATTCCAATTTCTCCTTCACTGTTTAAGAGAGTTAGAAGGAATTTCATTTGCAGTTCAGACAAATACCCAAACTAGAGTAGCACCTGGGGATATGGAACAAAAATTTTCTGGAGAAAAGTCCTGGAAGCGACTCAGGCAGTGGATAAAGTAGGGAAAGATGACTTCCCCGTGAAAAGAACAAACAAGGCCTCCTCTCCCTTCTCCCCCACCATTACCTATTAAGCAAAGCATGCTGAAGGAACCAGGTCATTTAGTCTAGAGGAGAGGAAATTTAGGGAGAATATGAACCTGATTCAAGTATTCAAGCACAGTCATGGGAAAAAGAGGTAAGATTTATTCCAATTGGCTTCAAAGGGTATAAAGAGGAGCAAAAGGTACAAGTTATAAAGAGGCAGATGTACTCTGTCTCAACATAATGAAAAACTTCCTAATAACCTAAGAGTAAGAGCTATCCAGAAATGGAATGGGCTGTGGGGGAGATAAAGGGGACTCCCCTATGATCACAGATTTAGAGATTATTTTGTCCAACACCCTCATTTTACAGATGAGGAAACTGAGGCTCAGAGAGGTTAAATTACTTGCCCAATGTCATACGGGTTGTAAGGAACACTGGCAGGGTTTCAATCTAGGTCCTCTGATTACAAACGTAAAGCTCTTTTCAGTACATTTATACTTAACTCTTCAGGTAGGGGCTGAAAGACTATTTGTTAGGGATTTTATGGAGTAGATTCCTATTTAAGGTATAGTTTGAATAAGATAACCTCAGAAATCTACTCCAGCTCTAAGACTGTATAAAGACTGTGTCTGGCTTTTCAGAAGTACTCCTCTGGTAGGATTTTCTTTCCCTTTAGGTCTTCCTCAGATATCTGTTCCTGATTGTATTTGGATAAAATGCTAGGGAACAAATAAATGAAATTTACCTCAGGTCACAGCTTTTTGGGATGGCCTTAACCTAGATATACCATTTTGGTTTGTTTTCTTAAAACATAAAAACCAGCCTCAAAAACAAATAACAACTCAGTTTTTCACATAATAGTATGAGTCAATGAATGAAAACACATGACAATAATAGCAATAGGTGTTTCTGTCCTGCAAAAAGTTTTGTAGATACTGCCAGAACCAGGAAAGAAATGAAGCAGAAGGCCTCAGTGGGTGGAGGCATGTTCCCTTCTACCCAGTCCCATCCACTTGACTTTGTGTAATAGGAAAGCAAAGCAAAGCTTGGAGTCAGGAGAGCTGAGCCTGAGTCTCATCTCTGCTCCTAAGTCGCTGTTTACTCAGTTTCTCTAGGGATAATAATGTTCACACTACAGCATGAGTTTGTGGTGAGGATCAGATTATGTGAAAAACACCACATGTTCTATGAGTATATAACACTATATAAATGTAAGCTGCTCTTATTATTTTAAATCTGTGCTTAGGAACTTGGACTATGAATGGTATATATAGAGCTAAGGTAAGGTAGGGAGAAATCAAGAAATTGGTGAAAGGGATTGTGTCAGGCAGGGTCAAGGCAGAACAGATAAGGGCTTAGTAAGTTTTGTTCTAGGCAAGGATTTGAAGTCAGTCTGTACACAGGTGGTATGCAACAAATAGTAAACAATTAAATGACATGGCCATTCTTGAGGTTTGCTCAGTGACTGCTCCCAGTGGAGATCCAGAACACAGCATTCTAGAGCTATGGTCAAATACAAACTCTCCAACATACTCAGTCTATTGTCAGGTTCACATTCCCTGTCTTTCTAACTTGGTAGGCCCTGTATGAACTTGTGGGCCATGAACAGTCCTCAAGAAGACAAGATGACCGGCCATGCCATTAGGAGGCATCAGGAGACTCTGTGGAGGCCCAGGAATACAACCTACATTAAATTACACTAACCTCACAGAATTCTCATCCAAAGGACTTGTTAGACACTTAGTAAAGACAAAGAATCCTCTCAATAGACTTAGGATTCAATATAACCTGATGCCACTCTAAAAACTTTAGTAATTGAACAATGTTTCACTATTCAAAGTGTTGGAAGGCCAATAGAGTCCTATGCATGGATCCAGAAGAGTGTTTATATCAACAATACAATTTCTTTGCAATAACCTTAAAAAAACATGAACAAACCGGAGTCTGACAAGTCAGTATGCACAGAAGAGGGATTAGAGTTACTCTGATTAACATTCCAGGTTAGTCCTAGGACAAATGGGGAAATCAAATCAACCAATCAACAAGCATTCATGAATCAAGAAGCCCTCACTATGTACTGGATGCTGCCCACAAAGACCAAGATGAAACAGTCCCTGCACCCTCAAGGAGTTCATACTCTACATGAAAGAGAGAGGAAGGTGGCTTTCAGTTCAATATAAGGAATGATGTTTTGACAATCAAAACTCTCCAACAAGGGGACGACTGACCATGGCAAGAAGAGAAGTACCTTATGCTTGAGGCCTTCGAGCAGAAACCATCAATAAAATAGGCTTTGCACATCTGAGGGAGAGGTAGGGCTAACCAGACCTCTGCACTGCCTCTCCACCATGAACCTAGGCTGTAAGGCTGAGGCTGCTCTGGATTTACCTTTTAAGACTTCAAAATAGCTCAGCTAACATCAGCAAAGATGGAAGAAGACCCTCCATTTCAACTTCTCTGTTCCTCTTGATTGAAACTATCCTAAATCCAATGTCCACAGTAGACAAGTTTTAGAATATAATAAGGTTGTCATGTTGAGCAAGAGGAGGAGAAAAGAGTTTTACTTGTTTCTTTCCTCGGTCAACAATTCTGTTCTTTGTTCCTTTAAAGAACCTGCACGTGTCAGACAAATAGGTTGGATCAATGATGACATGTGAGCACAGCAGAATGAAATATGCCCAAGATGCAACAATGAATACATGGAATCAGTAATATGTGAAGATAAAGAATGAAGAGATGATGTTCATTCAAGGTAGCATGTAGATTCATACCTGTTGTCTGCTGGAGTTCTAAGAGAGCTTTGATTGTTGAAGTAGCTGACTGCGATTCACTGGATACATCCTGATAAATTATAGTAGGGCTAGTCTCCATTGCAATCTCATGTTCTGACCAATCCTGACGCCGGGAAGCAATTACATGAACTACAGGCTGGGAATCTGTTTTATATTAAGTTATAAAAACAAAACAAAAAAATCTTCATAAACAAAGATTTTTGTATAAAATTATTGGGGTTTTAAAAAACTTTTTTGTTTTACCTTGATGTTAGATGCATATAACACAGAAGAGATATTCAATATTATAAATTATAAAGCTAACTTAGGGTTTCACTAACTTTACCTCATACTATGTATGTGTGTGTGTGTGCACAAGTATGTGCCTGCTTATAAGTAAACATATATGTGTATAATTAACTACTTTTATATTAACAAAATCTCTTCCTGTTTCTGAAAATGACTTGTACTTGAGAAGCAAGGAAAGATGTTATTAAGGATATGTCTGGCAAAAAAGGAAGGCTGATCATGTAATGACAAAACAACAGTTGGTCTAAGTGAGAAAATGGCACTCTGAAGATACTAAAAGAAATAGAAGAAATCCAGCAGATTGTGGGGATGCTCTATGGAAGATTTAACAATGAGAGCAGTCTAGCAGTAAGTAAATGGACAAGATTTGAACAGAATAAGGTAAAGGAAAAGGTTATTAGAAGTCAAATTTTAAGTCCATAAAAATATTTAAAATTTCTACTGAATAGATATAAAAATTAATCAACAGTTCTTAATTAAATGTTTCTTCTTGGGGTAGCAGAAAGAACACTGGACTGTGGCTCAACCAATAATTGGTTACAAGACCATTAGCAGGTCACTTACTTCTCTGGGCCTCAAGACATCTTTAAAATGAAGAGACAGGACTAAATGATCACTAAAATTTCTTTTAAGATTTAAAATTATGTGATCTATGAGATGAAGGTATTGGCCAAATACACTATAAGGCCCCTTTTGGCTATAACATTCCATAGTTTTATAATACCTGTACTGCGTGAAAGGTACATCAAATGCAGAAAAGGGCAATGCCTTTCTCCTACCTATTGGGAATGCAATTTTTCCTCAACCATGCCCCAAAGGGCTACTACATAATGACACCACAAAGTTTTCAACAACTGTCAGACACTGTGTAAACAACTAATTGGAAGAAGTTCACAGCGTTAACATTAAATTCACGCTATGTTCCTTTCAATGATGTTTTAGAGTATGTGAAATAAACTTTTGTCTACTTTTACTTTTGGCTAGATCAGTCACTTCTCAAACTTTCTTGTTTGCTACATCATATCTTTGTGAAGCTTGGATTTTAGTAGCTGCTGTGATAAAAAGCAAGCAGGGCATGAAAATCAATGAAGAGGAAATGAGTGTTGTGTTGCTCAATCCGATTCCAAGCTTTGACAAGTTGAGCAGTGTCCAACAGATGCCCACATCCCCACAGTAACTGTGTTTAAGAATGAAAGAAAAATATTATTTTTTCTTTCAATTTCTGTGCATTATTTTTTTAACAAGCTACTGAATTGTTAGGATATATATAATTATTAAGTTTTGGGTCCCAAGTACTTAATAAATGAAATAGTTAGGCATTTATTTTGGCCTGGGGCAGTGTAAAAAGTTACTAAGACACTAAAGGGCACTAGAAATGAAGAAAGTTTGGGAATTTTTGTTCTACGGATTTCTAGTACAGAAAATAAAACATGCATACATAAGGATACCTAAAAATACAAGACATCAAGCAGTAATTGGTCAGTTAACATTTATTGAGTGCATATATGTGTAATGGTAATTAATTTGTTTGATCAGATGTTAAGTAGATCCTAGTAACCTAGTGTTAAGTATAGAACTCTGTCCATTGGTGAAAAGGTGTGAATTCCCAGAACTTTGTCCATTGGTGAAAAGGTGTAAATTCCCCTGTGACTTGGAAGAATGCTACTGGCTGAGACATTCCTCTGTTGACTTGGGAGAAGGCCAGTGCTTATAAAGAAGAATTTTCCAGAGACAGGACAGATCTTGGATTTGGTTCTTGAGTGGCTGACTGAAGATATGAACAGGATGGGACTTTGTTTGTTGGTGGCCTGGTTGATCCTTGAGTTCCAGGCAAGAGAAGTCCTGAAGGGTTTGAGGTGTGCT
>CM053596.1:95024970-95042234 GCA_028646575.1 Pseudocheirus occidentalis
GTGAACTGTTGAAACTATGAACATTGTACTGAATAAAGATTTGTAATGGAATAAACAGACTGTTCACTAATACTGTGTAATCCGAATCTTAAAAGCTGTTCACAGTAGCATTCTCTCAGGAATCTACTGCTGACTGGCTTTACAATATGCTAGGCACTGTTTCAAGTGCTAGGGGATATAAGAAAAGGAAAAAGATAATCCTTGCTCTCAAGGGGCTTTCAATCTGATGGGAGAGACAACATGCAAACAAAAATGTATGCTCTATATAGGTTAAACTAGAAATAATCAACAGAAAGAAGGCACTAGTATTAAAGAGGACTGGCAAAAGTTTCCCATGAAAGGTGGGCTTTTAGCTAGGACTTGAAGCAAACCAGAGAAGAGAGGAGAGAGAGATGAGGGAGAAAATTCCAGGCATTTATTCATTCACTGACTGAGACAGCAAGAGTCTGGAAAGCCCAAGTTCAAATCCTGACTCAAATGCTAATATCTGTCAGTCTCAGTTTCCTTATCTGGAAAATGAAGGTAATAATTACACCTATTCCCAGGATCATGGTGGGGGGAGGAGGGGCGGAAAATAACTAAGAACATATGTAAAGTGCTCTGAAAATCTTAAAGTGCTCACTCTATGTAAATGCTTGCTTGTTATAGTTGTTCTTAAAAGCAAAATACTATGTTATCCCCTGGGGGAGTCAGAAGGTTTTGATAAGCCTCAGTCCTTGCCTTTCATAGATTTCATAATCAAACAAGACAGAAGACAAACACAGACAACTAGAATGCTAAATATCACACACTAGATACATGGAGTTACAAACAGATTGTCATGTGAAGCGCTAGGAAGACCAGTTTCAAAGGGGTAAGAGAGGGCACCATGTTAAAAAAATAAAAAGTGGCATTTCAGTTGAGCTTGAAAGGATGAGTAGGGAGCTAATAAGCAAAGGGAAGACAGGAAAACCCAGTACAGGGACAGGATAGTTTGAGTACGGAGGTAGGGCAGGAAGCTACATGTTCGGAAGGCAGGGACAAGGGGCAGAAGGAAGTAGCAAAGAGCAAAATCTATCGGTGATATTCCGTTTGGCACATTTAGGTGGTGAATCTCAAATTGGCATAGAAATGTTATTCTGAAGTGGAAAATGAGCCAGCAATTCTGAACCTCAAAAGAAAAACAAACTGGGTTCGGTTGCTAAAGATAAGAGTGTAGAATCTAAGCACCACTGGGATTGAGGGGGGAGAGGGGGAGAGAGGGGGAGGGAGAGAGAGAGAGAGAGAGAGAGACAGAGAGAGAGAGAGAGAGACAGAGAGACAGAGAGGGAGAGAGGGAGAGAGAGAGAGAGATTTCCTCTGGCATATTATTTCTGAGTTCACATATTTTCTGTTTCCTTCAAATGAACCCTAGAAATGTACTCATTGTCTAAACTGTGTAGAAATGAGAAGAAAGAAAAGAGGGAACAGATTTCAGACTTGGGCATCTGGTTATGATGAAAAGATGAAAGAACATGGAATTAGGAATCTGGTGCAGCAGTTGTCTGAGCCCAGGGAACCAAACCTCAGGGGTCAAAAGGTTTGGGGGCCTCAGTTTGAAGCTGAGAAATCTGCTAAGATTCAGAAATTAGTAAATGAGAAAGCACTGGGACCTGGGGTAAAGATCTATGAATTGGTTCCAAGAAGGAAGTAGAACCCCTGGTAAATTCAATTACACCATCAAGACCTAAGGGTGAAGGGCTGAATACTTCAGAGAAGTGGGCCTTAGATAGACCCTGAAGGAATCGTGGGACTCAGAAAAGCAGAGACAGATAAATTAGCTCTAACCCACATGAGCTGACTTTAGAAGCAGGTCACGGGACAGAATGTTAAAAAAATAAATAAAGAAAAAAGAAAAAAATGGCAAACTTTCAAAGTTCTAAGTATCGTTTATTTCTGAAAGCCACAAAGTTCCCAAAAGAGGAAAAGAGGAGGTAGAAAGACACTGAAAAATTAAACAAAATCAATACATAATGGGATCTGGAAAATGTAATTATAGTTTTGAGAGAGTTCTTTCTTATTTAAAGAATGTATTTTATTCATAACACTCAAATATCACATACTCTCCTCTGAGAATATATAACTTCCCTTTATTTGCAATTTTGAAATTATGTGCCAATAAAGGAGAATGAAGTTTACAACCAATGCTAATGGTCAGTTCTGAGTTCCATGTGCAAAATATAACTCATAGCAATTTTTCTAAGTAAAATGAATATACAAAACTCTAAAGAGAGAACCAATAATATAGGGATCATAGGATCTCCTAATCCAATTCTTGGTTTTTACAAATGAAAAATTGAGGTTCAAGCTTGGCTGACTTGCCCAACAATATCTATTAAGTAGCAATCAATATTCAAACCCAGATCTTTTTACTTTAAATCTTGGGCCCTTTTTACAACATGGCTAATTCTTTTCATATAGTCTAAAATCTCCAACCTCTGGAATGTTCTTGCTAATGTACCATGTATTTAAATGGCAGGACATGGTGATACCAACTGGCAAAGTGTGAGACTATAGCGCAACAGCAGAACATGTACCCAAACAGAAGGAAATGGAAGAAGAACTGAATTAGTAGTGAAATTGTGGGAGAGAGGAAAAGAATAGGAAATTTCCACATCAAAAAATCTTTTTAAAAAGATTATAAAGCTAATATGAAACCTGGCATCCTTTTCCTCCACAAATGTTGAATTACATAGATTACACTGAGAGTCACATGTTAAAAGTTATTACTTTATTCTGGACATATGCCATCTTGTCAGTGAGAATGATGAAGGGATTTGGAACCATGATGTCAAAAGAGATCTTACTGAAAGGACTATGGATGGTGTTTAAAGAAGAGCAAACTGAGGGGAGAAAGAATAGCTGCTTGCAAACATCTTAAGATCTGTCATGAAGAAGAGGGATCAGACTTGTTCTGCTTGGAAATGGAAGGCAAAAATGGAAGAAAATGGAGAAGGGGGGAAAGTTACACAGAAATAGATTTCAGTTCCATACCAGCACAAACTTCCTAAGAACTAAAAGTGATCCAAAAATAAAATGGGCTGTGTCAGGGATGAGTTTCCTATCGCAACAAGTTTTCAAATAGCCACTGGAATGCTTTATCAGAGGTATCATAGAGAGGACTCATGTTTCAAGTAGGGAGTATAATGAGATGAGCCTGAGGTTCCATCCAATTCAAGGATTCTATGATTGCTCTCTCCCGGTGCTCAGTACAGTAGGTGGTTTTACAAGATAGGAAAGTAATAATGAAAATATTTCTGGCACTATTCAATTATAAGCTCCATTGGAGCAAAAAGGCAGCTTATTTAATTTTATTTAGGTTCTTCCCAGAGTCTAATATGGGACTTTACTGTAGGCAATTAATAAATGTCTACTGAACTGAATTGCTAGGAAACAATAAAAAAGTCACAAACTCATCTGCCCGGCCAGAATTCACATTTTAATTATTTTCTCAGATAGTCACTTACGGTAAGGCCCAATCAGCATCTCCTGCCTACTTTTGGTCAGACTTTTATGTGTCTCCTAAATGTATAGGTAAGCTTAGCACTGATGAAAGCTGGTAGCTACTTGAAAGAGTCTCCTGACTAGAAAGAATACACTGCACATATTCCTAGCTGCTTCTGCTAACATAGCCACCTATTTGGGAGCCTCAAGGGAAACCCCTTTGACGATAGTTCTAGCTCACCAAGCTTAACATCTTTCTTTATGTTGTTTACACAATTACTGGAGTCTTCCTTTGACCTGACTTTCCAGGGTCACTGATTCGTGCTTTGGCTCTTGATACTAATCAGTGTCCCCTGTCAGGACCCACTGCTTGCTACCTTAATGGCAACACCTTCAGCACACCAACCTGTCTCTAAGCACTCCCTGAATTCTATACGAAGCATGTTTTTGCTGAATGTTTCGCAGGAAAACCCCAGTTCCCAAACTTTCCTTGCCCTATTGCCAGGTGGTTGGTCCTAGATCCAGATGGATCCCCAAATGCCATAAAATGCCTAAGTGCACACCCTTGAAGACTCTCAGGCACCTCATACTTGAAGCACTACAGCACAACAGGTCGAGCTGAACAACACCAAAGTTCCTCCTTCTAGTCTTATTTGCTTTTCATTCTTTATTCTCTTAACTGAAAGCAGACTCAGGATTCTCTGCATGAGAATGCTCTAAATATACATTTTCCTTGCTAGTATGTCGAAAGAGAAGAAAGATATTTTAGAGGCAGAAAGGACCTCAGAGATTGTCTGTTTTAACTCCTTCCTTTTATAGATAACAAAACCAAGGGCCCAAGAAGCAAACCGACTTGGTCAAGGCCACAGAGGTAGTAAAGCGAGGGTCTCTATTATTTTTTCATGTATTCCTATCTAGCTGAAGGCTAATCTCTCATTAGTAATTCTCTTATTTAAAGAATACTAAGATTACCTCAGTACAGAAAACTGGAGTACTGAGAGTAGGTCAGCCTAATCTGAATGCTCACAGATATCTCAGATCCATGCTCTGCAAGTATAAACCCATGTCATGAAAGGAAGATACAAGCTCTCTCTCTAATCAGTCTAATCCTGTTCAACAATAATAAATAATATCAGCAACTCACATTTCTATAGCGTTTTCCCTGCAAAACCACACGAGGCAGGTAAACGAAATATAATTACCCCCCACTGTACAAATGAGCATACTGAAGCTCAGAGAGATGTAAATTACTTTGACAGAGTCAAACTCCAGGTTTTCCCGAGTCCATGTCCAGTATTCTTTCTTTACACCTCAGAACCAGGCTATGCCCTTGCCTATGCCACACAATGGCACTGAGGTCAACCAAAAGGCCACAGATATATGGACAACCAAGCCTAAATAAAACATAATAACCAAAGAAGGAAAGCCAAATGTAGCTTCAGACAGAAGAAATGGGTCTTCAGTCTCATCTTGAATCACAGCTATTTAGTTATTCTTAAATAATCCAGGAGTAAGCCCTAAATTCTTCTTCTCTTTTGGCCCACAAGAGCTGTCACTAACATTCTGGAATGTGTATGGGAAATCAAGGGATAGTCAGGCATGGAAAAAATTCTTATGATCTAGGAGCAATGATCTAGGAGTTCTCTAAAAGCAACTCTTTTAGAGAAGGGAAAATCCAGGGATTCAGAAAACTTAAAAAATAAGATAATTATTTTTAATGAAAATGCAACTACTTGGTAAATGCAACACTCCTTCCATATGTGATTCTGTTGGCACAATACTCAATCTTCTATAAGACTGTCAGCCATCATAGGATAATAAAATCTAAAATTGGACTTTATAGAGGTATACCTGGTACAATCCCTTTCATCTGACAAAAGATGAAAGTGAGACCCAGGGAAGGAAAGTGACTTGCTCAGGGTCATACAGGTATTAAGTAGCAGAGCAAAAATTTAAAGTCTCATTCCTTGATCAGATCTAGTGTTGTTTCCACTATTATACTGTCTGTATCCCTTTTTCAAACCAAAAATATAATCTCCTTTTTACCCTATCCTCTCTGCCCCACCCCACTCCCCCCAAAAACCCAGTAGAATGAATACAGGGATTACCAGTCAAAAGGCTGTGGTCCTATCACTTACCAGTTAAGTGATCTTAAGCAAGGGCAAAAACATATCTCTATTTCTTCATTCATAAAATGGGGACAACAATCCCTGCTCTTCCTAATTCAAATAATTATAGTTTTAAAGATAAGGAAAATGAGAACCAGAAGTAAAAGGACTTGCCCAAGATCACATAAGGTAAGTTTAGTAGACCCCAAAAAAACCGCTGTGAGAATAAAATTGAATAATACATACGAAAGTTCTTTACAAGAACACTACTCTAGTGGGAGGTATAATCATCTAAATCAGCCGTTCTCAACCTGTGGGTTATGTTCAATTTGTAACAATGAAAATACATCCTGCATATCAGATATTTACATTACGATTCATAACAGTAGCAAAATTACAGCTATGAAGTAGCAACGAAAATAATTTTATGGTTGGGGATCACCACAACATGAAAAACTGTATTAAAGGGTCGCAGCATTAGAAAAGTTGAGAACCACTGATCTAAACCAATCGGTCTGACAGCCTACTTTGCTAGAATACACCGACTGCCTATCATTCAGAATGCTTGTGCGCTCTTCTGCACAGAGAGGAATTACCTGAGGCAGATTTCAAAAGTGGGAGACATAGGTTATGTTCTAGGGGGCTTGTGATCCAATGAAAATAACAGGAAAAACAAACCATCTCAAAGAAGTAATCTATTACAGGATCACAAAGTCAGGGCAAGAAAGCACTTCAGAGATCAGAGTCCAACACCTTCAGTTTACAGATGGAGAAAACGAGGCCAAAGAAAAGGTAACACAGGCACCCAAGGCTATACAGCAAACTGATGACAAATATAACAAAAACATGAGAACAATTAGTAGCTCAGCATTCTGAAATGCCATGACTGCAAAAAAACATGAGAAATATTTTCCTAACATGGAGAAGAGTGACCTGCAAACGAGACATTTATATCTGAAAATCATCTTTTTGAGTACGCCTGAACCAACAATTCAAAAGGCTAAGATCATATAGCATGTAGATACAGGCACAACTCTCCTTTTTATTCCCATGTGAGAAATCTACCCTTTTTTTATCTTTTAATTTTATATGCAGAAGAAAACCTTCTACTCTAAAGGCAAACTGGTTCCTTGCCAAAGATGCCATAGTGGGTTCTGTCTAACTAGCAGTCTTTAAGATATCCACCTGCTAGTAAAGCCAAAGGGATAGTCACACTTCAGGTAGGGTTTGGATTAACTCACCTCTGAGGTACCTTCCAACCCTAAGATTCTCTAACTTTGGTTCTCTAATTAAAAAATAAAATACAGGAAATATAAAAATAAATAAATAAAGTAAGAAAAAAAGCTTGTCTGCTGATCTAGTTAACAAGAACTTATTAAGTGCCTCCTATGTTCTAGGCGCTATACTAAATGCTGGGGATATAAAGAAAGGCAAAAGATAGTCCCTGATCTCAAAGATTTCACAATCTAATGGAGAAGACAACATGTATACAACTACATAAGACAAGATATACATGGAGGGTAAACTGGAGACAATCAGCAGAAGGAAGGTACTAGCATTATGGGGGATTGAAAGGCTTCTTGCAAAAGGTGGGATTTTAGCTGGGACTTGACAGAAGCCGGTAAAGCCAGAAGGCTGAGATGAGGAGGAAGAGAATCCCAGGCATGGGACACAACCAATAAAAAAAGGAAAAGGATCAAGAGATGGAGTGTCATGTTCAAGAACAACAAGGAGGTCAGTGCCACCACATTGTGTAAGAAGGCTGGAAAGGTGGGAAGGAGTAAAGTTATGAAAGGCTTTAAAAGACAAACAGCTGACAAAAAGAATGTAATTTCTAAATATCAGCACATAACAAAGACCAGAAGATACTTGCTGGATTATTAACATTCTCTTATATATCACATAAAATAAACATACAACCAACTGTAGCTGTGAACAGGTAATAAATAGTGGAGCCAGGTAGAGCAAATCCTGGAAGACTTCATATTCCAGAAACTACTCTGCAATGGTTTGAAGGAAGGGGTATGTATAGTTTGGAAAAGAGAAGAACAGGGAAGACACAATGGAGTTGAAAGTGATGTCTTAAAGAGAAATAAGAATGAGTAGAGTGAAGCTGATCCAAAAAGTCTCATTTTCTAGAGTGATTTAAGGTTTACAAAGTACATTTCTTACCACAACCCTACGAAGTAGGCAATGGAAGGATATTCTTCTTATTTTGCAGATGAGAAATGATGCAACTTGCCCACTGAAGTAGAATGTGTTAGGTCTATGATTCAATTCCAGTTCTTCTGACTCCACTGTCAGTGCACTTCCCACTAAACCATTATGATAATATAATGCAAAGCTAGAAGGGACCCTAGAGATCATCTAATCCAGCAGTGTCAAACTCAAATGGAAATGGTAGCCATTAATCTGTACATAAGGATCCTTGTGGGCCGCATGTTGACTTAGTTTTAACATGGAATATTATCTATGTCTTATTATATTGTATTTATTTTGTTAAGCATTGTCCCAATTACATTTTAATATGGTTTGGGGCATACTAGAGAGTGTTGTGGGCCATATGTTTGACACTTCTGATCTAGTCCAAGAGAGTGGAACTGATTGCCCAAGGCAAGTGGCAGAGCAGGGGATTCAAACTCAATTTCCAGACTCTTAAGTTTATTGTCTTTTTTCTACAACATTACCACATACCTGGAGCAGAGGATCTAAACATGGGCACAGTAGAGCTGGGAGAACTTTGGTAATTGGCAGATTTGAATAAGGAGAGGCTGGTGAAGGGCTTTAAGGTTCTGATTAGGAGTTCAATTTGATTCAAGAGGCAAGTTGGAGTCAATAGAGACTTGTGACATTTTAAGAAGTACATTTCTATGACATTTTCCTCCCCCACTCCTCACCCATGGTCAGGTTTATCCCTCCTCAGATCCAGGAATAAGGACTTCAAATAGTATGAGATTCTAATTACTCATATCCTCCTCTTTAACTATCTAAAACAGGCAAGAAAACAGATTTAACACTAATTGCTTGGCAATCATGGCTCTAAACAGATATGAAATACCCATCAAAATTATGGTCTAAAATTTCATAGTTCCTTGACAAGCATTATCATGCAGGACAGGAAAAAAAAAGTTTTAATAACTTCATTACACATCCCACGGATTATTTCTAGCTCTGTGACCTTGAGTTAGTCCGTTCCCTTCTCTGGAATGTAGTTTCTTCATTTGTAATGAGGAGCAGACTAGATGATCTCTTAAGGTTCCTTTCCAACTCTTAACATTCTATGATCTTGCCTCTTATCAAACATTCAGACATGCTGAATAGACTGAGCTCTCCCTGCCCCCACCCCAAAACCCAAAACTTCTAAGAAATAGTTTTAAATATTTAAGTAAAAACTATGACAATAGTAAAATAAAGGCTAAGACCAATTTACACTGTGGGACAAGAGGCCAGGACTAGGAGACAGGAAACCTGGGTTCTAATCCTGTCTCTGCCACTAAATTGTAATATTACCTTGAGTAAATCTCTGAGTCTCAGTTTCCCATCTGTAAAATGAAGAGGTTGGACTCAGTAAATTACCTCCTAGGTCTATCAATCTATGAATTCAGCTCAATTCAGTTAGTCAACAAGAACATACTAAGGGCTTATTATGTGCCAGGCACTGTGCTAAGCATTATGGAGAGGGGAAAAAGAAAAATTTGTTTCTGCCCTCAAGGAGTTCCCATCTCTTTTAAAGTCAGTCATCAAACTGCTCTCAGGCTTTGAGTTTAATGGAAAGACTGGACAAGTAGTCCAAAGACCTCGGTTCCAGTCTGAGAGCAAACAAGGAGTCTTAAGGCCAACAGAATAACAGCAGCTCATTTTGGTGGCCATTAAAAATTCACAGAAGGTTTTCCTCCAAACAGCTCTAAGGGACAGATCATGTCAAGTTTTCTATCTCCATTGAATCAGGAAGGAAAATAAGGTTCAGTGAAAGGGCATGACTAGCCCATGGTCAGACAGCTCCCAAGGCGAAGAGCCAGGGTCCTAGCAATGTTCTCAGTCACCTCCTTTCTCTGAGATGGAGGCTCATCTTTAAAAGGAGGAACATAGACTAATGCTAATACGCTCTCTACATTTCTGTTCTCTTACCAGCTTTAATATTGTACACGTTTAAGTAGTAGAAGTCAATTTTGTTTATCATCTAACAGTTTATAAAACTTTGCAAGCAGTTTTCATTAGTATGTACAGTAGTACTTCATTTTGGTTTTCACAAGTTTTGAGTTGGAGAGGGAAAGCAGTAATCCCACTTTATAAATGAGGAGGCTGAAGTTCACTAAGACTAAGAAAAATTTTTAAAAGAGAAATTGGAAGTGAAGTAGCTCTTACCTTGGGAGCTTTGGGAGGATTCAGTAGAAGAGGAGCTACTATCTGTATAGCTTTGTGGTTCTTCTTTCACCTCCTGAACAGACGCAGCCCCAGCCTCAGCAACCCTGGAGGCTTGCTGTAAGGTTTCCGTTACAAGCTGTCTTGTTTGCTCACTAACAACTGTGGCTTGAAATGTCACTGGTTTTGGTTTGATGAGAACCTGAAAGAAAGGTAAAAATCTGTCTAGCTGCAATTTTAGAGCCAGTTAAAGAGCTAAGTACATATTTAAGAAGTTGGAGCTTGCCTTGAATTTTTTTTACATAAACTAAAACAATATAAACTATGTACCTAAAGTGTTTTGTGCATAACACAACTATGGAAATACACCTTATTCTATATTTCAAATATCAAAACCCATGTCCAGCTTACCAAGTATCACATCTCTTATAAAAAAATAAATAAATAAAGCCAAGATTCTCAACAGCATGCTCAAGACTTACTTAGTCTTGAACTACAAAGCGTTAATTTTAAACCAAGCAGGGTAGTGAACCAATAAACGATCAGAAACCCAACAAACATAAGGATTATTAAAATTTGTGCTTATCATACATCCAGTATGAAAATATTCATGGTAAACAGAAAAAGAGCAGACATATGGGTTGTAGCCAACCTAGTACAAGAGAGCAGTGAACCGGTAGTCAGTAAGACTAAAAGCTTAGAGCCTACTCCTTTTAACTGAGTCACGATGGTTTTCTTGACAAGTCTCAGAGCAGTGATGAGAGAAGTTTTTGCTTCTCCTGAACTGACACTTGGATATGATTCTTCTACTAAGTGCTATGTGACCAAGGGCCAGTCAAATCCCCTCTCTAAACCAGTTTCCTTACATGTCAAATGACAAGGTTGACTGGTCCCTTACAGCTATGTGTTAGAATGTACAATGTTCTAAGATCTCTGCTTGTACCAACACACCATTTCACAACAGTCCTTCTATCCATAACATTCTTTGTTCTCAGGTCCCTTCTAGCTCTAGGCTTCTAATGTTCTAAGATCACTTTCTAGCTCTAGCATTCTATATTCTTTTTCCTAAGAGTATACTCTCAAGTAGTATATTAATATAAAGATTAAATACAAGAATGAATAAGTAGCCAGAAGACTTTGAAAATTAGGAAGAAAATTTTATATAATTTTAGGAAAATAAGGGATGTTTGTAAATTTCATGAAAGGGATAGGTGTGTCACTTTTTGATTAAATGAGAAGACAAACATAGAAGGGGAGGGAGAAAATTTGGAACTCAAAATTTTATTGAAAAATGAATGTTAAAAATTGTCATGAAATGTAATTGGAAAAAATAAAATATCCTTTAGAAGAAAAAATGAGAAGACAAGAAAATATACATTAAAAATTAAGTTTGGGGAGAAAATGCATACAATCAAGCAACACACCAGAAAGTTACAAAACTGAAAATATTCTTTAATCCAGCAATTCTAATTCTTGGACCATACCCTAAAGATGTTACTGTGAAAGGAAAAAGGACCTATCACTACCAAAATATCTGTAGTTGTTCTGGTTTTAAAAGTTGAAAAACTGAATCAACCTACATGACAAACAATTGACGAGTGGCTGAATAAACTGTAGTGTTTAAATGTTAATGGAATACTAAGTGCCCTTAAAAAATATATGAGTACAAATAAATATGCAAATATATAGACTGATGCAAAGCAAGGACAGCAGAATTCAAAGTACATATCCACACATCCACCCACCCAGACATCTATCCACTCATATTCCAACAAATCAGAATGGCAACAAATCTTTACAAATACACAGATGGAAGCAATCAGAAGAAAAACACACAAACTGTTACTGTTATTTTATTAAATTTTAGAGGAAGGGGACTGCACCTATGATTTCACTACCACAGGGAACTTTGGTGAAAAAATTCCTTCTACTAATACAGCCTGGTACCTTCTCTGCCACTCAGGGTCTTAGAGAGTGGCCAAAGGACATGAAAAGTTTAAGCAATTTGCTCTGGGTCACAGAGCCAGTACATATGTGATACAGAACTTGATCCCAAGTCTTTCTAACTTCAAAGCTGATGTTTTTTTTCTCTAAGTTGTATGTGAATGTACATGCATACATAGGCCCAGAGGCAAATGTATGTGTATGTACATATTTATATACACATCCATATACATATATGTACCTTCCCACAAAGTTACACACATGGGTAGATATATTAAATTACTATTTATACAATGTGTACGTATATATCCACACAGGCACACACATTATATACATATATGTTAAATAATTATTTTCCTCATCTTTTTCAAGTAAAAACATAAATAACTGAGGTTTTATTTGGGTTCACATGTCTAATGTATTTGCAAATGTTGAGAACAGATAGTGTTACCTACCTCACTCACTGAGCAGTGGTGAGGTACAAATGAAATAACGTAAAAACAAAGATTTATAAACTGTAAAGTGCTATGTAAATGTCACTTGCTATGCTTCTCTTGATCCAGTTCTGATACTGTTCTTTTCAAATTTGCCTTTGAAACCTTCCAGGTTTGTATTAAAAAAAAAAAGTACCAACCTCTAATGTACTCAAGGGACTTGCTTCAATTACTAGCCAAACAGTTAATGGTATGTCTGTCAGGGGAGAATCAGAATCACAGAATTCTCTGTGAAGAAAGGAGGTGAAGTGACAGTATAGATATCTGGTCACAGTAACCCAGGATAACTACCTAGAAAGACTGTGGAGATGAGATTAGCATCTGTCAAAGGAATACTCATACTGATAAAAATCATGGTTCTTTTGATGAAGTAAGGCTATACCTGAGGTCAAAATTAAAATGCGAAGGTTTACTTTGGGGGTGCTGAAGATCTATACCCTCATCATCACCACTCCAACAACTAACAAAGCTGGTTACAATGGGATGAGACTCCCCCTTTTGTAGTCAATGGCACATCCCCCAAAACACAAATCTCTAAAGATATGTGGACCAATATAAAGTGCTGAGACATATCAGTTTTAAGAAAATAAATAATTATAATCAGATTCTAGTGGGCCCAACCACAATTTAAAGTAATTTGCATTTATTTTGGATAAAAGATTTAGAACTGGAAAGAATCAGAGATCACTTAGTTCAACCTGTTCGCTTTACAGATGAGGAAACCAGGGCATAGAAAAATGACTCAATGATACAAAGTAGCAGACCCAGAATTAAAACTGCAGTGTCCCGATGACAAATCCAGGGCTCGTTCTACTATGATACAGACGCTGAAATACTGGATATGGTGGAAACTTTTGAATTCTTGGATATCCCTGACCTCAAAAGAGAAAACATAGAAATAAAATCTTAGTATCTGACCCATATACCTGTGTTTTGCCTTGCTGCCCATAAACAATTTTTGTCGGGATGATTTTAGCTGCTGGCTGAACCGTAGAGCCTATTCCTTTCGGCTGAGTGACAATCATTTTCGTGATGGGTCTTGTAGCAGTGATGATAGCTGGTTTTGCTCCTGCTGGCACTGCCTGAATGGTCTTTTCTCCCTAGAACAAAGCCAAAGTTTGCATGTTAGATTTGAACCTTTATAGGGGAAGCAAGGGAAAAGACAAAATGTTATGAGGCACAGTGCAATGTTTTACAGTGACATTAAAGACTTTCCATAATCTGGTCCCAACCTACCTGTTCAGCCTTTATTTCACACAGTTCTTTGCCATGTGCTAATGCAATATCCAGTTTGGCTGATGATTAATCCTCAAAAGCAGAATCTAGGTCACATATATCTTAGTGTACCTAGGGCCTAGCATAGGATCTTGTGTATAGTAGGTGCTCAACAATGTTTAATGAGTTGTATTGAATTTGAATTGAACCAGAACTTTTGAGGTGTTCACAGAATGAGAGCACTGTTGGAATAGCCCTTAGAAGGTATCTAGGATCCCTCGCCACCCCCTCGACTCACACAGGTATCCCTTTTACAGCATCTCCAACAAGCAGTCATCCAGCCTCTGCCTGAAGACCTCTGGTGAGGTAAGCCTGTTCCACACTTGGACAACTCTGTTAGGACGTATCTCTTCATATCAAGTCAGTTTTCCTCTCTGTAACTCCCACCTATTGCTCTCAGTCCTGTACTGTGGAGCCAATCAGGACAACTTTAATCTTTCTTCCACAGGATAGTCCTTCAAATGCCTGAAGACAGTTACCATGTCTCCCTTAAGTTGTTTCTTCTTCAGATCAAATGTTCCCAGTTCCTTCATCTGATTTTGCTGTCATGGTCTTGAGTCCCCAATCACCCTAGTCACCTTTCTCTGTATGTACTCTGGTTTGTCAATGTCTTTTCTAAAGCACCAGGACCAATAATGTTCTACACATAGTTCTACAAAAGTTGCCTCATCTCTAACCCAAACTTTTGCTCATGTTACTCTCTATACCCAATCTTAGCTTCATTTCAACCTGTTGAAATCTTACCCCTTCCTGTCTGAATACTACCTTTTCAATGGAGATTTTCCTAATGCCTTTGGATAGTACTCCCACTCTCCTAAAAACTTCCTGCATTTTGCCTGCATGGCTATTACATACTACTAGATTGCTCTGAATGACAGCAATTTGCATATGAAATCTTATCTACAAGACTGTAAGCTTATGGGAAGAGGCTCTCTCAGATTAACCTCTGCATCTCTGCATCACAGCACCAAGGTATAGGCCTTGCACATAACAGGTACTCAGTCATTTGTTGGAAGTTGAAAAAATAAACATTCAAAGTAAGAGGATCTTATTAGAAAGGATCTTATTATTGATAACTAATCCACACATCTGTAGAGCTCTACAGTTTAGAGAGCACTTTCTTCCTAACTCTTATAGCAATGCAGCAGAAAGAGAACTGATTAGAGTCTGTGGAGTGCTGGCCAAGCACCTTCACTTCTGAGATCATGTCCTCATCCCTACAGTGAAAACTGGATCAGGTGACCTAATTATGTCCACAGCCATGTCTAACTCTAAATCTTAGGATACTGGGACATCTAATTCAACCTCCTATGCAAGGAAAGAACTTTCAACCCTTGACATACTTCTTTTATTTGGACAGAATATAAGCTTCCTGAAGACAGGGACAGCTTCATTAGTGTATTTGTACCCCAGTGATTAGCACAACATACAATAATATACATATGCTAATATATGTAAATCTCTTTGCAGACCTCAAAGCATTATATAGGGTATCTCAGAAATCTCAGTTTAATATTAAGCTATTAAGGTTACTAAAGCTTAAAACGGCACTAAAATTTCTGGAGACCCCACTACAGTGCTTTGAGGTCTGCAAACAAATATAGACATATAAAATCTCATTTGATTGCCACAATAGCCATGTAAATTAGATGCCATTCTCATTCCCATTGTAAAGGAATGACAACCTGAGTCTAAAAGAAGTTAGGTGACTTGTCCAGGATTACACAACTAGTAGACATCTGAAGCAGGATTTGAACTCAACCTGATTCCAAATCTGGTACCCTATCTATTCACAACCCCACATGGGGTCACGACCCACAGTTTATGAAGTGCTGAAGGGGTCATGATTGGAAAAAGTTTAAGAAGCCCTACACTACCCCACTTGGCTGCTCATTTTTAAGGTGCTTAATAAATGCTTGTTGACTAACAGATGAATTAATAAAAAGGGTATTAATCCCTTACATTCATATAACACTTAACAGTTTTCAAAATAGTTGCATGTGCATTGACTCATTTGACCCTCACCACAATACTATTAGACAAGCTGGACAAGTATGATTAACCTCATTCAAGAGATGAAGAGGCTGGAGCTGAGAGAGTTTAAACTATCTGCCCACATTCCTAGAGCTAATAAATGGCAAAACTAGAACAACAGCACGGGTGTTCTGTGCTAATCTACTTCTCCACACAGAAAGGAATCACACTACAGAGCATGTCTAAGTGACATGTCCAAAATTATCCACAACCCAATTAACAGTCTCAATTTAATATAAAAAAATAAAACAAATTCCTCACTTTCTCATCAGTAATTAAAACACACTACACAATATACTATACAGCATGCTAATAATAAAGTATATTAGACACCAACCAAATCCCTGCCTAAATGGTCCCCACGCAAGAGGAAAGTACAGTGAACACAGTTATCATTGGAGGGCTGCAATAAAGGAAGGAAGCAAACATTTATGAAGCACCAGGCACTGTATTAAGTGCTTTACAAACAATGACAGCTAATTAGAATAACATTAACATCTAACATTGATTTAGTGCTTATGTGCCCAGTGGTATGCTGAGCACTTTGTAATTATTATTTCATATGATCCTCACAACAACCCTGTGAGATAGGTGCTATTATTATTCCATTTTACTGGTGAGGAAACTAAGGCAGGTCACAAAGCTAGGAAGCGTGTGAGGCTGGATATGAATTCTAGTCTTCCTGACTCCAGGTCTGGTGTTTTATCTACTGTGCCCTATAGTAGCTTCTAAAGAAAAGCAAAACACATCACTATAACACTGGAAAGTCTACAGTGTTTTTCTCATAATATTCCTGAAGAAGGCAACACGTTTTTCATTTTTGTAAATAGAAGAGGAAATGGGCTGGAGCTGAGGTATGAACCTCAGTCTCTTGGCTATATGTCCAGTTCCCTTTCTGCTACATCCCTTGCCTCTCAAAGTGTCTAGAAATGATAGAAGTATGAGCTCATGGATAGCGCAGGATATCCTTTCAGTTCTTCTGAGGCCACGTAAAATCATAATGAGCTGGAAGCAAGCTACCTGGATAGAACAGAGCAGGGAAAAAAATTAAAACAGGAGCAGATAGACCACTGTCCTTCCACCTGGAAGGAAGAGTCCAAGGGAAAACTCATGGTGCTTCCTTTCTGTGACTGTTGGGGTGTCAACAGCACCTTCTAAGTCTGACAGCTAAAGAGTTTACCACTGTCCTCTTGTCATCATTCTCCTCTCCATGGACCAAAGCCAAATGTGTTTCAATGTTACTCACAACTTCAGTGACATTCCACTCAGATTTCAGTGCAAGAAAATCACACCAAACTAATTTCTTACTTGAAAATTTTAAAACCTAAAGATTGTGAAATCACAGATCATGTGCATCTTTACTTTGTCTTAACTTTTGCCTTCATTTTTTTACTTTCTTGTTTATTCTTAACTTGCAGATATGGGAACTAAAACTGCTGTTTTGATAAAATCTGGCATAAAGCAATCACTCAGAGGGTATTTATTGAATAGAGGATTTAAAAGTCAGAAATGACATCAGATCACCTGGCCCAATCATCTAAATTTAAAGCCATGCCTTAGTTATAATTGTGAACAAGTTTTTCCT
>CM053596.1:95042734-95060138 GCA_028646575.1 Pseudocheirus occidentalis
CCTTCTGCTACAGATAAACCCAACTACTATAAAAAATAAAAAATGAGAGAATTTTTTGTTTTATTTTTAAAGCAGGAGTGTCAGAAAAGTTTGGGGCCCAGATAAGATGTGTAGGTATGCAAAATAATGAAAAGGATTGTAGGTTATCAATTAAGACTTTCTGGTCTCACATGCACTCACACACACAAAAAGCAACATACTATCAACTGCTTTACCTTCAAATATTAAGGTCAAGGAAATATACACATGAACTATGTGCACTAAACCACTTCTCTTCCTCTAAAAATGTAGTTATTTTGTTCTAATATAGTCAGAGAGGTTCTGTCAAAGTCCTTTCCCAATGCTTCACCCTAAGCATGGACAGGACCCCAAGATCTTGAAGGATATCTAGATCACTAGAACATGAACACATATTCCAGCAAGTCCTACCAAACTGAAAAGGGCCATAGACAGACTATGGCTGAGAAACAACCCAGTTATATGCAAAGTTATAAACTATAATAGATACCAAGAGGCTCATCATCAGAGGACTGGCCATGGAGTGATGGTTTATTTCAGACACAGCAAGTGATAAAGACCATCTAAGCCACTGGTTCTCAACCTTCCTAATGCTGTAACCCTTTAATTCAGTTCCTCATGATGTGGTGACCCCCAACCATAAAATTATTTTCACTGCTACTTCAAAACTGTAATTTTGCTGTTATGAATTGTAATGTAAATATCTGATATGCAGGATGCATTTTGAATTTAATGCATTTTGAACATACTGAACATAACCCACAGGCTGAGAACCTCTGATCTAAGGTATGGAGAAATCACAGTGTGCAATAGTGGAGGGAGGACTCATACCAAAAAATTAAGTATTCTTGAAGTAAGCAAGAGATGTAGTATACCTGAATCAGACACAACATGGGAAATGGGAGCTATATTATCTTAGACTATTTCTTCTAATCTTTTAAGAATTCCAAGAATTTATAACAATTTATAACTCACAAAATTAAAACCATTAACGTCTTAAAAAGTTACATACAAAGGCAAGAGATGTTATGAGGTGGGAGAGTTGTTTTTAAACGGAATAAAATCATTGCACTATTTCACATTTTAAAGGCATTATAAAGTATAACATATTATACACTGAATACTTTAACAGATATTTATAATCTCACCTTAAAAGCTAGAATAGGATTATTTCCTTCAAAATTTGACCCTCATCAATTTGACAAAGATTAAATGTTCTCATACTCATAATCAAGTCAAAATTCACATCTTAGAAGGTGGTGCCTTATGCCATTGGCTCCAAGATTTCTTTTCATTTCTCCTCTCCAGTCATAAAAAGTGCCAATTCAATGCCAGGAATGACATTTCCTGACTTTATCAGGTTAGAGCTGCCCACCAAGGGTACAGAAAACACTCCTCACCTGCAAAAATGAACTGGTGGGGACCACTTGATCAGAGATGATTTGTCACTTTAATTTAAAAAAATAATTGATAGAAATGGCTTTCGTGAAAACATTGCACTTTAGAGGCTATAACCCAAATTTAGCGGCATTAGATAAGCCAAAAGAAATCAAAGACAAACCAAAACACTTTTTAAAAGTAGAACAAATAATAATTTTTACTGTCTTAATAGATTTCGAAATAGGAAAAAGTCAGCATAAACAGGGGAATATAAATAGGATTTTCTAATTCTTTGATTTTTAATAATCTAAAGTGATATTATTAATTGAGAATATTGAACAATGACCTTTCAGTATTAACAAAAAAGCTGTATATACTTTTTTAAAAAATCAAAAGTTTAACATAGATCAAGTACTCAGAGGTCCCTGTGTCAGAATTCAGGTCAGAAACTGAACTTAGTTATTCAAAGTAGAGACTGAAAACCCAGCTTTGGATTTATATGCTAATATACAAGCAGAACTTACAAAAATTATGTCACAAAGTTAGAAGGGTATTTTTAGCTCATCTACTACTACCTCCCCTTATTTTACAGAGATGGAAGCTAATACTCAAAGAGAAGGATCCTGCTCAAGATAAACAACAAAACAACAACAACAAAACTATTGACAGGACTCAATCTAGTGATTTGAAAACAATGTGCTTTTTATATCCTGTGTGAAGTAATATATACCCATGTCATAAGATATAATATATACCTACCAGAGACTATGTTACTGCTAATTATCTTGCCCCCCAGAGTGGCTAATGATTTGGGTACTACTGTAATGATGCTACCGCTGGTTGTTTTCACATAAGTGGCAGCTCCAGGGGTTGCAGTCATTCGAGCCCCTATTGAAGGACTGACTGTTGGTCGAGTGTAGGTTGCCTGCGTGCCTATATAAAGAGAAAAACAGAAACCAAAACCTGGTATTATTAACAAAGAAATTATGTGTATTATTCAAACACACTAGATTCTAACCAAACTAAACTACTGTTCTTGAATTTCATCCTGCGTTCACATCTCTGTGCACTGACACAGGGTATTTTTCATATCCCAGACAAACATCTTCCCTATTTCCACCTTAGGACATTTTGCTCTTTTTCTGGGCCTAAATGCAAAGTCACTTTCTCCATGAAGCCTTCCCTTAATTTCTTCTTCCTCCTAAATTTTTTTTGAGAGCATTTTGTCTACATTTTTCCTTTGCTATTATCACTTTCTACCTTCAATTACACACATCATATTCGCCCACACAACCCCATTAGATTTTCAGCTCTATCCCGCTAGGATTCCAGAGCACTGATGATGAAGCTTGCTATCTACCTCTTGACAGAGAAGAAAGACTTGAGGTGCAGTAGAAGACATATATTTTTTCACATGTTCAATGTGGGAATTAATTTTACCCAAGTATATGTATTTATTATAAGGACTTCTCTTTTATTTTTTTTCCCAACAGAGTAGGTGCAACAGAGCAGGGAAGATAGTGACAGAATAGCCAAAAAAAGAAAAGAAAAGAAAAGAAAAGAAAAGAAAAGAAAAGAAAAGAAAAGAAAAGAAAAGAAAAGAAAAGAGGTTCACGGAGGCACCTTTTTAAAATGCAAAGAAAAGATGGAATGCCAGAAAGAAGCACAGACAACGAGAGCTCTGATAGCTGCAGGTTGAACTTAACACTTAAAAGAAAATCAAGGTTTATATGATAGAGGACCTAAGTCACATGTACAAAGCTCTTTCTGTTCTACTGTCTATATGAAAATACCCAATTTTTTGCATTCAGGATAAAAAAATAAATAAATATTTTAGGCTCTGATGGTATAGACTACATAGGTGGTCATCTTTTTACCTCCAATGTCAAATAATACATTTTATATAGTTGGCACTTAAATATTTTTAATCTGATTATTAACTAGTTGCACGGCCCCCCAAATAAAGTTGTAGTATGTCAGATTACTAATTTGTAGTTTTACAATTCACATAGGAATCATGGCTACCTCAATTCAAATCAACTTTATTTGAATATATTTATATTTTTAAACACCATTTATAAGTTAATGAAATTACAAAGTGAAAATATATTATAATTATTTTGTTCCCTTCTTTCACTAACTGCATACCAATACAAACTCACATTTAATAATCATTCCTACAAATGTCATAAATTTTAAACTACTTGGTTAATAGCTGATTCTTTTTTTGTTTTCAGACATTCAAAAAGCCAAGTATTAACAACAACAAGCACTATTTATTAAGAGGTAATTGAGTGCCAGGCACTATGCTAATCACTGAGGATATGACTGCAAAAAAAATAAAAGTTCCTACCCTCAAGGAGCTCACACTGTAATGGGAGAAACAAAATGAAAACATCTATGTATAAAGAACATATATACAGGATAAATTGGAAATAATCTCAGAGAAAAGTGGCACGAAGATTAAGGAATCCTGTGAAAGGTTCTTGTAGAAAGTGGGACTTTAGCTAACACTTGAAGGAAATAAGGGAAGCCAGGAAGAGGAGATAAGGAAGGAGAGCATTCTGGGCATGGGGCAGTCCAGAGAAAATGCTTAAATTGCAAGAGGGAGTGTCCCATGTGAGGAAGGGCAAAGAGGTCAGTGTCACTGGATCATAGAGTACTTGGAAGGGCCAATCTACTGTCACCACTGAACAAATCACACAGAACTATTTACCTAAAATTGTTATAAACATTTAATGTTTATCTTCTATTATGCTCTAAACAGAGTCCACAATTTTAATAGCTATTTTATAACATTAGTCCTTTACCCTGCAAAAGTTTATTGAATAGACATATATTTTGCATTATTTCACATGCAAAACTGGTATCATGTTGCCTGTCTTCTCAATGGATTGAAGAGGGGTTGGAGTGAGGGACAGAATTTGAAACGCAAAAAAAAAAAAAAAAAAAAAAAAAGTTAAAAAAACATATACATATGTATTATTTTAAAAGCAGCAGCTTACTGAGCACCTAAAGATAACAATGTACCCCCCTACATGGAGACTACAGTCAAGTAGGGTAGATGAAACATTCACAAATAGCTCAATAAAAGGTAGAATGTGAAAGTACATTCAATGGGAGAAGTAAGACATTCCTAAGGGTCAGGAAGGTAGGGTTGTATTTCTGGAGGAGACAGTGTTAAGACTGGACTTTGAAGGATATGTTGAATTTGACAGAGGCCAAGACAGAGATGTTGAGAAAAAGAGGAATGATCTTTTTGATCTTTCAAAGTAAAATAAGTAATATTAGGGGACAGGGATGGGGAAGGGTTTCATGGGCTGTGTACAAAAAAAGGGCAATTAGCTGGGTCTGGCTAGAACCTGTCTCATAATAAGTGCCAGGGATACAAATGATATTTTCTCAACATAACACCTTAACTGACTTGACAGGACATTTTTGCTCATATGTATATTAAGGTTTTCTCTGATATTTTAATATCTCCAATGTTTTTTAAAAAAAACCTATTGTACAAGGATGCAAAATCAATGAGGTCTACTTAATATAGATTTTTTCCAATCCAGCATGTAAACATTAATATTTCTAAGATTAAGTACATATAAACAAGGGTACTAACCATAATTTTTACTTTTTTTTTAAAAAAGCTGGTTAAATGGACCCAATGAAAGATTTTTAATACAAAGTTAAATTAGTTCCAATCAAATTTAAATGAAGTTTTAAATGTAGGCATCAGGATTAAACATCACTGAACAATTTGACAAATCAACCTCTAAAATGGAAGTAAAACATTAAAGCGTATAGTAGGATTTAGAGGGGATTTTTTTTTTACTGTATCTCACTCTTAATCATATTTTACCATGAGAAATAAACAATGATTTAGGATGACTCATGGATTATATAACCCAGAAGGAGGTTCAACTATGTTGCTCTTTCTTATAAGTATCACTTGCGTCAATTGAAAAAAGCGGGGTAGGGGTGTTAGATGAGAAACTGTTCAATACTAAAGATGAGACAACTATAATTTCACATTGCTTTTACTAAGAGAACCACACAGACAAGGATTCTACTGCAGCATGTATAGTCAGAATCAGAGAAAGTTAGAGCCTAGAAACAACCCAGCTCAACTGCATCATTTTACAAAGAAAGAAGTTAACATCCAAAGGGTGAAATGATTTGTTCAAAGTCACAAAAATGGAAAGTGGCAAAGGGAAAGCTGAGACCGATGTCTCCTGATCTTGGTTTCCTTTTACAGTACTAAACTACCTTTTGCTAGCAGCAGAGCTTTTATAAACTCAGTATATTTAATTTCCTAATGAAATAAAATGTGCATAAGTGATCTTTGAAGACAGACTCAAGACTTACCAGTAGGAGTGGTAACCAGTTTAGTTGTCATAATTGCCCCATTGCTGCTCACCACCATAATGGGTGAATTACTACTAGTGGGCAGTGTTGCTGTGACTGGTTTAGGGAGGATTTTACTTGGTTGAACCTGCTGAGTGATGATTTTAACACCTGTGAAAGAAGGGGGAAAAAAAAAAAAAAAATATATATATATATATATATATATGCGCATACACACACACACACACAGCATGTATTTTTTTAAATTCTAAAACATTTCCTTCACATGGACCTAAGAGGGCAGTAGTTTCACATACCTGTTTTAACTTTTCACTAAGCACATTATGTGCTTATGTCAATTATGTCAATCCCTTACCACCCCCTCCCCTAAATTTACATAATTCTACAACTTCCCTTCTTCAGATCCCACATCTAAGAAACAAGTTGCCAGGTATTTAAGCAAAGAAGAAACAATCTTTCCCTTCATTCTGGCCTGAAGCTACTTAAGTCTTCTTACTGAGGTAAAATGAAAGACCAGGTTTACCACTAGAAATGGCTTTTCCAGAGAAATAACATCTAGACAATTACTTTATGTGACATGTTCCCTGCAAAAGATCTAGGACAGGAAAACCATGATGAGAAATCAAGAACAAAGTTAAAGAGAAGGGGCTTTTACAGATTTCCAACACTTTATTGAAACAATGTCATCAATCTCCTTATCACTGAAATAAACAGCTTCATTTTAAATATTTCATTTTATAGGTATTAGCCTGTCAACTCCAGCACTAGATTCTTCTTCTACAGTCTGCCCCAATGCCTTCTTATGTTACGGAGGTGGTCTTATCTTTTCCCGGGACAGGCCCACAAAGTACAAACTCTGCTGAGGCGGAATGGCTTCAAGAGGAAGCCAATGACGGCCTGGCATGCCTGCAGTCTGAGGACTTGCCTATCGAAGGACTGAGAGGCAGAAGACGACTGGCCTTAGAGGACACACTGCGTTATTGTAGGGAGTAACAAACAGGGAAACGAGAAGGCTTTTGAAATGTCTTAGTAGATATACTTATTGAATGTTTACATGTAATGCTTGAAAAATACAGAATCTTGAGGCAGATTGCAACCTTCAGTGTCTTAGTGGAAGGTCTTTGAGAATTGGCGTAAACTGAAAAATCCCTTCCCTTACAACCACGCCGATGAGGAGCCTCCCTGAACTGAGTTAGTCTGGTTCCCCAGTCAGCAGACATACAATCTATTACTGACCCAGTACCTTAAGCCTTTCTTTCTAGTCTGGTAGAACTTGCCAGATCCAGTATTATACCTTTAAAAACTCAGAGCCACCTCTATGAGAAATACAGGGCATTAAAGGAGGGCTTCAGTGAAATCAAATTAAAAATATAATGCATATAATTCATAAAATTAATAATTACCAAAACTAAATGAGAATGAAATCATTGTTAGCATCTGTTCCACAGACAATAAAAATCATAAAAGGACTATATTATTGTGGAAAGCTAAGAAGTACATTATTGTTTAGGGTAAATGACTTAGGTTGACTAAATAGGAAGGATGGAACCTCCACTTATTTAATAGTATTAATAATTTCACCTCACTGTAAACAAGTGATGTTAAAATTTTTACACAGTACCTAAAGAATTTCACATTCAGTCTTTTTCATGAGGCTGTGGAAAACAATGATCTTCTGATATTATCTCATGGATGAGCTGCAAAGATGGTTCAGTCAAAACATCCCCAAACCAAACCTTAACAACTGCAATACTATAGAAACATGAAGCATTACTCATCAACCAGTCATATGGATAGTAGGATCTCTTTTCAACAATCAAAAGATAATAATTTCAAATGTGCTTTAACACATTCAAAAATGTAAAGTTAAAAGCCCTAGTACTGCCTCTAACTGTTCCATTCAAAGAAGCATGAAAAGCCACTTCCTTTCAAACATTTAAGCCACAGGATAGGGATAGAACAAAACTAACACTCCAAAGGATATTGTAGATCATTATGAAACCACTAACTTTTCCCCCATGGAATCTGTGAAGCACTGCCATGCCCTGCCAACCTCTTTCCACAAGTGCAAACCATAAGCTCTCTAGAACATTCCTTAGCAGTAAAACATGCACTGAGTACTACATTCTTTGGCAGTAAGAATTAACAACTGTCCTCATTAGAATTTGGAAACTATCACTGGTTTCAATTTTAAAGATAAATTCTGGTCCATGTCTTGGGTTCACATTATTATCTCAGAACTTTTCTCCAGTTACCTGATTCCTGTTTTATCTGGATGGTGGGCTTGATGCCAGGTGGTAACTGAGATTGCTGGGGCTGCTGCTGATGAGACACTGCTGTGGGTTGGGCCAACTGTTGCTGGGGCGGTTGCTGCACTTGATGTAGTTGCTGTTTCGGGGACTGTTGATGTTGTTTAGGGAATTGTGCTAGAATTTGAGTGGGGGTGGCCACCAAGCTTTTAGGAGAAGGAAGTCTGGATGACGCCACCTTAATTGCTGATGTGGATACACCTAAAAAAGAGCAAGAGGGAGAAAAAAAAATGTAAGAAAAAAAAGCAAAAATTAACATTGGGTATGGTGACAGGAAAAAAGGAAACAAGCAAAATATCACAGATGTTTCAGTCACCTTTTTTATTTTTTTGTGTTTGTGTTAGAAAGGGAAAAGCAATCATGAAATTCACAGAATTTCATTATTAGAAAGTAGATTAAATAACTTCTCAGATCCATTTCATCTAGCTTAAGTTCCTCTACATCTCCCTAAAATGGTATCCTGATATCTTAGCAAATCAATAAAAATTTATTAAGCACTTACCATGTGCCAGGGACTGTGCTAAAAACTATAGAGATAAAAAAAGAGGCAAAAGACAGTCCCCATTCTCAAGTACCTCACAGTTTAACATGGGCAACAACATACAAATATGTACAAACAAGCAAAGCGCAGGAAAACAGGAAGTAATTTAGAAAGAAAAAAGTACTAGAATTAAGAGGGGTCGAGGAAGGCTTCCTGCTGAAAACAGGGCTTTAGTTGGGATTTAAAGGAAGCCAGGAGGAAGAGCATTTCAGACGCGGCAAACAGCCGAAAAAAATGCCTGCATCTGGAAATGGAGAGATGAAGTGTTTTGTTCATGGAACAGCAAGGAAAAGAGAGTCACCAGATCAAAAAGTACACAGCAGGGCATAAGGTGTAAGAAGAATGGATATATGTCTGGGCAGCTAGGTTATAAATGGCTTTGAACATCAAAAAATAATGTTTGTTATTAGATTCTGGAAATGACAAGGAGACACTGGAATTTATTGAGTACGAGTGGAGGATGGACTGCAATGGGGAGAGACCTGAGGCTGGCAAACCCACTAGCAGGCTCTTGCAATAATCTAGGAATGAGGTGATGAGGGCCTGTGTCAGGTGGGGTGGTAGTGCCAAAGAGAAGGGGATTTATTCTAGAGATGTTGCAAAGCTGAAATTGATAAGCCTTGGAAACAGAGTAGACATGGGGATTGAGAGACAGTGAAAAGTCAAGGATGACACCTAGGTTTTGAGCCTGAGGGACCAGACAGCGTTGCCCCCAACAGCAATAGGGAAGGCAGGAGGAGGAAAGATAAGTGAGTTCTATTTTGGAATCTTGAGTTTAAGGCATCTACTGGACAGGATGCCTGAAAGATAGTTGGAGATTGATGACTGAAGGTCAGCAGAGAACTTAGGGCAGGGTAGGTAGATTTGAGAATCATCAGCCTCTGCTTGCACATGTACAAGGAATAAATATTTGAAGGAGAAACTCACTACCACATAAGACAGCCTATTCCATAACTGAACAGCTCTCAGTGTTACAAAGTTCTTGCATATTACTGAGACCAAATCAGTTACCCTCCTGAGGCAGCCCTTCAAATACATGTTGATAACCTAAAGATAACATGTCTGTGCTTTTATACTGGCCATCTCCCCTACCAAGAATGCCCTCCTTTCTTGCATCTGCCTAATAAAATCACTCACTTTAAGTCCCAGCACAAATCTCATGATTACGATCATCTCCCTCTACCACACACATATATACACACACGAGAAGATTTTTATCCTCCAAGTTTTTTATTGTTTAGTCACGTCTGATCCTTTGTGACCTCATTTCCTTGACAGAGATATTGGAGTGTCTTGCTATTTCATTCTCTAGCTCGTTTTAAGGATAAGAAAAACCAAAACAAAAGTGACTTGCTCAGAGTCACACAGCTAGTAAGTATATACGGCTGGATTTGAACTCAAAAAGATGAGTCTTCAGCACTCTATCCACTGTGCCATCTAGCTGTCAGGCTAAAGAGTGCCAAACCTTCAACTGGTTCTCCTCTTAAATGGTTTCCTATTCCCCTCACAGTCTTCCCTGGATGTATTTCTGGGTATGCGTCAATGTCCTTCTTAAAATGTGATCCCCAAACAGAATACCAAGAGGTCTGACTGACCACAGCAATCAATGTACAATGAAATCAATAGCCTTCGCATCCTCTGTTTGTAACCCAAGAAGGCTTTAGCTTTTCTGAATGCCCTTGTCATACTAAGAGCTTATGCTAGGGAGAGAAGAGGAAGGTCTGTGCCTTTCATTTCAATGGCTTAGGAAGTTCTTGAGGAAGAAAGTCTCTACCAACATAAGACTGAAACTGTTCTGTAACTTACAACCTTGGAGAGTTTCCCAAGAGCCCAAAGAGATTAAATAGCTTGCTGAAGGTCATATGGTCAGGATAAGTCAAAGGCAGGATCTAACCCAGGTCATCGTGACTCTGGAGTCATCCTTCTACCTGCTACAGAATAAGTTTTCTCTTATACTCAACCACCTTTGTGGCTGATGTGGATAATTTTTCATCAGCAAGAGGGGGAAAAAAGGAACTTAAAAGTACAAACTGATAAAAATTACAATTAAGTAAAAAATAAAATGGTGAGGTCTTCTTCATGGTGACTACCAGCAAGGCACAAGTGTAATTTTTCATTTTTCTCAATACAACATCAAAACAGACTGTTGAGTTTAAGGGACTATAAATCTCGTGTTTAGATTCCATTATGAATGTATATTATGAAATAATACACTTTCAGGTTTCAAAAAGCCAATTCATAATCTGTATCAAGTAAAATAAATACTACACAAAGTTCTAGTTCTTTAAGCCTTGATACTCTAAGAAAATAAGTTCATGAAACTATTCAACATGAGAAATGCACATTGCTGCTGATTGATTTAATGCTACCTTGCTATATGTTATTTTGTGTAATATTTTACTTCCCAATTTGAATGTTTATTCTACGTGTTTTCTTTATGGCTTTTAAGTTTTAATGAAAAATTTTATTAAAAGCTTCATTCATATAAGATTTATCTTAGGATTAAGAAAGGATAACTATAGGGGTGGCTAGGTGGTGCTAGACCTTAAGTCAAGACGACCCGAATTCAAATCCAGCTTCAGAGACTAAACGCTTACTGGCCATCTGACCTTGTGGCAAGTCACTTAATCCCAATTGCCCTGCCCTCCCCTCCTTCCAAAAAGCCAAGAAAAAAAAAAAGCCAAAAAAAAAAAGAGGATTGTTAAATCTATACCTCAAATGTAAAGAAAGCAGCTAGAATCAAGCTAATCTAAAATAAACAGTATAGAGGGAAAAGTAGATAAAAATGGAAATTATAACATTTTAAAAGCTGAAAAAGTCTAGCAAACAATATAGTTTCAAAATCCAACTAGCTTCCCTCTATGTGCTACTGAGTCAAACAGATTTACTCCATGTCCATTAGAATTACACTTCTTGGTAAAGGGGCAGCTTTGGATACATCTGAGATTTTTTGTTTTAGACTAGTGAGTCTGGTGAAAGAATGGACATGAATGCAGCAAAAAAAACAAAACAAAATCTTCATGAAAGCAAACATTAAGCACAAAATTATTTAACTGAATTAGAAAAAAAAACCCACAAATTTATGACTGTATACTACTAATAGAGTTCCTAGTACTTTATCAGTACACAAAATTGAAAAAGCCATAATGTCAAACAGAAAATTAAAGACTGTTATCTCCCAGTCTCCTGGATTTGACAAACACACAGACAGCCACACTGACTTGAGAATTCCTACCCATCCTTTAAAGTTAGGAAAACAAGAGGATCATCTCAGGGATCAACTGCTTGAAACAGGGAGCAAGAACAAAAAGATGAGTCTGACCTGAATCAAAGTAAGCCACAGAATAAAACATAAATGAAAGCAGAGTGCTAGAAGTTAAAGAGTGAACGATATGAGCCTAGGAAGTTAATAAACAATGCTAGTGATAGGCAGAGAGGATACATAGGAATGTGGAGGCATATAAGAAATATGCAGGAAACCAACAAAAATTTCAATGAAAAGGATGAAAAAAATACAATCACAAAGGCAAAAGACAAGGCAATAAAAATTTAACTGAGAAGCAAATTTAATAGAGAGGAGAAGTTTTTGGTCATCATAGTTAAGACATAACTCAAGAATGAATACTTTTTAACAAAGAACAGAAGTGGAGTCAGGGTTTAGATCTAACAATGAAGTTAAGATATCTGAGTCTACATGGGCAAGTCAGGAGAAAAAGGAAGTAATCAAATAACTGTAAAACATATTCTCCAAACACTATATTTCCTCCTCTGATGGTTCACTGTGATTAAGGGATGATGCTAAGTCATCCCTAATGACTGGGCTTCTTTTGAAAACTCCAATCTTTGGGTTTTAAAAGTCTGGGTTTATGGCAACAGTGTTGAAGCCCAGGAAGGGCCTACCAAGTCAGAAAGGTTTCAGTTATGAATACCCAACTTTGGACTGTGCACCTGTTATTTAAGGAGAAGCCTGGCTAGGTGTAGAGAAGTTCATCATGGATTACAAAGGGAAGAAACTGGCCACAACTACTAATATACCACATAATTACTGTGAAAGTTAAAAAAAAAAACCAGAAAGGAATTTGCGATCTGCATCAGTGTAGGAGAATTATGGTTTCCTGAAATACTCAAGTGGGCTTATAAAATATGATGCTTTTAGAATGAGTATTAGATCATTTCCTACAGCATCTTTTCACTATATAAAAGCCCCAAAGTATTCTTTTATGTATAAAAATATTCCAAGTATTATATATTGTTAGGGTTCACCAAACACACTAAATACCAGGATATAAAAATAAAAATTGCAGTGCTTCTTTAAAAATCTCCACTTTTTTTTAAGGTTGCAGCATAATAAGCAAGATCAAATAGTGACAGTCATTCTAAAGAAAGGATTATTAAGACACATTAAAGAAAGGATTATTATTAAGGCACTTAGGGGATGCCCATCAATTGGGGAACGGCTGAACAAATTGTGGTATATGAATGTAATGGAATACTATTGTGCTATAAGAAATGGGGAGGAGATGGACTTCATACAAATTGATGCTAAGTGAGAAGAGCAGAACCAGGAAAAATTTGTACACAGTCACAGATACATCATATGTGTGATGATCAACCTTGATAAACTGGACTGTTCTCAGCAACGCACAGTTAAAAGACAACTATACAAGTCTCAGACTGGAAGGAGATATCTATATTCAGAGAAAGATCTAGAAAGACCAGAGTTTGAATGGAGATTGAAGCAATGCATGCTATCATTCTTTTCCATGTTTGGTTTTGTTTCTTTTTTTCCCACTGTCCACTCCATTGGTTACAACGCTTCTATACAACCAGACTATTGTACAATGTGAAAGTATCTGCAGATCCTATATATGCTTGTACACCACCATGGGGGGTAGGAGAGAAAATCTGAAACTCAAGTGATTCTGGAACTGAATCCTGTAAACCAAAAATAAATAAACAAGTCAATAAAAAAAAAAAAAGACACAGGCACACTTAGAATAAGAATTAAAGGAGGAAGACAGACACATGATTTGGGAATTCCCAGATGTCCCTAGAGAGATCTGAAGCAATACCTCTTTCTTGGCAAAATACAAACGAAAAATACAGGCATGGGATATACATTTCTCTACTATGAGAGTGTCCCATAAGTCTCTTATAAAAACCACTTGCTAGAGACAAAAGAATAGTATCATTCTTGGTAGAAGAGTAACATAGTGTTTCCATTCTTTCTAATAGATGGATATATTTTAACAAACGTGAGGAGAAATGGAGAAGGAAAATGTGCCAACAAATGACAGTTCATATTAAGAATAACACTAGAGATGGTCAGGTGGAGAATCAGTTACTTTTTTCCCCTTCACAATCAAGTCTGAGAAATGAAATGTGAAGTACACTCACATCAGAAAACAATAGAATATTTAACTGATGTTCTTTCCTTAAAATAGGTTACGTAGAACAGTCTTTTTTTTTAAGTATATTAATTATGGGTCAAATTAGCAAGGTTATTTGTTTCTCTCTTTATTTGTTCAGGGCACAGAAAGGATTGGGTTAGAAGTATTTCAAAAGAATAATTAAGGTCTGCTACTTCTGATACTAACTGAAATATTTGGTAGAATTTAGAGGCAATTAATGACAGTGCCCTCAAAAGAACCTGCTACAGAAATTGCAGATGAAGGAAGCAGTATGTTATTTCCAGTTTCCTTTCTAATACAGTTCTGCTAGTCACTAAGTGTTAATGAAGTCATTCTCCAAATAGTTGTACTTTCCTAATTAGTAGCCTTAGTAGAAATAGATCTAACATCTTCCCTCTCTCTACCAGCTGCATTCCTATCCATCCTTTGAAGCCCAACTCAAATGTTACCTTGTTCACAAAGCCTTCCTGTCTTCCAGCAGAACTCCATACAGTGGAAAGTGTAATATACTTGGAGATGGGGACCTGCATTCAAATGCTGGTGCAGTCACTTACTAAACATATGTAACCTTGGGGAAGTGATATAACCCGCTCTCTACCATACTCCCTTCATCTGTAAGAGGAGGAATTAGATCAAATAAGCACTATGTCTATGTTCCCACAGTCCCTTAGACCACACCTATTACTTGTTTTGCAGTTTAATAAACATTTATTAAGTTCCTACTAAGTGCTAAGGAACACAAAAATTTCATTAAATGGTATTCTCTACCCTTAATGAGTTACCATTCTACTGGGAATTGGGGAGAAGCCAAAATGTATTTAACTATAACATAAAGTAGGCAGAGGAGAGATTTCAAGACTATGTGAAAAAAGAACACATTTAGCTAGAGGAATCAGGTAATCATCCACAGAGGTGATGGTATCTGAGTTAAGCCAGAAAGGATTCTGAAAAGCAGAGATGATGAAAGAGTTCTTTACAGGAATGGGAAATAGACTCTACAGGGAAAAAGGAGAAAAAGGACTCAAGGATAGGGCAATATATTGTTGAACTAGTTAGCTAAGGGAGTAACACTGAAGTCTATGAAGTGTAGAAAGAGAAACCAGAACATGAGTAATAGCTTGAAAGAACAGCATCTAATATTGCATATTTTCAATTTCTGTGCTTATCCACATCTCATCTACATACTAGACAAGAAGAATTAGGGTAAAGAAAACTTATCTAAAGTGTATCTACTGCCATACTCCATCATACTCTTTTATACACAATAAACACCAACTCAAAATTAACTGAATGAATGAAACTTATTAAACTAAATACATCCAGTTGTCTTAAGTCAAACCTTAGGTCAATAAAATCTCCAAATTAAAAAAAAAAAGAAGTTCCTGCCCACTAACTTCAAACAGTATCTCACACAGGTGAAGTTTCATTAAATCTAATATACTTCCAAATAAGCATTCTTATTCAATTCTACAAACCTATGCTGAATACCTACTATGCTCAAGAAAATGCACTAAGGAAAAAAAAAAAAAGGCAAAAGCTAAACAGCATATGTCCCAAAGATTCTTACATCCTATTGAAGGGATACAATATACGCAAAAATGAGTAATAGCAAAATATTTTTGAGGACATATAGAGCACTAAGAATAGAGAGAGTCAAGAAAGGTTTCAGGAGATAAAGCCAAAGCAGAATTGTAAAGCTGGTAATCGCTTCCCATTACCAGAGGTAAAGAGGTGGTAGGCAGCAAGGTCAGCCTTTTAAAGACACAAAGAGAAGAGCAAGAGTCTAGAGACTATAAGAAGGCCGGTTTAGCTGTAACGTGGTTTATGAAGGGCAGTAAGGTTAAGTGAGCCTAGTAAGGAAGGCTAGAGCCAAATGGGTTTTCAATGCCAAGCTGGGGATTTTATCTTCTATCCTCAAGAAATTAGGGACCCATCAAGAGCAATATGAAAAAATACTCCAAATCACTAATAATTTGAGAACTACAAATTAAAACAACTTTCTCACATCCATCAGATTGGCAAAGTTGACAGAAAAGCTAGATAATAAATTTTGGAGGGAGAAAATGGGCACATTAATTACACTATCAGTAGAGGTATAAATTGGTCCAAGCATTCTGAAAGCAATTTGGAACTAGGCTCCAAAAAGTTATTCAACTATGAATACCTCTTAACTCAGAAATACCATGAATAGAGCTATGCCCTTCAAAAAGAGGAAAAGAACCCATATGTACAAAAATATTTATAGGAATTGGTGGTCGTGGTAAAGAATGACAAACAAATGGGATACTCATTAACTAGGAAGACTTGAACAAATAATGGTCCAGGAATGTAATGGAATATTATTGTGTTTTAAGAAATGATAAAAAGGAAGATGGCGGCATAGAAGCAGCAAAGTTTCACAGCTCCCACACAGCCACCCTAAATACCCATAAAATACGACTCTAAACAAATTTTAGGGCTCCCAAACTCACAAAAATACAGAAAACATATCTCTCACTGAAGCCAGCTCGGCAGAAGGGGCTCATCAGGGCAGGCTGGGAGCTGAGGCCGGCCCAGCCCGAAACCAGGGCCAGGCCCCAGGGCAGTCAGAAGGAGCCCCAGCTTGAGTCGACAGGAGAGTGGATCTGCAGCACCTGGGGCAATCTCCACATTTATCAAGCCAGGAAATAAGGCTTAGTGAAAGGACAGTGGAATTCAAGCTTTCAAGCTAAATTTGGGGAAGGAAAAGCATCTGGCTGAACTGCTCCCAGGGCAAGGAAGTAGTGGGAAGCAGCAAGATCACTGCAAACAGCAACTGCCTCCACTGGGCTGCTTCAGAGCTCCTGGCCTGCTAATTGCAGTGGGGCAGAGACGATTGATCAGGGCCAAGGGCTCTTGCGCTGAGCGGCCTGGATCAGGATCGTGGTCTCAGATGGTGGTCCTGGGGTGCGCTTTCAGCAAGCCAAAGCTGGTGGGGGCCACAGCACCCCCTAAAAGCTCCAGCAGCTGTGAAAACCCCAGCAATTTGGGACAGAGCTTTCCCCTCTGGAAGTAGAGTTCCACAGAGCTAAAAAAAATCAAGCAATTAATTGACTGGCCAACATGAGGAAAAGGGAGCAAAATAAAAACAACAATAAAACTCTAGAATCCTTTTTTGTGAACAAAAAGGATCAAAGCATGGAACAGGAAGAAGACAACACAGTCAGATGCTGCCAAGAAACATGAAGATTTCCTACAAGCTATAGATCAACTTCAAAAGTACTTTTAAAACCAAGTAAGAGAACTGGAAGAAAAACTGGTAAGAGAAATGAGAATGATGTGAGAAAATCATGAAAAGAGAGTCAACAACCTGACTGAAGAAAACAACACTATAAAGAACAAATTAATTCAAATGACAAAAGAGG
>CM053596.1:95060638-95092850 GCA_028646575.1 Pseudocheirus occidentalis
TGGAGCAAGTGGAAGCTAATAACTTTATAAGAAACCAAGATACTATTAAACAGTTACAAACAAATGAAATAATAGAAAGCAATGTGAAATATCTCCTTGAAAAAACCACCAACCTGGAAAATAGATCCAGGAGAGACAATTTGAAAATTATTGGTCTACCTGAAAGCCATGATCAAAAAAAAGAAATGATAAAAAGGATAATTTCAGGGGTGGCTAGGTGGCACACTGAATAGAGCTGTGGAGTCAGGAAGACCTGAGTTGAAATCCAGCCTCAGACACTTAACACTTAACTAGCGGTGAGACCTTGGGCAGGTCACTTAATCCCAATTGCCCTGCAGGGCCCCCTCCAAAAAGAAAAAAAAAAAGGATAATTTCAGAGAAACCTGGGAAGACTTTACATGTGTACTGCTGTAGAATGAAGTGAACAGAACTGAGAGAACAATTTATACGGAAACATTATAAAGAATAATACAAATAAATAACTATGAAAGACTTAAGAACTGTGATCAATGCAATGATCAGCCACAATTCTAGAGGACCAATAATTATGCTACATACCTCCTATCAGAGTTGATAGAATAAGATGTAGGATAAGATACACTTTGGACACAGCCAATACAGGAATTTTTTTTTTCCTGGATTAACTACAAGGGTTTTCATTTTTGTTTTTCAATGATAGGATTAGTGGAGGTGGAAGGGAAAAAATGCTTACTAAGTGAAACAAAATAAAAGTCATATAAAAAAGAAAATTAGGGAGTCAAGGGCAGAGAGCAAAGACCATCTTGGCAGAGAGAAGTACCACCCTTTTCTTACTGACTAGAGCAAACAAGGAGGAAATAGAAGGGGGGAATGTAGTTTTTAAGTACAGAGCAATGGATAACCTCAATTTCCTCTGTAAAGATATGAGGTCTTTTATGGAGAGGGAGTTGAGTAGAAAGCAATTCCCATGTCCCTCCAGGTGGCCTACATTAATAGAGCTTGACTGATCCTCTTATCAATTCTGTATAATATTCGAGCTGAACTTAGCTAAGTTGAAGCTGAGATTTTCTTTTTTTTTTCCTGTTACCAAATTTAAAGGACATTTCTTTTTGGCATCTTTCATCTCTCTGTGTATCAAGTTTTTCAATGATCTAATCCAGGAAAACTCTCAAATCACCCAATCAGATAAAACACACAGAAATAAGTAGGAAAATGGAAGATAAAAAGTCAGGATTTAGAAGTGGAAAGGTTCTCAAAGATTAATTAGTCCATTCTCCCATCCACTATTAAAAAACATACCCCAAATTTCAAAAAAGTCTTTCTCCCATATGATCATACTTCAGCAGTATGAATGAATATTCAGTTTCCTCTCACCTTGTGCTACTGTTGACATAACCACAGATGGTGTTGAGGACACCACAACTGTTACGGCAATGGTATTAGGAACAGGGGATGGAGTGGAACTACTGCTGCCACTGCTGCTGCTACTGACCAAAGAGGACTGGGAAGCAGTTATAACCACAGGCTGCTTCTGAGTCGTGGAGGCAATGACTGACGTAGGGACGAGTTTAGTGACTGCAGCATAATTATGAGATTTAGAAAGAATGTTGGGTACAAAGGTTGAGCTTGGTGATGTGGTCACGATGATCACCTAAAGAAGAAAAAAAAGTTTTTTTCATATTGAACATATATTCAAACTGCATCATGATATGAATTAGAAAATACAGTTTAAAAGTCAGTTATGAAACCATAGCATTTTATTTTGTAGTGAACATAATTAATGATGGGCCAATGACACCCTGGCCTAAGAGCAAGAATGTTTTAGCTCCCTTTCTATAAAGTTCCTTGTATCTATTTAGGGAAAGCATCACAGTAAAATCAAAAGACAGACACAGAGAATAAAATTCCTTTTGGCTTTTAAAGTCAAACATATAAAATTGCCTAATTCTATATTTCACTGTCTGAATTTACTAAATGTGTACACATGCTATGATTCATATTAGTCAGACAAAATACAGAGAAAGATCCAGGAAAATGGAGGATGAAAGGTCAGGATTTAGAAGTGTTTCCAAAGATTAATTAGCCCAAACTTCATTTTATATGAAGAAACAGACCCAGTGGAATAAAAGTGACTTGCCCAAAGTCACATTAGTTATATAAGTGGCAGAACCAATATTAAATTCCAATCCTATTGGCTGCAAATCAGGTGTTCTTTCCACTTCAAGAATGTGCCTATCCAACAGGGGTAATGTAGTATAGCCTCTTTTCCCTTAAACTTCAAAGCAATTATTTTTCACAGTTGGTAATTAAAATTACAGAGGTTCAGCATCAGCTTTGTTTCCTCTCCTAGGCCAGCAGCCTTGGAATAAAATTTCTAGTCATATAATAACTGTGCCTCAGTTAACTCTTTGGGGTCTATCTGCTAACTCTTCTGTGGCTTGCAACATGGTTGATAAAGGGAATTCCCATACCAGAAGCTTCCACAGTGAAGAAATCACAGCTTTTCATGTACTCATATAAAATTATTATAACAAAAAGAAAATTTGAACAATAGAGCAGCGGTTTTCAACCTGTAGGTTCAATTTGTAACAATGAAAATACATCCTATGTTGTCAAAGGAATGTATGAGAGTTGGTCTAGTCATGTAGCATGGTGGTGGGATAACCATAGTTCAAGATATTTCTTTTTTTTAATTATTTTTTTTTATGTTTAGTTCTCAACAACAACAAAAAAAGAAAATACAACCTGCATATCAGATATTTACATTACCATTCACAACAGTAACAAAATTACAGTTATGAAGTAGCAATGAAAATAATTTTATGCTTGGGGGTCACCACAACATGAGGAACTGTATTAAAGGGTCGCAGCATTAGGAAGGTTGAGAACCACTGCCCTAGAGTCTTCATAATGAAATTTAACAAATAATTCATGAAAGTCAACTTCCTGGGAGCATGTGTACTATACAGACATGAAAATCTGTTAACAAGTAGATTGTTAACCATGAGAAGTCAGGAAGACAAGCCATGACAACTTTGTAAGAAGAACATTACATTTGGAGTTAAAAGAATGAAACCCAGTTCTGATGCTTCTTATCAATTTAACCTTGGACAAACTGCTTCAACTCTCTGAGCTTCAGATCCTCTTCAGTAAAAATAATGCTGAATGACCAAAGACCTCGAATGACCAAAGACCCAAACCTCAAATTCTAAATATCACATCTGTAAGAACTCTTATAACTCTGACATTTTATAATTTATCTTAAATCTCTCAATGACAGGACCAGAATAATTTATGTCATAATATCAACATTATAAAAATGAAAATTTTTTTTAAAGAATTTTATAAGCTGATGAAGAATGAAATGATCACAACTTTGGAAACAATTTATGCAACACTGTAAAACCAAAAGCTGTAAGAACTCTGATGAATACAATGACCATTCATGATTCCAGAGGACTGATGATTAAGATTGTTATCTACCTGAGTAGAGAGATAATGGATTCAGAGCAGAGAGAGACATAATTTTTACATGTATTGGAGATGGTCGGGTGCCAGAGCTGCTTTTACTCTACCATCTTGGCTCCGCCTTCAAGGCCTAATTTTTTACATGGCCAATGAGGGAATATGCCTTGCTTGATTATGTGTATCAGTTATAAGAAATTTGTCATCCTGTTCTCCCACACACACATACACACACATGTCCCAACTCTCAAATAAGCATGGGGAAGAAGGGAGAGAAAATAGATTTCTGTTCAGTAAGAAATTTTTAAAAAAATTTTTAAGAATTATAATACTTGTACTGCCAGTTCAAAGTTGTGAAAAGAGTATTTTGCAAACCTTAAAGAGCTATACAATTGTGTGTTACATGCAATGAACTAAATGACTTAGGGAAGAGGGTTATAAAAGAGATCAACCACTCAATCTATAAACATTAACTGCCTACTATGTGCCAAGAACTGTGCTAAGGTATGATCCATGTTGTTGTGGAATTTATAATAATGTTCCTTTCTTTAAGGTTATCAATATTACCAACTGCTAAATATAATGGTTTCTTTTTTTCTTCACTCCTCAACAATTTCTCTGAAGCTTTTGACACTTTTGACCATCTCTTCCTCCTGGATACTCTCTCCTCTTTTGGTTTCTGCTCTCCTACCAGTCTAACCACTTCTTCCTAGTCTTCTGCTGGATCCTCCTTTTCCTCTACTCCACTAAGCATGAACATTCCTCAAGCAAGGCTCTAGACCAGGTTCTCTTTGTCCTTCTTTCTCTAAGTGATCTCATCAGCTCCCATGGGTACCATGTTCACAAAGATGACTCATAAATTTATATATCCAGTCTTAATTTCTCTCCTGAACTCCAGTCCTATGTTACCAATTGCCTATTAGAAATCTCCAATTGGATGTCCACAAGTATTTCAAACTCACACCCAAAATAAAATTTAGTATGTTTCCCCAAAATCCATATCTTCAAACTACCTCTTTTCTGTTGACAGAACCATAATCCTTCCAGTTACTCAGGTTTGTAACCGTGGCTTCGTTCCTAACTGTTCCTTCTTACTCAACCTGTATATTCAGTAAGTTGTCAAGCCTTGTCAATTGTTTCTCTATGACATCTATACCCCTCTCTCTGGTCACACAGTCTGTCTCATAAAGTTCAGGTCCTTATCATTTCTAACCTGGATTACTGAACTGAAGTCCTAGTCTCACTCCTTCTAATCTCTTTCTTCTTTAATCCATCCTCTACATAACTAATAAACTGATATTCGTAAAACAAAGATCTGATGTCTTCCTTTTACACACACACACACACACACACACACACACACACACACACACACACACACACACACACACTCCCTCTCTCTCTTTGTGCCCACAGTCACAAAGCTAAGCAAGCAGCTTATTAAGCCTGGAGTCTTATCTTCCAGCTAGACAAGTTCAGTGTTCTCCTCACTATAACATACTGTCTCTAGGGGAACCTTACATTTCTTTAGCCTTTTAAGATTTAAAGAGCACTTTTCCCTACAATAATCCTTGAAGGGTGTTGTCACCTGAAAAATTTTCTAATTATTTTCTATTCTGAATCACAGAAGTTGAGAGTTGAAAGGACACTCATAAACCATCCAGCAAAAGCCATACCTGATCAAGTATTCTATCTATATCATCACTGACAAGTAGTCCTTCGGTCTCTGAAAATCTTTTTCAAATGAAAATCTGTTTTATGATCCTCACCCCTTTCCAAGTTATTACATTACACAGGAATTTTAGAAAGCTCCCCTTCTTCTCAGGGAACCAGTCCTTCTAGTTTATATGCTTGTTCCTATGATTTCTTCCTTCAACCACCCAAAAAAGCAGACACGCCTTTAGACTTTACTTCTAACCATGCCATCTCCAAGATCCCCAACTCTAAGATTCTTTTTGGATCACAATCCTACATCGTCACCAAGATTGAGCCTGCTTTCTGTCCTTATCATAACTCATCAGCCCCTTGCTCCTACCCTGTTCTCCTAACCCTTTAATCCTATACCCCTTCAAAATCTTGACTATATAGTTAGGCCATTTCAAAAGTACAATATCCTTCTAACCCTCTTAACTTACATAGGATGAAGACTACACAGGGTATGGGAAGCTTCAATCATTCACATCCTATTAATTCTCAACCTCTGTGTTAACTCTACCATATTTTCTCCTCTTATTCCTGAGTCACTGATTGCTTAGGTTAAAAAATAAACAACCAAAAAACCCCATTGCTAACTGGATCTAACACAAATTCATAGTCACTTCAACTGTTCTCTCATTACTGAGGAGCAATCTCTTTAATCTGCCCTGACACACTCACACTCCCCTGCACCACTGTTTCAAACCTTGTCCTTAAGCCTCCTCTAAACACCCTGCTTTCTCTAGGTAGATGACCTCCTGTGGATTCTGTAACAGTGCTCTCTACTGCTGTTTCTCCTATCTGTCTGTCCTTTCTCCCGTAGCCTTCATTGCTCCCTTTCTTTCCTCATGTCCCAAGGTAAGAATTTTCTCTCAAGCCTCTCTCCTTGGCACTTTTCTCTCTTTTTTCTGCATTTACCTACCAATGAAGAGGTTTAAAACCTCAATCATCTTTGATTTCTCCCTCTCCCTCCAAATGCAATCAGTCTTATTAAGTCTATCATATTTCAGCAAAACAGAAACTCCTTGAGAGTAAAAAAAATGTAGTTTAAACCTTTCTAACCCCAGCACCTGGCACAGTACCTGACATTAAGTAAGTAGGCTTGCTGACTGCCTGATATTCACAAGCTCTCCCACATTAGTCCCCTATTCTCCATTCACATTTTCAACTCAAATACAAACCCTTACCTCTACTTAAGACTGTTTTTACACTCTCCTAATTGATTTCCCTGTCTATCTTAATACATCTTTCACATTGCTGCCAAAATAATTCTCTAAAAGTACCAATCTGAATACGACACTCCCTGGTCAAAATCCTTCAGGGATTCAGTACCAATATGGAAGAAAATACAAATTCCTTAGCCTGGCATTTAAATTCACCACAATCCAGCTTCACTTTCCTTTCCCACCTTATTTCACTTTACCCCCTTTGCACATTATACGATCCAGTCAAACGAGACTGCTACCTATTCCCAGATCTCATTTTGCCCTCTCCCAATTCCATTCAATCACATAGGTCATACCTATCCCTTACAGATCTCCATAGTTGAAATCTTCATTTTTCCTATAAGGTACAGCTCTGAAACCACCCACCCCTACCATTTTAATCTGTAAAAATTCATTTTCCCTCCTATTTCTTATATCACTTTGTCCAGATACTTAACACACTAACGTAGCACACTAAATTGTATAAATCTTATCCCCATTTAAATGGCTAGCTACTTAAACGAAAGGACTATTTTTCATCCTCATTCCCAGAGATAAACATAGGACCTTGGACATAGTAGATAATTAACAAAAGTGTGGTGAATTAAACTGTTCACAATGCTAAAATGCTAAGACCACAAATAACTGAGGAGTGTACAATAATAAGATAAATAAATAATATAAAATAAATGAGGAGTGTATCCTGAGTAATGACATGCAAAAAATGCAACTGTATGTTTTTAAACTTTCATCTAAAATGGTTTTTAAGTTTTAGAACTTAAAGAGCTAATCTTCAGTCACAAGAAAATTCACTTTCTAGAAAAGCATCATTCCTTGACAATGAGTTACTGTAAAAAAAATATCATGTGACCCATTAGACTATAATTAGCGTATTAATGACCTAGAACAACACAGATGGTCACAGCTCATAATCATGAAGGAAAAGTGCCACCCATATATGGGCACAGAAAGAACACTGCACCTGGAACCAGGTTCAAACATACACTCTGCTACTTAAGAGGCAGGTCACCATGGAAAAAATCATAATAATTAAATAGCTAGTTTGTGTATAATGTTTTAAAGTTTGCCAAGTTCTTTACATGTCATCCATGTGACCCTCACAACAACTCTGTGAGATATTCTTATCCTCATTTTTACAGGAAAGGAAACTGAGGCTTTGCCCAGGGTCTTAGAGCAGGATTACAACAGGTCTTCCTGATTCCAATACTGGATGAAGATACTTAGCTTTCCTTTAGGCCTCCTTTTCCTAGAATGTAAAATATGGAGTTAGATAAGACACCTCTAATTCTTCATCCTCTGAGTCTGTAAGGTAGGCACAGAACTCCAGACTTCTGATTGTGTGTGACCAGAACTGCTTCTCACTGACCACAGCCAAGAGAGGTTCCAGGAATGCAGCCAATCATTCATTCACTCTCCATATTAAGTGCCTCACGACTCCCAGACCTATGCCAGCACTGAAGAAGATACAAATTTACTACACTGTCCCTGCCTTTCAGAAGCTTGCAAACCAAGGTGGGGAAATATGACATGACAAACAAATATGATACAATATAATACATAGTATACACTGGAAAAGGTTAAAAACTGTTACAGGGTGCCAAAGACAATTCATTACCAACTGGGGAGAAATCATGGAAGGTTTCGTGGAGAAAATGGCAAATGAATTGGACTCAAAGGGATGAGGAAGTCATCTGAACAGGTGAAGAGGCCAAGAGATTAAGTGAAGGAGGCACTGGAGACATCCCCAAAAGAAAAGCACGGAAAATTCTCCATGCTCAGATGTCTGAACTTTTGGTACAACCTATTCCAATCCTTCTAAGAAAACAAATACTGAGATTCTCTGGAACAAGGCCAATGTCTAAAATCGTGAGGTTGAGAAAACAGACATACTGCACATTCCAAGTTAACATCACCTTATGGTGGCCTGCCTAGAAAAGTAGGAGGGCCAGTGCAGCCCTCCACGCACACACTTACCTTCTGCGTTGTCGTGTTGGTCGTCTGTGTGGAGGGCTTTGTGAAGGTTATTTTTACAGGAGACATGTGGGGGGGTAAGGAGTTGGCGATGCTTTGCATAATGTTGCTCATCTTGGGGCTGCCACTTACAGGCACAGTGATAGTCTTTGAGACAGGAACGACAGCCTTGGGAACTTCCTTTAAAACAACGGGGGAGGAGCTAGACGAGTTTGTTCGTCTTCTTTTCCTGGGTTTTTCATCTTCATCTGAACAACTAACACCTGAAATAGGATCAGATTATGGTATTGGTATCCTGGCCCCGGGTACTCTCTGCTAATCAGAAAACACTTTATATGATTCCCAATCACTTTTTTTTGGTCTAGACATGTGATTTTATTGGTGACAGGATCTCCCCAGTGAGGAAATTTCTTCTCCCAATCTAGATCAGCAACTGTCCTTCAATTCAGAGTCTTAAGAGATTGGCCTGGGGCCCTGAGGGGTTAAGTGACTTGCCCAGAGTCACATAGCCAACACATGCCAGAAGCAGGACTTGAACCCGGCCTGTCCTGATTCCAAACCCAGTGCTCTAGCTACTACAACACACTGCCTCTCAATGACTGACACTAGGTGTGCCCCTATTCTGAATGATCTAAATAAACTGAAATCAGTCAATAATCCTTCATTAATTTCCGATTTTGTACAAGTCCTGGCACTACCTGCGGAGATATAAATACAAAATAAGACACATTCCCTTTCCTGAAACAACTGCATTCCAGCAGGCGAGATGGGGAATGGACAGATGTCACTGGAATTGTGAACTAGAGGAAGAGTCCAAATAAAATTAAACAAGAGGCTCAAGGGTGAAGGGACTGCTTCCACCTCATGTTCTTTGACTGGACTGTTTTTTCTCTATAGACTATAAATATACTGGTGAATCAAAAAAATGTTCAAACATAGGTCTTTACACTGAAATGGAGTCAACAATCAGAAAGGGCTAACACCACACAAAAATGAAAACTCAATTCTTGGCTTCTCGTTATTCACCATAATCCACTTGTTTTTGCAATAACTTTTTAAAAATCAAAGTAAGAACTATCAAATCCACCTAGAGTATTACTGTCATGCAAAGACAAAAAAAAAAAAGTATGCTAATTAGCTTTAAGACAAAAATTCTTTAGCTCTCCCCCCAAGCCTTCTCATTTCCATGATCTCAGCCCCTGAAAGGTTGCCAAAGAGTGATATGCATTAGAATCATTGCTTTAAACAAGGAACAACATAACAATTATCTGTATCAATTATTTAAGGCAAAACAGCATATAGTAACAATTAGAAGGAAATACAACTAAAAATCTAACTTACACAGTGATAGCATGTGATGAAAAATTTTATAAGCAACTATAAACAGAAAACTAGAAAATAACTAGAAATGAACTGACTAGAAAATTCCTTTCAATCATTAAGAATTTAATACAGCTTAACAAATACTGGGGATTACATTAACTGTAGGAAATAAACATTAAACAAGTCATATAAGGATATATTGTCATTTGTGTCTGAGGCAGTTCTTTACCATTACATTATTAATAATAAGGCAATTACATACTTGCAGGAAGGTCCTGTTCAAAGGTAGTTCCCACAGTGAAAAACTATGGGAAGAAAGTGATTTCTCTAACACCAGGACTGACTGAAAAGTATCACACCTGGTCATACTCCATAAGCATTAACCCTGCTGAACACTGGACAGCAAGCCAATAATTTACTCCAAGAGGGCCAATCCAACCCCATGCTGTATTCTGCAGGCAAGATGGCTTTGGGTCTTGGCAACACAGTGAGTGTCACTTACTTTTGACATAAACAGTACTTCCACTTGGCAAAACAACTACATTGGAGGCAGGACTGGCAGGTCTTGGTGACTTTACCGTTGCAACGCTGCCACTTGGAACTGGGGTGGAGGTTGGGGTTGACGTGGTACTCGTGTAGGAATAGCAAACCACTACTAAACAAATAATAAGAAAGCAAATCTTGTAAACTTTCACAACATCTTTACAGTTTCCTTTTCAACAATTTAACATGACTAAGCAAGAAGTCAATGAAAAGAGCCTATCATCAGTAATTGGTACCAAAAGCTAGATAGTAATGCCCTGCCCCTCTCCAGATGTCTCCTGGCCTGAGAAGTCTCAGCCAGCCCTCACACCAAGAGGGAAGGAAGGGGAAAGTAAAGTGCAGTAACACACATGTGGGCAATACAGGTAATATGGTATCATGTAAAGAGCATTGGATGTGAATTCAGGAGAGAACTGAATTCAAATCCTTGCTCTGCCACTTATTAAATGTGACCCTTCAAGTGTCACTCATTTCTTCTGGGTCTCAAAATCCTCATCTATAAATTGGAGAGGATAATTCTTGTACTCCTTGCCTCACAAAGTTGTGAGAAATTTTTTCATAAGCCATATGCCTTAGGATATTACATAAATGCCAGTAGTTACTGTAAGCATTATCATTACTTTTTAAAAACTGCATTACTTTTAGTAGCATTAGTGGCCTGCCACTGAGGGAACAATGGACAGTTTTGAAATGTCCAACCATCAACTAGCTGGCAATGGCAAATTCCTATCTGACAACTAGCGGAGAGCTTGGGCCAAGTTCTTTCAGAAGTGCCCAGTTCTCTGGGTACCAAAGTAAGATAATCAGGAAACTCTCAGAACTCAGACTTAATAGGTTTCCACTTTCAATTCCCTTATCATCTGATGAAAAGAATAAATGGAGGCAGCAACAGCAAATCCCTGAGCTGGCTAGCCAAAGAAGTGGATGCAAACAGGTAGACGTGGTATCAGAAAGGTAACATCCCCACCACAAAAAAACATAGAGGAAATTGATGGAAGTCTAGTTCATTGGTTGGAAAATGTTACTCCCTGAAAAATGTCTATCTTTGGCCATTAAGCTAAACTCTGACATGAATATAAAAAAACCACCCAGTTCTTTTTCTCATCTCTACTACTAGGTAGGAAAAGATAGCTGCCTAAAGTAATCTGGCAACTACATTTATTTCTGAGGGTCATTCCCACAAGCAAACTGTCATACAGGTCTAAACAGGAACATCCAATCTATCATTATTGGTCATCTAAAGAATAGATCTATAAAAGGAATGTTTACTATAGTAAATCACAACTAAAAAAGTCTATTGATCAGAAGCTATGCCTAGTGGTCAGAAGTAAGACACACTGGGTAAAACAGAGAAATACACCACTGATTCCAGAAGATGAAGACTGAGCTTCATTTTGCAAGACCAGAAGACTAGCACCTTTTGCCAGTGGCCAAAATGACTGCCATCACCATGATGATTTTTACATTCCTCCTGCATTCAATAAAGAAATCAAATAAACTGCTCACAGGTATACATTAGTTAAAAAACTCACTGCAAGAAGGGCTTCTGCTATTTGTTACATAGCAGGTGATTTACTCCTCCTGCTTTTTATTTGGTGAAAGTCCCAATTAAGCAAGATCCCAATTTGATCATGTTTTCCTAAATCAGAACAGTCCATCATTACATCTGGTCACCTTTAAACATTTGGAAGAAAATACTTAGAAATCCAGATCAGATTTTCATAAAATGAGAAGAAAAACAGTCCAAACCATCTCTGCTGGGAGAAACATTATTCCTCTCACCTTCTTTGCTTCCTGTTTCTGCAGGCACTGGAAGAGATGCATTGTGCTGGATAGCTGCATTGGCAACAGCATTAGCTGTGACAGTGAAGGCAGTTTGGGGAACTAGCCGGGGCATCAGTGGTACTAGACGACGACCTTCAATAGACCATTCTGAAGAGCTATTGGGTCCAGACATACTAAATAAAAAAGAAGAGGCCACTGCAAGTGTTCTCCATTGCTAAAAAAGCAACTATATATTTTCCAATCAAACATGACTTTTGAGGTAAAACAGTTACTGCATAGCAGAAAGTTTTTCTAAGGAAGTAATACCAAAACCAATTACCATAATTAGGGTTTCAGATTATTTCACACTTTACTTAGGAAACAACAAATTTCATTTTATAAACTAAACCTCAAAATATCCACAATGCAGACTATGAATTTTTTAAAAGCTGTCCTTCCACATTTATTTCATTTTTAAAAATACTGAGCCTTCAAACTGATTCCAATAATTTTTTTGTTTTATATTTGACTTCATTAATGACAACTTTTTTTTTAGGAATTCTTAAAACTTCCTAATATGGTTTAATTTCCCAATAAAATAAGAACCAACTTCCAAACCAGATTTATCAGATGTTCACTGCTGTTGATAAAAATTAAACTTTTGTTAAGTTTTGTCAAAGTAATTAATTTAGTGTCTGTGGATAGATTTTAGGTGGAGGGTGGGGAATGGTACCTATGAACTTGGATGAGAAAAAAATGTTATCTTTTCTTTCACCAATATCTACTGTGAATGAAACCCCAAAAGATTGTACTCACAACATACACAACTGAAATTTAAAATTTTCTTCAATTATGAAGGTGCTAAAAAAATTACAATTCTGATAAGTGATTAACAGGCATTGCCATACTGTCAAAGGTTTCCATGACACAAATCAGGTTGAGACCCCCTGTCCTAAGGCAGTAAGTGAGAGGACAGGATACAGAGGGGCAGAGAAGGACTGCTGTGAATATGCACATATTTGATATCCTTTTCATGTTCCTAGGTGACTCTAGATAAACTTTACAGCACTGGAAATAAGCAGAAACCATAATTAGTTATACACTAAATATCCTTCTGGCAAATGTCTTCCCAGTAACACTCAAACCAGGAAAGGAGGTATCAAATGAAGTTGGGTCACTTCTCTTGAGTTGGTTCAACAAGCTGATTTTAACTACTGGCTAATCTTAAAGTTTAGGGCCCACCCACAATCAATGAATATTGGATTATGCCTCTTTTTACTACACACACAAGTCTTTCTGGATACTATTTAAAAATAGACATTTTACAGACACAGCCTAAAAGAAATCCAAGTCTATGTATATATACGTATGTTGTTTCTTTGATGCCTGATAAAAATGTACAAACTACTAAAGTTTTAGAAATGGAAAATGAAATGCTGCCTTCATTTTAAACAGCTCCTTTCCACTACTGCTAGCTTAAAACTAGAAAACACTACTAAAATGAACTGCTGTGCCATCATACCTAGGAACAACCTATTTTAAAAATATTCATTTAAATTTCAATTTATTCACATTGATTTGGATATTGTTACCTAAATGGTATCTACTTTTACTGAACAGAATGAATTACCATACAACATGAGAGGGGCTTACTTTAAATTAAAACCAGTCTTAGGAAAGTACTTCTTGAAAGCAGTTCAATATTCACACTAAGGAAAGTGTACGAATTTCTGGAACATTTTAATGTTAGTCTCATCCAGCAAAAATGAAGAAATGAATTTTTAAGCTCTAAGTTATACCTATAAAGTCTAATCTCTGTTTGAAGTAAGAGATTTAAAAGGAGGATGAAAAAAAGGAAAGAGGGGTATGAATAAGCAATAGATTATTTCTAAAGGAAAAAAAATTTAAGCATCTTCAATCAGTTATTCTACATTTTTTCCTAGTGTTTGAAAAATATTAATTTGCCACTACTTAGCTATCAATTTTATTAAATTGTTGTCTATCCACTTTCTTGTTAAGTGTTAGATGACAAAGAAGGTTGTTCTTCACTTACCTTTTAAAGCAGATTTCCTCCCTGCTACTCCCTAATATATTGTTTAAATGATGGCCAATGCCAAAACTTCGGAAGATTATGAATTCTAAGAGCATGGATTCAGAAAAACAATAGTACAGATTGCACTATAACTTGGGCAGAGAATTTATAAATCCTCTAAATATTTCCAACATAGCCAAAGAACTGAGACATGGCCAAAAAGTGGTTTTTCAATAGAACTGATTTTAGGCAAGTGAAATGTTAAACATACAATACTTAATATCATCTAAGAGAAAGTCACATTTGTTTGGGAATGAGGAATGTAACATGTATTTAGTTATCTAAGTAACTTATTGGAGGAAAGAGTTTTGGGGCATCAAAAGATCCCAGAGATGAGGGGCTATCGAGCATCACTGGAACCTTATATAATCAAGGGGTTCTGGAATGAAACTTTTGTTGCAAGAAAAATCCCATGGAAGGCTGATAGAAATCCCTGACCCCTCTTTCTGAGGTACCTGTCAGGTATATAACAGAAGCAGCGTGCCTTACTGGGCAAAAGAGCTCAATGTGGTAAGTCACTTAACCTCTCTAAACCTCAATTTCTTCATCTATAAAATGGGATAATAATAATAATACCTATAGTACCCATCCCATGGAGCTACTGTCAAGTCAACATATTAAGCTCATGCCAGGCACTGTGCTAAGTGTTAAAATTGAGGTAATGTAAATAAAATAATCACTAATCTTAAAGAGCTATTCAAAAAGTCTCTGGCCTGCTGGGTCCTGAAACATTAAGAACATTAACAAAATGATCTCTGTCCTCAAAAAAGTACCTCACATGTAACCCTGTGCATGCCCCACTCCTGGAGGAAAAGAAAAGAAATTCCAAATCCCTCCCATGCTTCCCTAGTCCTAGAATCACAGCTGGCTGGAAATGGCCTTGTTAAAGGACCCTAGCCCCTCAAATTGAGTTTTCTACTTGTCCTACTATGACTGAGCACAGTCCAATAAAACTACTGAATTAAATCCTGTCCCTGCTCCTGACTACTTGCTGTGTGACCTGAAGCAAGTATCTAGACCTCTCTGTCATGATTCACTCCTTTACAAAATGAGAGGCTAGAATTAGATGATCCCTAAAGTCCCTTCCAGCTCTAAATCTTTGCAGGTTCTAATATGGCCTTTCAATCAAATTCAATCCAAACATTTATAAACTTTGTAAATGACAAAAGGATAACAATGCAACATCTATTGGACGGGTCTAGAGTCACAAATGAAGCTTTTCTTTGATTTTAAGCACCATACCTATTGAAGTTCTCCCATCTCTCCCTCCTCCCAAACAGCCCTCTTTTGTGCTTAGTCTTCTCCAGTTTCTCCTTGCCTCTGCTCCATTCCCCCTGGCCTGGGGAGAGGGATCTGTGAATGCAAGTCTCCCCAGCTGCATTCCTTCCCAGCTCTGGCTGTTTTCTCAGGCTGGGGGGGAGCGGGGGTACAGAGACCTCCTGCAGGTAATCTCAGGAAGAACTGCAGGACCTACAGTATGCTCTGCTGGCACTTCTAAGGCAAGGGGGAGGAGACAGTGGGGGGGGGGGGAACCATTCATCCCTTCCATTCATTAGAAAAGCACATCTGGGCAAGCTAGTATTACAATATAAAACACTAAATTAAAAGGACTAAACACCCATGGGGTTTATATGTATACACTAAAATAGAATCTTTAAAAAGAAAAGTCAAATTCATGTGTAAAAAGAAACCAGAAAGGGAGGGGAAAAAAAGAAAAAGGAACATAAGGCAGGTAAAAGCCAACTCTCAATTATCCATGCTAATGTAGAGAGGAGGGAAAGGGAGAGGTCAAGCAGATTAAAGAAACCCATGACATTTTGATAATTAGATATTTTTACATCTTCCACCAAACTTTTGCAGGACTACTGACTAATTTAAATTTCGACTCCTCTCCCTTCCCACCCTCTGACTAAAGATACTCCCAAGCAACAAAGTAGCTAAAAAGTGGGCAGCATAAGGAAGGGAGGAGGAAAGTGAAGTAGAAGGAAAAGCAAGGGGCCTGGTTAATTCATACATTGAATAATATGCCCCTGAATAATTGAGAGCTATAATTTTGAATTTTTAAATTAAAACAAGTAAAAGCCTGAAATAATAATAACCTATTTGCATACCTGTAACTTGGTCTCTCACCCAAATATAAGGATAAATTCATTCTTTGAAGGGGAAAAAAGGAAAAGGAGACTAAATAAATGTTATCCTTTAAGTACGAAATTGACGCATCAACTTAACAACTAATTGTCCAAGAACAATGCTACCAAGATTCACATTTTTACTTGAGAGCCTTTGAAAACTATTTTTCTTCACTTTATGAACAGTAACATCATCTTCCTATTACCCATTCTCAAACTAGAATCTAGCTCGCTAACCACTATTTGAAAAGCATTCCAATTCAAAAGTTCATAGCTTTGGAAGGAATGTATTATTATGTGAAACCATGTCGGCAAGCCAATTAAATGCAAAATATCTCCAATGAAAATGTTCCAAATTTCTATAGTGCATACTTCTCACGTATCTCAAAGTGCTAGTGAATCCTCAGATCATTACTATGTAGTAAAGTAGCATTACCACAAGAATCTGAGCTTCAGTTTACCTATCTGCAAAATGAGAATCCCCACTATTGTCATCAAGATTATAGGTTAGGAAAAAATGAGAAGCAGAGAGCAGTATTTCTAACTAATTTAAAACATGCTGCTTAATGGCTCACATTATATTACATAGTAACAAATTAGTTTTTCTTTTACACTAAAATTATTAATTAAAAATACACATAATTCACGTATTGCAGTAAGCATTCTTTACTCTTAAAATGCATGTGCCTCTGAAAAGTTGTGTGAAAATTAAATTTTTGTGTATCACTTCATATTTTTCTACTGCCTTAAATCACCACTGCCCAGTGGCCCTACCTTTACTCATGACTCAGCTTCAGGTGGCAGCAGCCCCTATAAACCATGCCTGAGCCCTATCCTCACTCACCAATCCACCCAATACCCTCTTAGCAACAAGTTCAAAATTTTAAAACATTTAAAAGCAAAAGGTGAGTTACTTGTTATAACATTAATTATTCTATGATGTGATTTATTTATTCTACAACTTCTGATTTTCATAAATCCAAATTCAAATCTCATAAAGCAAAGCACCCCATACCTAACAAATAAAAAAAATACATTAACTACACATTAGAATAAAACATCAGATAATTTGTATTTCCTACTTATACAATACTATGCAAGTCAAATCCTATTACAGAAAATGAAAGAACCATCCAATTTTGTATGCAATGAAATTCAGTTGAATTGAGCATTATTCCATACAAATGGGCTGTCAGCTAAGGCTTAAAAATCTCAAGTTACATGCAAGTTTTAGTGCAATAAGATTTAACCTGGATGTTTATTTTCCTGATAAAATACTGATAAACATACTAGTTAAACAACAGTAAAATACAGTTTCAATTCTGTAGTCAGCTTCCCTGAGTAAGTGAAAACATTACCATAAAGATAAAAGACTCAGGTACCTACTATATAATGGGAACACTGTTCCCCAGCTGTCATAAAAATTACGTGTAATATGACTAATAGCTTACTTATGTGCAATTGTTGTTAACCGTTCATCATTTACTGCTCTCCGCACTTCAGCACGGTGGCGTTCTGTTGAAATGCTGTCAAGAAAAAAAGAAGTCATTCTAGAATTCTGCTAAGTTGTTTCTTATTTACATTAATGTTTTAAAGCAACAAGCTACCATACTGGTCAGAATCAAACCCTCCTCCCCTCCCCCACAGTGAGATTTCTCTGCTGCAGGCAAACAGGATGACAACCTGATCTTGGCCTACAATTTTTTCTAGTTATTGTGAATTCATATAGGCCATCTAGAATGCAAGCCCCTCTCAGCAATACTTGCAGAAATTTTTTTTCTTCAAGGTTCTATTTAGAAAGCACCATAAAGTTTTCCCTAACCTCTAAATTATCTCTTTCCTTCTCAAACCATCCTGGAGCCCTTTATAAGGCCCCCTCTTTTAGGTCTCACACTATAATCAATCAACAAACATTCATTAAACACTGTTTCAGGAACTGTGCTAAGCACTGAGGATACATATATAAAACAGTAATGCTGTCCTGAAGAAGCTTACATTCCAATGGAGACGATATCATACACATACAGAGGCATAATATACTGGATAAGTACAGAGCAAATACAAGGTAACCTTAGAGGAGAAAACACTAACTAGCAGCTGGGGGTCCCAGCCGAGGCCACGTAAGCTACTAAAAGAAGTCAGGGATTCTAAGAGGTGAAAGGGAGAAAAGATAGCGTTTAGGTACAGAGGCCAGGGCAAAGGCATGGAGAAAGGAAATGGAGAAATGTGTGTGAACAACAATAAGACCAAAATGGCTAGACCAGAGAGTGATAGGAAGGAGTAATATATAAGAGCACAGGAAAGTCAGAAAGAGGTCCGGCTGTGAAGAGCTATAAAGGCCAAAAGAATTTATATTTGATCCTAGAGGCAATCAAGAGCCACAGTTAGTGGGGGAGAAGAGGAGTGGTCATGCACAGATCATATCTGTGCTTTAGGTCAATCACTCTGGCAGCTATGTGAGAGCTGGACGGTAGTGAGAAGCGTGAGAAGCCTGAGGCAAGGATACTAATTAGGAGGCTGTTAGTATTAGTATTCTAGATAAGAGATGATCAGGACCTGAATAACAATACTGGCTGTATAAGCAGAGATAAGAGAATGTATCAGAGAAATTTATAAACTGAGCAGATAATGCAGAGTGAGAATGAGAAGCTGAGAATGACAGCAAAGTAGAGAACCTGGATGTATAATAGTAATTTGAAAGCTCTAGGTCTGGAAGATAAGTTAAAAATGTTACATTATTCTTATTTGTGTAATTGCATTTAATCTATTAAGCTGTAAGCTCCTTGAGTGCAAGGACTCATTTTTTCCATCTTTCCAACTTTATTACCTAGAACAGTACTTTCCACATAATAGGTGCTTAATAAATGTTTACTGAACTCAAGAACTTTTTTTTGAAAAAGTATGTGCATGAATTTGAGTGTGTGAGTGTGAGTGTGTGAGTGTGAGTGTGTGTGTGTGTGTGTGTGTGTGTGTGTGTACATACTGGGAAGTGAAAAGTATATCAGTTCAATTCAGGTTTCAGACAATTCAGATTTGGGGCAAAGAGCACAGACAAAACAAGTAACTGATTTAAGCACAAAACAAAAAGGGAGTTTAACCTAAAAAAGAGACAACTTAGGGGCTGCATGAATGGAGCCCTTTAAGCATTTGAAAGGAATCAGAACCAAAATAAATTAAAGCAAAGCAGATTTCAACTTAAATTAAGGAAAAACTTTCTAATAGCCAGAGCTTTCCAATAATGGAATGAGTGGCTTTATTGGGTGCTGAGCTCTTCATCAACAGAAATTTGATAGAATTTAGAAATGGAAGGAACCTTAGAGACCACCTACTCTAACCCATTATATACAGAGTATTCAGAAAGATAAAGGCAGTTTGCTACAAGGGTGAATGCACTATTAAGAATTAGAGACTGGGGCTCATTTCCCACATCTGAAACTTAGTAGTTGTGTTGCTGTAGGCAAATCCCTTCATCTTCTGACACCTCACTTTTCTTTTCAGTCAAACAGGGATGACAGTAACAATATATATTGCTTAAATGGTAAGGTTGTGACTGGGAAGCACTCCAGAAATTAACACATCATTATCATCACCACTGCCATCACTACCACCCATAGTCCCAGTGGTAGTAACAGAACTCAAGATTTGAACACAGACCCTCCAGCTCCAGAAATCCAGTGTGGCTGCCATTACACGTACATTACCACTTGTCCATGGGGAAGGGAGATGATCATTTACTGGGAAGATTGTGAAGAGCATTCCTACTCTAGGTGGGAAGATGAACAACCAGCTTGGGGAATATTCAGTTCTACGCCCAATGAAACAAAGGATTTGAGAGAGTAAAACACTGTACTTGCCTTTAGTGGCAAGAATCTAATCCAAATGTGGTTCTCTGCTCTAAAAACTGACACCAGGATAATAACATCTTACTTGACTCACTAGTGATGTATCTTCTGTGCCATATCATATTACTAATAATTTTTTAAAGTGTCTTACCAATAATGAATAAACAAATATCAAAACAATACTGAAAGACTAAACACATTACATTTCACAGTCTAATAACTAATTAGTCCTAAAACTATTATTGGTGATGTAGCTGAAGAGTAAATTAGTAATATTCTCAAGTTCATGAAAAACACAAACAAAAGTTACTCTCATTTCCATTGAAGAAACAAGAAAAATAGCTTTAAATTTTAGGCAGACTTTAGTTAATAGAAAATTTTCTGATAAAGAAATTAGACTATATCAAGAAATATTATAATAGAATCACCTTCACCACAAATTGCTTAGCTTATCTAAGAACAGTCCAAATGGGATGCAAGGAGAGAGACTGAACCAAAGAGTGTAACTCTCAGGAGTTAAAGCCCTTTTGTCATCTTGGTCAACAGCTTGAGCTGGAACCCTCTTGATAACACCCATTTCATTTGTCAAGGTCCCAGTTTCCTCAACTCTAAAAGGAGGAACTACATTAGACGATATCAAAGATACCTTCACATTCTATACACTAAGATCTTCAAACAAGTATTCATCTAGATCTCGTTTGAACATCTACCTGAGAAGGAACTCACATCACTACTTCGAACAGCAGCCAGTTTGATTTTCAAAAAACTCTAATTGTATGGAAATCCTTGCTTATATTAACCTCAAGCCAGGTTCCCTGAAACTTCCATTAATTGGGTCTAATTTTGCTCCCTAGGGACACACACTCTACTCTGTCTTCCAGGTAACACTTCAATTCAATTCCAGGTATTTACTAAGTGACTACCCTTCCAAAATTTCACATCATGCACTCTACATTACAAACTGACCAACTGGTTGCTCCCCAGTTTACTTTCTCTACCTGTCAGAATTCTAATCTGTCTTCCTTCAAGGTCCAACTCAGATACTGCCACCTCTTCTGTTGCAGTACTTCTTGATCATACTTCTTTCTCCCTCCCACCACCACCACCACCGATGCCTAATGCTTGCTGAATGGAATTCCAGCTCTGGAACCATCATCTACCACAAGTGCTACTAGAAAGAGTATGACCACATGTGGTGGCCCATGCCTGCAACCCCTACTATGAGAGCCTCAGATCACCTGAGCTGACAAACATCAGTACTGTGAGCCTTTAGGAAGCAGAGGTTTACCAGACTGCCTAAGGAGAGGGAAAGTGGACCATGTCATAAACAAAGCAGATTAAAGCTTCCAGGACAATCAGCAGTGGTATTGGGCCTGTGAATGACTGCTATACTTCTAACCTAAACAAGATAGAGAGAAGAAAGGAAGGAATAAAGGGAAGGAGGGAGTGAGAGAGGGAGAGAGGGAGAGAGGGAAGGAGGGAAGGAGAGAAGGAGGGAAGGAAGGAGGGAGGGAGGGAGGGAGGAAGGAAGGAAGGAAGGAAGGAAGGAAGGAAGGAAGGAAGGAAATAAATATGGGGACAAATAAAATATATAAATCTACTCTTTGATGGGTCTTCTCACCATCCCTTTGTCTTTCCAAAGCCCAACAGCATCGCCTATATATGCTATTATACTTTATTAGAATATAAGCTCCCTGAGAACAGGGACCATTCTTTGCTTTTGAATGCTCAGCAATTAGCCCAGTTCACTGCACAAAATGATTGCTTAATAAGGACTTCCTCATTCACTTCATTCATGCTTTGCCTATTATGCACACAAGGCACTATTCAAGGTTCTGAGGAGTACCCAAAATGGAAACTGCGAGTTCCTGTCTGAGGAGCCAACAATATATGCCTTTTATAATTATTATATTCTTCCAAGTTCTCTACTCCAAGATAAACATCCCTATTTTCAACTGTTCTTCACCTGGCAATACCAAGCAGTTATGATTAGGTATCATTCATCTGTAAATCAAATGTGACAATGCATTCCAATAAGCAGTAAAAATAGTGGTAGGCCTAGAGTCAAGAGACCTGAGTTTGAATTCTAGTTCTAACAGTAAACAGCTGTGTGGGAACATGTCATTTAAACCCTTTGGAACTTCCAAGTTTCTTATTATGTGAAATAGGGCTAATAATGCTTGATCTACCCCACAGAGTTGCTGCAAGGAAAACACACCATAAACCTCAAAGGAAAGGACCTAGGTTTGAAGACTAGCTCTGATCCAAACTACCTGCTGTGTGACCTTGGGCAAGTCCCTTAACCTCCCAAGGTATCAATTTTCTCATTTGTAAAATGAGGTGATTGGACCAGAGTTATACTAGATAACTTCTATGGTCTGTTCTAGTCCTCAAATTATTATATTATTACCTGATGTTACAAACACTCTTAGTCACAAGTAACCTCTACCACTTGCAGTCAGTTTCCCCCACCTCCTTGTCTAGATTCAAGGACATCTCAGTCCACCAAATGTCCTACGGACCTAACAAAAAGCTGCCTCAATAAAGGCCCTGACTTTGATGCAACAGCTGTACACTGTAACAGAAAGAAGATTAAATATGGAATCAGAAGTCCTCGGTTGGGATCCTGGCTAGCACTACCTGTTGTACCCTGGATAAGTCACTCCCCCTCTCTGGGTGTTTCTTTATTTGTGAAGGAGTTGGACCTGATGATCTTCAAGGTCCCTTCTAACTCAAAAATCCTATAATCCCATAACTAATCAACATTCCTACTGGAACGCTGGCCACAAGCCAAGACTAGAATTTGAGACTCCCTCAGCATCAGCAATAATGTGAAAACACAAGAATTTGTTTCACAAAGTATCTGGGTGGATATTATAATTAGTTATAAAGCTTATGCCATATTTTCTTATATTACTCTGAGTATGAGCTCCTTGAGAGCAAGAGCCGTCTTTTACCTTTCTTTGTATCTCCAACCTTAGCATAGCACCTGGGACATAGCAGGTACTTAATAAATGTTTTCTAAGTATAATGAATTCTGAAAATGAAAATCTGTTTCACATTTAAAATAAAGATATTTACCTAAGAACTTTGGAGAGTTCCCCAAGAAGATCTTTCTTTTCCTTCGTGAGGTCCCCCTGTGCCCGAAGGGCACTGATAACTCCAGCATATGCCTCCAATTCTAGAAGAGGAAGAAACCAACTTTTATCATAATTTCTAATGTTTTGAATTCAGTAATGTGCATAGTATAAAATTTCACCGCAAGAAACATTCAAATCAGATACAAGTCAAAGAAAGGCATCTTTAAAATAAAAACCCTATTGTTAAAATATCCTAAACAAACACACAGTGCTTCATCTTGCTGCAAATGACTCTTGTTTCAAGTCTCAGTCATAAACAAATTTAAGGAATTAATGTGGAAGGAAATATTCCATTTTATATAGACACTGAAGCCAAAACAGTCAAAGAATAAGACTAAATGACTAGCCAGTAAGGCAATTCAATTCAGTGCAAACATTTATTAAACATCTATGTTCAAGTCTTTGTACTTGGTACTGGGAATAAAAATGTATCAGATGGAGAGAAAGGGAGAGGAAGAGATAGAGGAAAGAGACAAGGGAAAGTGGGGAAGAGCAGTGAGGAAAGGAGGAGTGAGAGAGGGATTACTTTCAGGAATTGGGGGAGTTGGGAAGAGAAGGAAGGGAAGAGAGAAGAGTAGCTGCATAAAGTGGCATCTGAGAGTTCCCAAAGAAGGAAAGAGATTTCAACACATGAAAATTGGAAGAGACTATTCCAGATATGAAAGAAGGTCACATACCAAGACAAAATTGTGGGAGACGACAAAATGAGAAAGAAACAGAAAATAATCCAGTATGGATAGAACAGAGAAGAGAAGTACAAGAGAAGGCTAAATGGATAAACTGAAACCTGGAACACGGACAGTCTTGACTGGCAGAGTCAAGAGTTTATATTTTACTTGGTAGAGAAAAGGAACTCACTAAAGATTTTCAAATAAAGGAATAACATGATGCAAATGGCACAAATGGATATAAATGAACTGAAGAGGAGATTGGCCACAAGAAAGAAGTCAGGAGGCCATTATGACTGTCTAAGCAAGAAGTGATGAGGGCTTGATGAGAGTCCATTGGGAATCTGAAAAGCAGCTGGATTCAAAAGACCTTTCAATGATTCGCCAAATGAATGGCTCTATAGGGATGAAGGGAAGGAAAGAGTCAAGAGATGGCTTCAGGCTGATAATCCTGGGAGGATGATGGTGCCATTAACAGACCATGTATCTGATGCAAGAAAATTCCAAAAATACTCTGATAAAACTATGGAAATCTCACAGGGACATTCACCCATTTACCAGTCTACCTGCAGATACCTCTCTAAGCACTGATTAAAAATGCATTTCTGTATAGTAGCAAAAGCCCTCAGTAGGCCTGGTTTCTAGATCTGGCTATGCTAGTAATCTGCTGTATGACTTTGGGAAAGGCACCTCCTCTCTCTGGCCCTTAAGTCTCCCCACTGATAAAATTAGGGCTTGGATTAAACCACCTCTAAAGTTCTTTTCTAGGTCCAACAGTCTATGATTCTAAACAATGTCATCCTGTTTTTACTCCCTCTCATTTGATGGCAAAATGAACACTAAAGAGAGAGACTTTAACGCATCCTCTGCTTTTCTCAGAACAAGAGTGCCTGAATAACCCTCCTAAATAAGGTCTGCTAGGCCTTAATGCCAGACAATTTCATTTTACTATCCTTCCATAGAATGAAACAGCATAAATTTTCATATTCTAATTGCATTTCAGAAATGAAAGGGCATTTAATGATCCCCTAGTACATCCTGTTTATTCCACAAATGGAAAACTGAGGCAGAGAGAGGTAAAATAGGATATAAACATAAATAAGACAGCGGTTCTGGGGCACTTAGTGATCCCCTAGTCCATCCTGTTTATTCCACAAATGGAAAACTGAGGCAGAGGGAGGTAAAATAGGATATAAACATAAATAAGACAGTGGTTCTGGGCCTTGAAGACTTTACATTCTAGTAAGACTGCAAATAAGTACGTAAGTGCCCTAGGAAAAAGTACAAAGACAAAAGTAACTGATAGGCAGTAGAAGAAAACATTTGGCTGGAGAATTTAGTTAGTTTTAGAGGGGACAGCATTCGAGTCAAACCTTCAAGGATAGATAACATTTAAACTAGTAGTGGTTAGGAAAAGTATAATGGAGGAAAAGAGAAACAGAATGTACAGGCAAAGGTATGCTTTAGGGAATGGCAAGTAGCCTAGTTTTACTGTAGAACAGAGTAGCTATAAATGAGGTTGAAAGGTAGGCTGAGCCAGATCTGAGAAGGGTCTGAATGTCAAACTAAGGAGTTTGCATTTTACTCGGTAGCTAATGGGGAGACCACTGAATGCTGAGCAGGAAAATGATATAATCACAGTAAAGAATTATGCAATATCCATGTGTAAAATGAATTGGAAGTATGAGTAAAGTCTGGTAATATGGAGACCAGAATCTTTGTGAAAAGTAATAAAGGACTAAACACAATAGAATAGAAAGGAGATGAATTTGAGATACTATGAAGGCAGCTAACTGGAAATGTGGATACTAGAGAACAGAAAACATTGAAGACAACTCCAAGGACTGAATTCTAGATGATTAAGAGAATTTTGATACAATTACTGGAAATGGGGAAGTCAGAAAGAAGACAGAAGAGAGGACAGATGAATTTAATTTTGGATATTTTTGAGTTTGAGGGGGTTGAGGATCAACAACTTAAAGAGAATGAAAACAGTTAAATGCTGCCAAGATATCAACACGGTTTAATCCTAACTTCATCATCATGCATAGAAGCAGCCCAAGGAACCTCACACAAAGCCAGAATACTGATTTCAGTTATGTACTACAAGTCATTCCCTCTTCCTCCTGTGAAAAATTCCAGAAATCTACCTGTGCTGTAAAGCCTTCCACTGTAACACCATGATTTTTCCCATTTTTCCCATACTGTTTGGTTATGTCTGATGAGTGCCACTATGGGCACAGCATCCAGGGTACAGTTATCTATTTTCTATTGCTATCATGGCTGCCAAACTATCTTAAAGTGTTACCTCCAAAGACATGTAAGTATTAGTTGACTTTATGAAATCACAGCATAAACACATTATAAACTAAATTGTTATTAGTGTTTATATTACAAAGCCCTAAACATTTTAATTTATACAAATCAGCCATTTAATTATACTGCAGCACTCTACAATACTGAGTTCTCTCAAGCATGCTTCTTTGGCATCACTTAAAATACATGGATTGGAGAGAGTAGAATTTACAACCCCTACAGGTGCAAGAGAAAGAAATTATCTCTCAATTCATTTTAACTGAAGTAAACTTGAATGTATTATCCTGCATTAAACTTCATTTTAATCAAAGAAAAGAAAGGAAAGCTTATTTTTAAATTACTATTAAAACAGTCCTTTTTTCTTAAAATTTCTAATGGAACCCAAGCATTTGAAAGCAATGCAAAAGTTTTCATTGTTATGATAACAAGCAGAAGAAGGAGATTGGGGTTAGAAATGGATGCAAACTCTTGCCAACTGTCACCCTTCCAAAGCCAAAGATCACTTATTTATAAATGACACTGTACTTAGGATCTGTTTTCTTTTGTTTAGCGCTTTACTGGAACAGCTCTGACTGTGATTAGGGATAAATTTAGAGTTAAAGGTCACACTTTTATATTTAATTTTAATCTCTTGACACAAAGCCAAAACAGCCTTTGAATCTCAATCTGATCTACTGCTGCCATCTCATATGACAAATGTTTTACCATAGTTTTTATTTGTTCATCATCATTAAATGAAAAAATTTCCTACGTACACCAAACCACCATAACATCAATACAGAGCATTTGTTAAGCATCGATATGGAAGGAAGGTTGGTATACCTAGCACTGGGGATGCAAAAATGAAAACTCACAATGTCTGTGCCCTCAAGGGGCATACAATCTAACAGAGTGGAGTACATGTACATAAACAAATATGACAAAAGAGAGAATATGATGGGGGCATAAAGGAAACTGGAAGAAAATGCTCTCAGAAAAACCTGAAGAAGCAAATCATTCTCACCTCAGGGGTGGAGGATACAGAGGAATCAAGGAAACTTTAATAGAAGTGGTGGCTGAGAGAAGCATTTCAATAAGTAGACATGAGAATATGTTCAAGGCATGATGGGCAATGCCACAATGCAGTTTTAAGAGAAGGCAGAACAAAATTAAAGAACATCCATAAAGTCCAGTTCGGCTAAAAGGGAGACTATGGGAAGAGGAAGAGTAGGCAGTTTAAACCTAGATTGTGGAAACTCTTCAATGCTAGACTAAAAAGTTTGTATTCTATCCTAAAGGCAAGATGAAGCCACTGAAGGCTGAAGAGTTAGCACACAAGAAGAAAAAGTTAAAGGAGTAACAAAAGTAACCAAGAACAAATTTTTGTAAGTGCTAGAACAGCACATTTGGGAGTTTAGAGCCAAGAGGGATGTTAGAAGTTATCAAGTCCAAATTCATCGTTTTATAGATGTTACAACTGAAGGAAAGGGAGCTTAAATGACTTGTCCAAATTTACACTCAAAAGAAGAATTGTAACTGAAGGCCTTGGAATTCTGGATCTCAAACAGGGATCTTCCACTAGGCTACAATACTTTAAACCAAAAACCCCATCCATGGTTATCCAAATAATTATTCCAGGATGACAAATCTAATCACTACTGTTAATTTTTAGTTTAGTGCTTACTACTGACATTAAAATATGATTACCAAAAGCATCACAACAGCAAATCTAACAAGATGACAAATACAGTAAAGTCATGATAAACAGAATGCAAAGAACACAATAGTTCTTTGATGCTGAAATTGTTTTTTAGCTAATGTCCTCTTGCATTATTATTTATTACAAATATTTGGGTATGCAGCTTATCCTCCTATTAGAAGGAAAGCTTCATGAGGACAGGGAGAGTATTTCATGTAAGCTTCAATACCATTCATTTCCACAGTGCTTTATGGGCATTATATATTTAATATTAGTTGAACTGAACTGAGATCTAAGTTCTACTAGGGTTAACAGAAAAAGCACTTAGTGGGTCTTGAGGGTCAGAAAAACCCAGAAGTCCTAACTCAAACAATTAATTCCTCTATGATCCCAGAGAATCCCCACTGGGTTGAACTTCCTCACTTGAAAAATGAAGACACTACCTACCTCTCTTAGTTGTTGTGAGCAAAGTGCTTTGTAAACCTTAAAGCACTTAAGAAAGGGGAATTATTATGATTGAAATCATCACTAAATGAATATAATTCCAGAAGAACAACATAGCTCATAAAAATTCTGGGCCCCAAAGTGATGCCTTACCCAATTTTCGAAGGATCCTTTTGCATTCATCCCTGCTGAGATCCAGAAGGGTTGGCCATACAACAGGCATCCTTGCTTCTGTTTTGTAGCCCCACAGAGCTTATCTTCCCTACAAACAAAGAAAAAAATTTAGTCACCAGAATGTATCCATTAAATTGTCTGAAACTAGAACACTCCAGTAAATATATACTTTGCCCCCTATAAGCAGTTTCCTCACCACTGAAGAATGGACAGAGAAGCCTTTCAGTGGCTGCAACAAGTTCTCCATGCTTTCTCTACCAGTCTTAAGATGATAAGGATTTGGGTCCCATATCCCTGGTCAACTATTTGCTCTAATGTTGCACACCTCTCTTTACCTGGATCCACTGTGATCCCAAATGATCAACAGGCAATTAAAACCAAATAACAGCACAATGACTGAACAGCTGGTTTCAAAAGGGGAGCGGAACCAAGAGAAGACATCAGTTTGCTTGAGCAAGCATTATGGAAGCAGAGTATGCAGCTCCTCTCCAATGCCCCCAAAAGAAAGGCACAACAAAGACCAGAAGACCTTATACCCCAGGAGCATCACCACAGAAACTCTGCTACCTTATTATGCTAAAAAAAAAACCCATTCCAAAGCTATCATCTCTCCCTCATAAATGTCATCACCCAAAGCCTGCCTCCTCCATACAACATGCCCAGCCTGACTACCTTTCTCTAGTCCCTTACCCTTCCTCTCCCCCTAAACTCAAGCATTCAGAAACATAAGACGGACACATCCACCTTTGTACTCTTCCTCCTTTGCTTCCTCCCCTCCCCCTCCCCATCACCCAAACACATGCATATAGAATCATAGGAGGGCTAAACACCCAAATAAGTCTTTCTTTTTTGCCTGCACTCCAACGAAAAATCAAGCACATTATCACAAGTGGACTCCCTCATCCTTTCCACCCATCCTCTTCCATCTCTACACTCTCTCTCCAAACACAGGCACACAAGATCACAAAAGGCCACCCATCCTTTCCCACCTACCCTACAACGCAAGAGAGGCACAAAAGGACCCCTCCTCCATGCTTCCCACCCTACAAACATGCACACAGCGTCCGTAACAACAGTTTGCTCTCCCATCCCCCCCACTTCCAACTTTCCATATCTTCATACCCCCTTTTCCCATCCCTACACTTTTTAACCCTTCCTCCTCCAACCTCATTTTGCTTCTCCTCCCCCAATGTGATTCAAAGGCCCCAGTGCCACAGCAGGACAGTAAATGACAGGGGCTCTGCACTCACAGAAGCCAATAGTAGCCTCCCTGCCCCCTGCACCTTCATTCGAAGAATGTTAGAGATGGAAACAGTCAACAAACAGGGAATTTAAGAGCCAGCAAGGAGCACGGGATGTTATAGCTAGGAAGGACCTTAGAACACTGAGAATACAGAATATTAGAGCTTGAAAGGATTCTAGAACACGGAGAGTATTAGATGTTAGAGCTGGGAAGGACCCTAAAATATAGAGAGCACAGAATGTTATCAAGATGGGAAGGACCCCAGAGCACAAAATGTGTCACAAAAACAAGCTGGAAAGGACCTAAAACATAGGCAGCATAGGATGTTAGAGCTGAAAAGGCCTCTAGATCAGCAGTTCTCAACCTGTGGGTTATGTTCAATTTGTAACAATGAAAATATATTCTGCATATCAGATATTTACAATATGATTCATAACAGTAGCAAAATTACAGTTATGAAGTAGCAATGAAAATAATTTTATAGTTGGGGGTCACCACAACATGAGGAACTGTATTAAAGAGTCAAGGCATTAGGAAGGTTGAGAACCACGGCCCTAGATCATAGAGATGTTCTTAAGAATGTTGAGTTGCCAAGGACCCTAGAAAATACAGAATATAATATGTTAGAACTGTAAAGGATCATAGAACAGAGAGAAATCAGAACACTATAGATAGGACTAGCATACAGAGAGCCCAGGATGCTACAGCTGGAAAGGACCTACAATAGGGACAACATAGGATATTACAGAGCACAGGAATGTTAGCGCTGGAAGCACCCCAGAAAATGGACAGTACAGGACGTTAGATCACAGAGAGCACAGGAAGCTATCCAGCCCAGAAAGAACCTAGAACATGGAGAGCACAGGAATATCGAAGCCAAAAGGACCCTGGAACACAGAGAGCCCAGGAGATTAGGGCTGGAAAGGACCCTCAAAGAAGGGCTGCACGGAATGGTACGAGCTGGGAAGGACTTTCGATCACAGAGAGCACGGGACACTATGGAACCCAGAAGGAGCCTAAAACTTGGAGAGCATAGGAATGCAGGGGGCCACAAGGACCCTGGAACCCAGAGAGCCCAGGATGTTATAGCCAGGAAGGACCTTGGAACCGAGAGCACAGAATGTCAGAGCTGGATCCTAGAACCTACTATGTCTGAGCCGGGGGGGGGGACGCTTAGAACACGGCATGTCAGAGCAGGAAAGGAGCTGAAACAGCGCCGGACGTCAGTGCTGGAAGGGGCCTCGGGGACCATCTGGTGCAAACCCCTGGCTTTGCAGGGGAGGGAGGACAGGGAGGCCAGAGAGGGGCAGGGGCTGCTACGAGCGCAGCTACAGAGAGGGGCAGAAGCAGCAGCGAGCGCCCTGGAGCCCCTCGGCCCCCTCGGACTCGGGCTCCAGGTCGGGCCTGCCGGCCTCCCTCTGTCCTCAGAAGGACCCGAACCCCAGTCCCCGTCCCCCGCCCCCCCAATCCCGTTAGGAGACAACGGAGGATGGGCAAGGCGGAGGAAGGAGGGGGGGACACCGCGCTCTCCTCTGCGCTGCCAGGCCCGGGAGGCCGAGGCCAGCCTGCCACCCCTTCCCCAAGCCTGGCCCCGGGGCGACCCACCTGCCTGGCCTTTCGCGGCTCATCTAAAATGTTCCTCCGACGAGACCCGGGCCAGCAGGAATTAGGTTTGTTTTGCGGTTCCTCAGAAGGGGGCAAGATGGCGACGGGCGCCAAGGCGCAGGCGCGGCCGCGCGCCGGCGCCTGGGAGTTGTAGTGCCCACCGTGTTCCCGCCTTTCGACGGAGAGAAGGTGGTGGGGACCTCCATGCCTGGCTTTCCTACCCTGGGGTAAAGGTACCCCAGTGGGGGCATGCTGCGAATGCCTGGCCGAACCTTCGCCCACCGCCCTGAAACCTCACATTACGCGTAGGAGACTGGGAAGTGTAGTTTTCTTCTCTCCCTGCCCACCTCCCCTCCGCGCTCTTGGCGCGCCTGGACTCCTTTTCGCTCCGCCCTGCCAATCAATTGCGCTCGCGGCTACGTGTGCCGTCACACGTAGTGGTCGAGATGGCGTAGATCGGTCCGAGCCAGAGGCTTGGCGGTCTGCCCTCCAAAGGGGGCGGAGGGTGAAGGAAAGCGGGGCAGTTCGCCGCCGAACGGTCGAATGGATTCGTTTTTCCCAGAGGTCTGGATCGAGTCCCGTCAACGGCCAACAGCCTTCCCGCGGCTGGTAGCGGAAGACGACGGTATGGGTGCCGCAAAGGGACATGCGCAATCATTCATTCATTCCTCCTTCCTCGACTGCGCGCCAGGTTGAAGCAGGTCTCCCTCTCTCTCCATCTGATAGGGCCGAGGCAGGTGTGTGTGCGCGTGTGTGCTTGTGCTGGAAAGAGCCTTGGGCTCCTTAGTCTGAGAGCCGGCCGTGCCAAGGGTGCGCGCGGTCGCTCGTGTGTGTCCATGTGTGCGTCTCGTGAGACACCTTGGACTGTTCGCTTCTCGAGGATAGCTATGCTCACCCTGGTTACTAAAGGAGATG
>CM053596.1:95092950-95120091 GCA_028646575.1 Pseudocheirus occidentalis
AAGAAAAGGGGGCAAGGAGGAAGTCTTCTAAATCAATAACAGTTAGAGAAGTGCGAATTAAAACAGCTCTGAAGTTCCATCTCACACCTCTTAGTTTGGCAAAGTTGGAAAAAAAGGAGAGTGACAAATGCTGGAGGGGCTGGGGGAAAACAGGTACATTCACACCCTGTTGAAGGAATTGTAAATTGGCGAGCAGTTTGGAGCTATGGCCAAAAAGCTGCTAACCTGTGCATCATACCCTTTGACCCAACCATATCGCTACTATGAATATTCTGCCATAGAGATCAAAGGAAAAGGACTCGTATTTACTGATATTCCCTCTTTTTGTGAGGGCAGTCAGCAAAGTAGCATTTATTCAGCACCTACTAGAAAAAATGGAAACTAAGGGCTGAACAAGTTATAATATATGAATGTGGTAAAATGCTGTTATGCTGTAAGAAATAATGAAGGGAATTGTTTCAGAGAAACCTGGGAAGATCCATATGAACTGATGCAGAGTGAAATGAGCCAAATGAGGAAAACAGGTTGTACAGTACTTACACTAAGGTCAACAGCTCTCAAAGACTTAGGAACTCTGATCAGCACAATGACCAACTACAATTCTAGAACACATAGTACAACCTGTTACCCACATTCTGATAGTGGATGGATTCAGAGTTCAGTTTGAGACTTTTTTTTTTTTATAAAGCCAGTGTAGGAATTTATTTTGCCTGATTATTCATGTTTGTGACAAGGTTTTTGCTTTTGTTTTTCTTGTTTTTCCTAGTTGGGTATAGGAAAGTGGGAAATGGATCTTCATGAAAAATCAAATAAAATGTGATTTTTAAATTTTTTGAAAAGAAAAAAGCTCAGGTCTTGTCAGAAGACCTAGCCCAGCTATATGAATTAGGCTAGCCATCTTTTCCTCTCTGAGCTTCAATTTCTTTGTAAAATGGGTGTGAGGAGGGTTAGCTTTGATAATAATAGCTAACATATTGTGCTTTAAGGTTTGCAAAACACTTTATATATTATACTCATTTGATCCTCCTGACAACCATGTGAGGTAAACGATATTACCATTCACATTTTTACATATGAGGAAATTCAGGCACCTTTGTGCTTAAGTGATTTGGCAGGTCAGATAGCTAGTAAGTATCTGAGGCAGGATTTAAACTCTGGTCTTCCCGACTTCCAAGTTCTGGACTATATCCACTGTACCACCTAGCTACTCCTTAGTGATAAACTAACATGATAAGACTGACATTCTCACAGTTCTGTTGTGGGGAAAGCATTATATAGCCTTGAAGTACTACAAATGTGGTTTATTATTGACCCAGTACAAGCTTTATTGAGGCAGGATGGATGAAAAACAGACTTCCTCCTTGCATGACCCTGGACAGGTTTGCTAATGAGGCCTCAGGCCACTCTCTAAGAGCTGGGGTACATCTGCTTTGGTAGGGGGAGGTTCCTCATTGTGAGCTCCTGTGCCAATGAAATCGCAGGTTCCATACAAAAATGAGGTTTTATGAGTCTTGCTCATTACCACAGTCTTGTGGGTTAGGCTCTTAAACCACCATCCCCTTTTATGGATGAGAAAACTAAAGGTCCTAGAAGTAAAAAATGACTTGTCAGATTATAGAGCTAGTAAATAACGGAAGTAGGATCCTCACAACAGCCCTGTAAAGTAGTTAAGGAAATGCCTTGGCCAGAATTACATAATTGGGGCTAATAAACTAACAATAATAATAATGTGAGCTAATAGTTCACAGTAATATAACCACAGTAAGAATCAGAAAGAATTGAGATCAGAATCTCAAAGTTGGAAAGGATCTCACAAGCCTTCACTTGGCAGGTGGGGAAACCAAGGCCCAGAAAGGGGAAATGACTTAAACATCTACATACAGATACAGAGTATTTGAGCCAAGATTCAAAGCTAACTCCAAATCCCTTTGGTCTATCGCCCCATGCTGCCTCTGTCTAAGGAGTCAGAGTTAAGATTTAAACCCAGGTTTGTGGCTCCAATTTAAATGCAAATGTGGGAGAATCCTTCATCTGATCCTGGACAAAGTTTCTAGGTTTGTCTGCAAACACTGATTTTTCATAAAATGTACTGTTTTTCCTGTCAATATCCTTACTTATTAACAGGACAATATGGTAACAGCTGATGATGGTTTAAGATCTGGCTCTCTCTGGGGAGGATTTCTTTTTAAAACAGGACTCGGCCCAAAGGAATTAAACTATAAATGGCAGGTATAGAGCAAGTACACTGTGACCTCATATATCCTTCCTTTTGCTCCATCTTTTAACCCTCCTAGCCAAAGTTTAACCCTTCCATTTCTAGTCTTTATTCCATACATTCTGAACCCTTTCTTCCTCTTGCCTCTTTGATATCTCTTCCACCACTGATTCCTTTTCTACACAATTGGATGTTCCCATCTTAAACAACAACAGCACCTTACACTTTGCTTCTGTCTCCTTGAACTGTTACCCCATTTATCTTCTTTTGATGCTTAAAGGTCTTGAATAAGTTTTAACCTTTCCGATTCTTTGCAGTTTGGCCTTTGGACCTGCTCTCTTAGTGTCCCCTGATGACTTTCCTCCTTGACCTTTCTTCAATGTTTGACACTATTAGCTTACCATTTTTTCCTTGATGTGCTTCTCCATTGGCTTCCATAACACCTCTAAATTCTCTCATCTCTCTAGCCACTCATTTGTTTTCTCTGGGTTCTTCCAGCCCCTCCTTAATGTAAGTGTTCTCCAAAGCTCTATCATTGGGCCTTTTCTCTTTACCTTTGTGATCTTGCCCTCTCCTGTGGCTTCAATTATTGCTGCTTTATGAGTGGCTCCTGAATCTTAAACCCCCCAGAACTGTCTTTTTGCTCTTATTTTACACTACTTCCCCTTTTAGAGGCTATTAGGTGGAACAGTGGATAGAGGACTGGGCTTAGAGTGAGAAAGACCTGAGTTTAAATCCTGCCTCAGATACTTACTCTGTGATCCTGAGCAAGTCATTACCTCTGGCCGCCTCAGTTTCTTCAACTGTAAAACAGGGATAATAATAGGACATATATCCCAAGGTTGTTGTCAGGATCGGTGAGAGAATATCTATAAAGCGTTAGCACAAATGCCTGGCACATAATAATGTGCTGGTTTCCTTCTTTATAGTCTGGTCAGACAATATGTATTCCAGTTACCTAACCAAACTACATCTTCTCCCATCTATTGTGCCTTAGTTCACACTGTCCCCCTAAAACTTAAATGCCCTTTCCTTCCACCTGTCTTTACCTGGTGAAGTCCTAGACCTCCAAGGTTCAGGTCATATAACATCATCCCTGTGAAGCCTTCCTGAATCACTGAAAGTGATCTTTCCCCTTTCTAGTCTTTTTAAACAGAATCTAAGAGGTGGGAGGGCCCTCTGAACCCATCTAATCTGAGGCATACCTAACCAAGATTCTTGATTCAGTCTCACTTAAAGATATGTAATGAGAGAGAACATCCTGGGGTGGCCCATATTTCTGATTTGTTAGGACATTTTTTTTTTTTACATCAAACCTAAATCTTCCCTCTACAACTTACACTTACTGCTTCTGGTTCTGCCTAAATAGAACAAGTCAGATCTTTCTTCAAAATGACAGTTATTCACATACTTGAAAACAGCTGTTGTGTATGTTACCTCCTCTTCTCCTTTCAAGCCTCAACCTCCCAAGTTCTAGTTAACCCATCAAAATACCCTTTAGTCCAGCCCCGTCATGATTGCCCCTTTTCTAGATGATTTATCTATATCCTCCCTAAACCGTGGTGTCCAGAACCAAACACATATTCAGCAAGCATTTATTCAGCTGGGTAACGTACTGTGCTACTGACTAGTAAGTAGTACAAAGATAGATTTGACCTAGGTCCTATTCTTAAGAAACTTTTAATCTAAGGCAAGGCAGAGGGGGATCAGAGCAAAGAACAAGGACACAGATAACTATTAAGTCATTTGTCCATGACCACACAGCTGGTAAATGTTGGAGACAGGATTTGAGGCAGGGGGCAAGAAAGCAAGGCAGCCAGACAAGCCTGGCAGATGAAGAAAACCAAAAGGTACTTGTGTGCAGGTCAAAGTTTATCAGTCACACTTTACATTATAGCATTCTGCCCACTGGATATGCCTGTTTTTGTCTAAAAGCATTTCTCAAATGCCTGACTATGTGACCCTATACAGGGAGTTAAGTATAGGTGAGAATCATAGCATCAGTGACTAACAGAATATTAGTCCTGAAATGAACCTCTGAGATTTTCTAGTTCAATCCCCTCTTTTCACAAATAAGTGCAATAAGGCCAAGAAGACAAGTGATTTGCCCAAGGTCATACAGTTTGCTAAAACCAGCACTAGAATTTAAGTCCTTTGAAACGTAGGCCAGCAGCACGCTGCCCTTAGGTTCCTGCCCTGGGCAAGTTGACAATATAAATCCAAGAGTGATATTTAAATACATATGTACTTTAAGGTTTACCAAGCACTTTAAATTTATCATCTCATTTGAACCTCAAAATAATGTTGTGAGATATGTAGTCCAAATATGACATTTATGGCACTTAGCCTGAGTCACAGAGCTAGTAAATGACAAATCAAGAATCCCCCAGGACTTCAACTCCCAGGCTTGCATTCTTTCCACGTCATGCTAACTCCAAAAATAGAAATATTAAACTAAGAATAAGTAAGGCAAATAAATCTATCAGTCATAGATCCAGGGCAGGGCCCTTTAAAGGCTGCAAGGAGAGATATGGAAGAAAAGGGGAAGGAGCACGAGGCTTGAAGGTAGGAAACCCAGGCTCAGTGTATGTACTTGCTCCATGATCATGGACACTTCATTCCTTCCTTGAGCTGCAGTTCCCACATTTCCAAAATGGGGATGATAGTACCTAGGCTTCCTTCCTAATAGAGTTGTTGTGAGCAGAGTGTTTTGAAACTTTAAGATACTGTTTTGGGTCTCCCAAAAGCTATTAAAACTTAAAATGACACTAAGACTTTTGGGACATGCGCTGTCATTACCGTTGTTTTTAATGATTGTTATTTTTGTTATCATGTGATTGAGAGAAATTGAAAAGGAATTTTTGCGCTCCAACATCTCGACTACACAACGTGGAGAAACATCCTAAAATCTTCTCAAAGATCCAGGCAGACTTGGAGGAGGGGACGCTTTAGGCTACTTTTTGCCAATTGCTCAAAATACAGATGGGGAAGACACACCTGTTCTCTCCCCCTGGCCCCTCCCCTTTTCTCTCCCTCCCTTTCAGTGACTGCTCTTGGCAAAATGAAAGAGGAAGTATGACCTACTGCACCCTGCCACAGAATGGAAGCCAGGGTTCCCAGGGTAGGGAATGGGAAAAAGAAACTTTGCTAGCTATCATAATAGCTAGCAGAAATACAACACACTTAAAGGTTTTCAAAGCACTTTACAGATACCTCATTTTATCCTCAAAATAACTCTGGGAGATAGAGGCTATTATTATCCTTATCTTAGAGATGAGAAAACTTGAGGCAAACAGTTAAGTGACTTGTCCAGGGTCACACAGCTTGTACGTGTCTGAGGTCACATTTGAACTAGGATCTTCCTCTCCAGGCCCAGTGCTTTATCCACTGAGCCCCCTGGCTGCCTCAGAATGGCAGTTTATGAGAAGTTAGGGAAAACTCAAGTAGAGATTGGCATGCTAAAACTGTCAGAAGAAGAAAGAAATTAACAGCTGGTATTTATACAGTGCTTTCCTCATAGAGCGTTACTATTATCCCATTTTATAGGTGAGGAAATTGAGGTTTACATATAAAATGCTGGGATAGGAGCCCAACCTCCTTGCTCCAGGTTTTATTTGTTAGAACAGAAGGTCTTTAAAAGCAAGAACCACCTCTTTTCTATTTGTATCTCCTGTGCTCTGTACAAAGTAAGCCTCAATAAATGCTTTGTCCTTCAGTGCTTCTTTGTCATTGTTCATGGCCTGGGGGGTGGAGATGGATGTGTGGGCTTGAGCAAGCATCAGATTGTTGGAGTGTAGAGGTTATCTGGCTCAGACCCCAATGCTCCCTACAGGCACACAATGTGTGGCAGCCGCCCCCAGACTTGAACTTGAGCTTCTCTAGTAGTTGTTCAGTTTCCTTGGCAGAGAACCTGCAGTAGTGTGCCATTTCCTTCTCCAGTTCATTTTACAGATAAGGAAACTGAGGCAGACAGAGTTATGTGACTTGTGTCTGGAGCCAGATTTGAACTAAGGAAGATGAGTCTTCCTGACTCCAGGCCCAGTACTCTGTCCACTGCACTACCTAGCTGCCCTTTGGGCCTCTTGATTTCCTGTAATGCTTTTCCTACCATAATGGGCCCCTTCTTCCCTGTTCTGAAGAAACTCATTAAATGCCCCAAGTGGTTTGGACCCCTCCTCTGATCCATCCTGCATTTTATCCACATAATTCTCCCACCCCACCCCTGTATATACATTGTATGTTCCTTTCCTTGTTCTTCCCTTTTTGTGATTTTGTTGAGATAGACCACTGCTGTTGAGGGAAACTTACGCTGCCACTGTAGATGGTACCTCTCCTGAAACTCCAGGGATTCCCTAGGCTGCTGAGAGTCTCGATGATTTGTCACACAGCCACATGTCATTGGAGGTGGGACTTGAGTCCTTTGGACTCACCAGTGCTAGCTTGCGATCCACTCAGCATATTTTTCTAAGAGGCTGCAGTGTGCCTGGGCCAGAATAAACAGAGCTCGAGTTCTGGGTGGGAAGGTGGTCCAGTGACAGGTCCAGCTAAAAATAGGACGTTAAGTACACTTGTCCATGAGCACTATAATATGGTGGCAAGAGGACGGCACCTGAAGACCCAGCTTTGACTCTTAGCTGTGTGATAATGGGCAAGTCACTAGTCCTCTCAGCATCTTGGTTTCCTCAACCATAAAGTGAAAATATTTTCAATACTGCCCTCATGGGGTCGTTGTGAGAAAAGTTTTATCATTTTTTATAATGATTTGAACCTTGAGTCAGTTGATTATCTCTCTTGCCCTCTTCATCTGTTCCTTCTTCTCTCCCACTGGAGCCCATAATGATTACAGTGGCGCCATTTCTGCTTTTTCTCTTTCTTCCATAGCATTCTGTATCTGCTCTCTTAAATCTTCCCTTGCTTCCTCATCTGTTTATCAGGATTTTCTACCGCAGACTCAAGCCTCTTTTTTCTCCATTATCCATGTTCCAGTTATATCCTAAAACGCCATTCTCCCTTTTCACTATTGCTCTTTGTTGCTTATCTGTTTTAGATCTGCTCTCATATTATTTACCAAACTACTGATTGATTATGGAAGCAAAAATAAGGAGGAAACCATAGAGTACTTTCAGTTCTCACACCTTCCTCAGCTGTGTGTGCCTTTGAGCTACCTTTCTCCCAGGGGGAGTTGGGTAGGGAGTGGCAGGGTTCAAATGCTGAGGAAGAATGCCATAATCTTTGCCACAGTCCTCTATTAGTGTGGTCCATCTCCAAAGAGAAGTCTGTATGGCTATGTGGCTTCTACCAGGATCCATAGACTCTGAGGAGGCGGCACCACACTGGGGTACTAGAGGGTGAACCTACCACACAGCCCCCTGGAGTAGTAGCAGATGAGGCAGGAGAGAAAGGCCTGCAGGCTGCTCTCTCTGTCCAGCTTCAATGAGATTAAGAAGCAAGAGAAACAGAACCTTAGTGAAGAACAAAAAGTAAGGTTCCTCCAAATATACCCGGGTCTTCCCATCCTTAAAATTCTTTACCTAAACTCTAAAGACATCTCAGGGTATCACTCCTTATCTCTACTCCCATTCTCAACCAAATCCCTTAAAAATCCTGTTTTACACTCAATGTCTCCACCTTCTCTCTAGTCACTGGTTCTTCAGCCTTTTGCTATCTGACTTCTGACCTCATCCATCAACTGGAACTTCTCTGTCCAAAGTTACCAGTGATCTCTGAACTACTAAATCTGATGTTGTTTTCTCACTCCTCATTCTTCTCAGCTTATCTTCTGAATTTGATGCTATTGACCGCCCTGGATCCCACCTCCTCTTGGGGTTTTTGTGACATTCTTCTCTCCCGGTTCTCTTTCTGACTGACCACCCCTCATTCTCCTTTGCTGGCTCATCATTCATATCATGCCTCCTAACTGAGGGTACTCCCCAAAGTTCTATTCTATTCTCTCTCTCTGTCTCTGTCTCTCTTTCTCTTCCTCTTCCCCCCTCTCTCCCTCTCCCTCTGTCTGTCTCTCTCTGTATCTCTGTCTGTCTGTCTCTCTTAACTATTTCCTCTAAACTGATGACTCACCATCTGTATTGTTTAACTTATAAGGTCTTCTGAGGTCCATAAAGGGAAAAGAGAAGAGGACGTAAGACTGTTTCCAGTTTCCATAACCGGCTTTATTATTGGACATAACATTGCACCTGGAATCAGGAAGACCCGAGTTGAAATCCAACTTCAGACACTTGCTAGTTGTCTAACCCTGGGCGAATCACTTAACTTCTGCCTGCCTCAGTTTCCTCATCTGTAAAATGAAGGTAATAAGAATACCTACGCCCTGGGGTTGTTGTGACAGTTGAATAAGGTGATAATTTGTAAATCCCTCTGCAAACCTTAAAATGCTGTTGTTGTTATTATTATCTTACTCAGCTCCTTATGTTCCTTCACCACACATTGCCAGTCATTTGCCGGACCTTGCCATTCCTTCCTTCACAACACCTCCCACCTTTGATCCTTTCTCTCACTCACACAGCCTCCTCCTCAGCTCAGGCTGTCATCACCTCTGCTCTACATTATCATAACAGCCTCTGATGGACCTCCCTGCCTGGGGCCTCTCACTACTCCAGTCTATCTTGCCTAAGTGATTTTCCTTAGGCTCATATCTGACCATGTTACTCCCTATTCAGTGAACTGTCATGGCTTCCTCTTACCTATAGGATGAAACATAAACTCCATTGTTCAGTTTGTTTTGTTTTGTTTTGAGATTGGTCTTCCTGTGTCACTCCAGCTACTGAGCAGTGGCTTGTGGAGGAAACAAGTGCCTTTTTTTAGGAGAACAAAAAATACTGACATTTTCAGGGTTTCTGGGTGGGGATATGAGTCAGAGGATTTTTTTTTCTTTTTTTAGAAATACATACTTGATACTGATCTTTCTAGCATTCCTGTCTCTGGCAGGAGTCAGAAAGGTTTTATAAGAGAAGTCCCCAAAATTATGTCCAGATCTGATCCCACTGCTGATCAGGTTGGAAGTTTTGACATGCACCGTTTCCAGCCTGGACTGGTATGCTCCTCCTTAGGCAGCCCCTCCCTCTTCCAGCACTCACTATGTTGGTAGCAGACTTAGTCTGATTGCAGATTGCCTTGGGCCCCCAGTTCCACCGCTTATTGCAGAATTCCTGAGCTTAGGTGATCTACTAGCCTTACCTGCTTCCCTCCCTTTCCCAATAGCAAGGATTACATAAATATAACACTTCTCTGTTTAGTTTTTAAAGCCCTGTACAACCTGGCTCCAACCTCATTGGACATTATTCCCTTTCCCACACTCTGGAATCCAGCCAAACTGGTCTTTCTGTTCCTTGTCCCAGAAGCTCCATCTCTCCTCTCTGTGATTCTGCATTTGCTGCATTTGCTCTCTCCCTGCCTATCCCTATCTCAGAGTCTACCTTTCTTCTTTTATGACTCGGCTTAAGCACCATTAGAAGGGTCTCCTGACCCCTTACCCCAGCTGTCAGTACCTGCCTTCCCAAACTATCTTGTATTTAACTACTTTGTATATCTTAGTACTTCATCACTTTATAGTTATGCTGTATACATTTATATACAGTGTATACTTGTTGCCTTCCCACTGGAATTTAAGTACCTTGCAAGTAAGGATTGTTTCATTTCATTCTTTGTGCTTACATTCCCAGTGCGTAGCACAATGCCCAGCACAAATAAATACCGATTGCTTGCTTGTTTGATCATCAGGTCCTTGACTCAGACTTACAACAGGGCAGAGAGAGGGACACGCAAAGCATTAAGCCACAGGCACCAAGAAACAAGAAAGCTTAGAGTCACAATGTACAAGGGCAACCCAAAATTTACCTCTTACTGGTAGTGTAAATCCTGTGGATAGGGCAGCCCCTGGGGAAAAGATGAACTTTCTAGCATCCCTGAATTCTTTCCTCATGGGGAAGGTGAAGCCCTTTATAAAAGAAGGACTACTTAGGGCCCTGTGAGAAGAGTGGTAGAAAATTGGTTTGTTTGGATTTTTTTTCTTTGTCTAAGGGTTCTAGTATAAGACTGTTCTGTGGAGTTTTGTCAGTTAAGACAAATATCATTCATTTGAATGCTTGTAGGGCAGCTGAGGGCCCTTTTTAGGACAATCCAATGAGCCGGGTACTTACATTCTTAGGGTTTCTCTGGGTGGGGATATGGGGCAGAGTATTGTATTTTATTTTATTTGGTAAGAGATAGGAGCCTAATACTGATGTTACTAGTATTCCGCTTTCTGGCAGAAGCCAGAAAGGTTTCATGAGAAAGGTCCCCAAAATTGTTTCCAAATTGTTACATCAGGCAATAGGACCCAACTGACACACAGGTTCCTCATATGCTTTCTGTTGTCAGAATTTTTTTTCCTGAGAGCTAATAGAACCTTTGATGGTGCGATCTGTTCAGTCCTTCCTCTGAACTCTTTGAAATCAGTACTCCTCAAATCTAGATGTTAGAATATGTCCTACCATTTGCTCCTCTTCATCCATGAAAAACTCCAGTAAGATGTGGCCACTTCTTCCCAGTCTTTTCTGTTTCAGTCTTAAGTTCCTCCTTATTGTTCAGAATTATGTCCAAAATGATTGTTCCACAGGTTGCCACTTCAGCCTTTTGCAGAAGAATCAACAAGATAAGTTAAAAAAAAATCTGCTGTGATTTTAGCAGAGAGAAAATTCCAGCAGCTGTTCAGATAGTTCCCTAGATCATGATTCCTTCCTTCCTACCATTATTTGTTTCTCCGCTAATGGATCCTTCTGTGTTCGTATTATAGTTATTTGTGTCTATGTTATATTGACTGCTTTTGTATTAATTCTATGGTATGAAAGTTAATTTAGATGGTAGTAACAGGAACTCTCTAAATGAAGGGAATTCAGGAGAATGGGGTGGAGGGAGGAGGCTGCTCTGTGTAGCTGGTTTCAAGTCATCAGTGGAACAGCACATGTGAAAATGCCATTTTCCATGCCCATTCTAATACTTTGCGCTCAATACCAGATGTTTGATTTTTATCTTCAGGCTTTTCCTCCTGCTTGCCTCCCCATACTTGATTGTTCTTCTGGTTTTGATCCATCCTTGTCTTTAGATACCACAGTTGCCTCAGGCTCACTCTGCTTCACAGCTGACAATACCCCGTATCAGCTTTGCCTTCTACTTCAGACATTACCGCTTTCCAGTGGCTCTTTCAGTTTCAAGACCTGTAGTCTCACCATTGACCTCTGTTTGCTTATATTATGGTTTTGCCCAGTGTTCCACCCTGCTGCTTGCTTGCACATTCTGGCTGAAGCCTCAGCACCAAGTCCACCCCTCACAGGAAGGATTCGCTCAGCACATGAAGTGTGCCACAGACCCCCACCAGACTCCAGAATGGGCTATCCCTTGTTATAGGATCAAGAGGAACAGAACACATCTTCCCTACAAGACTTAAAGCTTCATGAGGGCAAAGAACATCTCTTAGCTAAGCTGTTTATCTTCTCTTAGAGCCTAGGACTGTGCTTAGTAAATGTTTGTTGAATCACATTAAGGTAAACAGAATTTTTTACTTCTTCAGGGAAGACAAGCACATATTTGTATAGATACGCTGTATACAGGATAAATAGGAAATCATCAAGAGAAGGAAGGTACTAGAATTGAGGGGTTTGGAAAGACTTCAGGATGGGATTTTAGCCAGGACTTAGAGGAAACCTTAAGGAGGGAGAGCATTCCAGGCATAAGAGATGGCCAGACAGAATGCTGGGAGCCAAGAGAGCTCAGCATAGCAAGTGTTATCCCCATTTTGGAGATAAACAGGATTTGAGAAGTCATGTGACTTGCTCATTGTTATACTGCTAGTTTGTCTTAGGTAACTTTCAAATCCAGATTCAACTCCCAACTCCATCCAGCTCTCTCTCCTCTCACTATGGCAGACTTGCTCATCGAGGTGATCATTTAAGAGATAAATCATTTATAAGGTAAACTTGGAGGCACAGGACTGGCTTCAAATCCTACCACTTACTGCTGTGTGATATTGGTCAAATCACAACCCCTTTCTGAGGCGTAGGGATGGATGTATATGGCACACTTTTAAGTTTGTAAATTTTCAATTTCTGAGGTATAGATCCTTCACAGTGAAAATGTAACAATTTGCAAGAACTTAGCACCCCTCCTGCTTGGAGATGTAAATGTAGTAAGAAAAGAAGATAAGGCTCTTCCTGTACTGACCCTAACGTAATTTATTTGTTTTTAAACTAGGTCTTCTTGTCTTTCCCAGGCTGGAAGTACAAGGGTTACTCAAAGGCTCAGTTGCGGAACTTCTCTATTTCTGACTGGGACCAACTTGTTCCTCCGTAAGCAGCCTAGTCACTTCGCATATTAGGGGCTCACTAAATTTATGCCAGACTTACTTAGTTCAGACCCCATCAGCAGAGACGTCACCCACCTGCCACAGCTTAGAATTCCCAGTCTCCATTGATCCACCAGCTCAGCCTCAGCCTCCTCAGTAACTGGGACTACAAGTCTGTACCACTGTGCCCAGACCTGGAAGCTGCTTTGAAGGAGACATAAAGCCCAGCTTTCAGTTTGTTTTCTGTTCTAATTATGGTCCATTTCTCCTAAAAATGAAGGGCATTAAAAATAAGTGCCTTTATAAAAGTCATAGTAAAAAGTAGTCCTCATTTTCCTTCCTCCTTCCTTCCCTGTCTCCCTAATATGAATAATAGCCTAGTGTGTTTTGCCTATGTAGCTGTGACACTTGCCATTCAGAAGTCACACAGATCTGAATTCTCCAGTAGAATGAATAGCAGAAGAAACTGGACAACATCAAAACATCCCCATGGTCACAATCTAATGGGTTACAGCTTGTTGAGATAGCCTACTTCTGACTTACTCGCTGGCCCCCAGTACGAGTAGCCTTAGATTTCACATCTCTCTTGCCTCCCTCTAAGGTTTTGTTACAATTCCTGTACCTGACCCTGCTTTTACTTCAGAGACCATCCTTTCTCCTGCCCTTTCCATGCTAGGACTCATCTGCCCCATCCTAGCATAAGGGAGGTGATACTCCCAATAGACTCTGGCCTGCTTAGACCATATTTGGAGTATTAGGTTTAGTTCTAGGTAAGAAAGAAGACAGAGAAACCAAAGCACCAGTGGAGGACAACCAGAACTGTGCAGGGATGGCAACCTTTTCATGCAAAGATGGTGGACAGGATCAGACACTGAATGGGGGGGGAGGGAAGGGAGCATCACTTGGAGAAGATGGAGGACATGATAGCTATCTCGAGGTGTTTTAAAGCCTCTCTTCTCAAAAGGGGATTAGACCAAGATGATTCTAAAAGATTCATGATGGAGAACACTATCCACATCTAGAGAAAGAACTGATGGAGTTGGAATGCTGATCAGAAGCATACTACTTTCACTTTCTTTGGGGTTTTTTGTGGGTTTTCTCCTTTTCTTTAACAACATGACTAATGTGGAAATATATTTAACATGTTCATACATGTATAACCTATATCAAATTGCTTTTAGTCTTCGGGAGGGAAGAGAAAAAAATATGGAACTCAAAATCTTAAAACTAATGTTGATTATTTTAAAAAGAATATTGAAAACTATCTTTACATGTAATTGAAAAAATAAAATACTATTTACATTAAAAAATAAAAGGTATTAGACTTGTCCTGTTTGTCCTGTCACCTTCCCCTACACACACACACACACACACACACACACACACACATATACATACACATACACACACTCACATGCACACCCTGCCCAAAAATACTAGGAGCAATGGATGGAGGCAGATTTCAGCTTTATCTAAGGAAAAATTTTACAAATGAAATCATATTTATGGAAGTGCTTAGCACAGTGCCTGCTATAGAATGGATGATATATAAATGCTTCTTCCCTCCTCTCTCCTTTCTTCACTTTACCTTCTCTTCCCTTAATGATTAGAGCTGTGGAAAAGAGAGATAGGCTACCTCCATCTTGGCCTAGAGTCAGGAAGCCTTGAGTTCAGACATTTACTAACTGTATGACCCTGGGCAAGCCACTTAACATTCTGGTTGCCTCAGTTTCCTCATCTGTAAAATGAGGGTATTTATAATGCCTACCACCCAGGGTTGTGGTGAGGATCAAATAAGATGGTAATTGTAAAGCCCTTAGCATGATGCCTCGCACAGAGTAGGTGCTAGATAAATGTTAGTTATTATTATCACCAGTGAGTCCTCTGTCACTTGAGATTTGCAAGCAGAGGCTGGATAATTCTGCTAATAACAGCTACTACTTCTAGAAGCTTTGAGGCAGGCAAAGCCCTTTACATGCATTGTCTTGTTGGAGCGTCCCAACAATGTCTCTGTGACACAGATACTATTATCATCACCATTTTAGAGATTAAGAATCAGGTATTTAGAGTAATTAAGTGTTTTTACACAGCTTCACACAGCTACTTAGGAACTGAGATGGGATTCAAACCCAGCTCTTCCTGGCTCCAAACAGGACTGCATCCATTGTACCACTTCTCAGACACATTGTACCAGGGATTTCTGTTCAGATACTAGTTGTACCATGTGCTCTTTGAAGTTCCTTCCTGTTCTGAGACTCTCTAATTCAAGTATTGACCAATAACCATTAAATACCTGTTAGGTGCCAGGCACTGTGCTAGGTATACCCCACCCCCAAAAGAAGAAGGAGGAGAAGAATGTAATTCCTGCCCTGAACATGCTCGAATTCTTGGTGTGTGATCTTGGTTTCTTTAGGTTCTCGGTTGGCTACCTACACAAGAACTTCCCAGCCATAGAACTTCCTGAGCCATGAGATCTCCAAACCAAAGAGGGTTAAATCAGCCTCATGAATCTTGCTTCTTCATAGCTGCTGATGGGACCAGTGAGAACAGTATATTGCCTTACCCCTAGTCCCAGTGCTGGGTCTAATGCATTTATAATTTCACTCAAATAAATCTGATTGTGAAAACATAACTTAAGTTGACCTGCAGTTTATAGAAGTTCACAGAATCATAAAGCATCAAAGGCACCAGCTGACCATGACAGATGGTTAAGCTGACTGATCATAACTTTTATAAGGCCAAGAATATAAAAATAATTTTAAAAAAATAAAATCACAGCCCTATGCCCTCCATGTGCTTGTGTATCTCTCCCCAGAGGTACCTAAATGAATTGGATGCAGAAGGAGCATCCTATTAATCCACTCTTGGCTAAAAAAAAGAAAGGATGGAAGGCTCCACTTCCCCTTCTCTGGACCTCAGTTTCTTCATCTGCAAAATGAATGGCTTGGGCCAGATAATCTCTTCCAGCTCTGCAATTCCTTGATTCTCTGATTACATCAGCACCACAGTAGAGATGCCAAAAGGAAAAAACACATGTTCTTATTGTTTAAATAATAGGGATGCAACATTGATGAGAAAGAAAAAAAGCTTTCCGTGAGCTGAACAATGAGTTCGCACTAATAAATGCCACAATCATTAGCAAGCCAAAAGCACAATGCAAACAAAAAACAATGCAAACAGTTCCTTGTGTGTACAATTCTCCTATTTTTTTTACATATGCTAACATTTTTCAGGTTTGCATAAGTGCTAAGAAACCTCAGATGATGAACTGATGATAATTAGTAATTATTCAAGGTGAGATCCAGGATAGTTCTTCAACATGGAAATAATAACCCACATAGAAATGGGAATAAACTCTCTTATGGGGGGGGGCGGCGGGAAAGTGGTTATAAATCCAAACACACCATCTCACTTGTCTTCACCTCCAAGAGTTTCCAGCTGTTTATTAAGTTCTGCTATGATTTGCCAAGTATGAACCCTGATTTCATTTTGACTGTTACAACAAACAAGTATTAAATACAAGATGAACTGGTGGCCCCACTCACTTTTAATGTGTTGAGTGCTTTGGACAGTCTCTTCATTTCAAATGAGTGTCCTTTACCTTGAATCCCCAAAGGGAATTGTTTTCATTTCTGTTTTCTTTACTGGCATTATGATGTCAGACCCAAGGAGTCCTGCCTTGGGTTAAAAGGGCACATATGGAAAAACAAGATGGTGCCCAAGAGCTTTAGTTTGTCACTTATAGGAAAGCAATTCAAATCCTTGAGCTGTTGAAAGCAAAAGTAATAAGGGAACCATCGCACATATGAAGATGGAACACCTAGAGAATATGGCATCACTGGGGAATGATCATGTGGAGTGGTATGTGAAATGATGCTTCTGGAGCTCTGATTATAAGCACTGTGTAGAGCTAGACTTAGTAATGAGAGAGACTTAAGTTTAAAACTTGGCTTTATCAATCAGTCCAGTCAACATGTACCTACTACTTGCCAGGCACTATACTAGGCTTTAGATGTGTAAGCATGGATAAATCCATGTATTTCCCTGGAACTCCATTTTCTTACCTGGAAAATGGAAATCCTACTACGTACTTCAAAAGAATGCTGTGTAGAAAACACTTTGTCAACTTTACTGAAAAGCCTAATTTAAACCCAGGACTTGAGAGGAATGTAGGCGCAGAGACCAGGTAGGAACCCATTGTGATAATCTACGTCAGAAATAGTTTGAGAAAGGCAGCTTGGTCTAGTGGATAGCTGCCTGTGTAGTCTGGAAGACCTGAGTTTAAGTCCCACTTTTCCCACCTCTTGGCTTTTTGAACCTGGGGAAATTTTACCCATCAGTATCACAGGCAACTCTCTAAAACTGTAGATTGCAGAACAGTTGCCTTTCTGCATTGTTAGGAATAATTTTCTGACCAAAAGTTCCCTGAACTATTGAAATCACAGGTTCAATTTTTTTTTTTAATGTTAAAGCTGATAAAGACCTGAACCAGGATAGTGATAAAAGAAAAAAGGAGAAAAGGGACAGATGTGCGGAACATTTCAACAGAAGGAGGTTGCCTTTAAGGTCCCTTTGATCTTTAAATCTATAACCTTATGATGTGATGAGTGGATGAAGGGCACAGGAGAGGAAGGAGTCCAAAGTCACCAAAGGTGACTTAGTAAGGGGTAAATGTTTAACTGACTGGGATAAGTGGGAAAGTATACAGGACATCCTTAAAATTTAATCTGCATTATTGTTTTTCACCATCACTTTCTTAAGTCTTGACAATAAATTTTCTTTTAAAATTCTTTAAAAAAAAGAAAAAGAAAAGTCAAAATAATAATGATATCACTGAGAAAGAATAGGGTAGTCGGGGGAGGGACCCAGTTTAGTTAGGAGGATAGGAGATCTGTATTAGACATGTTGAGTTTGAAGTGTCAATGGGGTATCCCAAAGAAAGAGTGAAACAGAAAGTTGGAAATTCATGTCTGACCTCAATACCAACCATATTGCAAAAAAAAAGAGAGAAAACTATGCTTCAGTTTGTACTCAGAGTTCATCAGTTCTCTCTCTGTAGGTAGATACCATTTTTTCATTATGAGTCCTTTGCAATTGTCTTGGATCTTTATATTAATCAGAGTAGCCAATTCTTTCACAGTTAATCATCATTACAACATTACTGGTACTGTCTGCAATAATCTCCCAGTTCTCACTTTACTTCCATGTTTTTCTGAAACTGCTCCACTTGTCATTTCTTTTAGCACAATAGTATTCCATCACAATCATATGCCAGAACTTGCTCAGCCATTTCTCAATTGATGGGCATCCCTTCAATTTCCAGTTCTTTGCCACCACAAAAAGAGCTGCTATACATATTTTTGTATATATAGGTCCTTTTCCTTTTTCTTTGATCCCCAGGATATAGACCTAGTAGCAGTAGTGCTGGATCAAAGGGTATGAACAGTTTTATAGCCCTTTAGACCTAGTTCTAAATTGTTCTTCAGAAATGGTCGGACCAGTTCACAACTCTACCAATAATTCACTGGTGTACCTATTTTCCCATATCCCCTCCAGCATTTTTCTGATAGGTAATGAGGTGATACTTCAGAGTTGTTTTAATTTGCCTTTCTCTAATCAATGTTGATTTAGAGTATTTTTTCATATGACTGGATATCTTTTATTTGTTCTTTTGAAAACTGCCAGTTCTTATCCTTTGACCATTTTAATAGTATTTTGTTTTTTTCAATTACGTATAAAAACAAATTTTAGCCCTCATTTTAAAAAAATTTTGAGTTTCAAATTTTTTCCCTCTGTCACTTCCCCCCTCACTAAGACAAGCAAGCAATTTAATATAGATTATATATGTGCAATCTTGTCAAACATTTCCATATTAGTCATATTTTGAAAGAATAAACAGACCAAAAGGAAAAAAAAACATGGAAAAATAAAGCAAGTGAAAATAGTATGCTTCCGATCTCCATTCAGACTCCACCAGTTCTTTCTCTGGATATGAATAACATTTTCATCAGAAGTCCTCTGAGATTGTCATAGATTATTGTTGCTGAGAAGAGTTTAAGTAATTCACAATTGATCATCATAAATGTTGCCCTGACTGTGTATAATGTTTTCCTGGTTCTGCTCACTCTACTTTATATCAATTCATGTAAGTCTTCCCAGATTTTTCTGAAATCTGTTTGCTCATCTTTTACCACTCCAACAATTCTGGTCCCAGAGGAAACATGTCTGAAAAACGGTCTTTCAGCATTGACTTCAAGACCTCCAGGGTGAAGTACCCACTAGGGAGGTGAAGGGAAAAGGAAGAAAATAAGCATATAGCTTGCACCTACTGTGTGCCAGGCATTGTGCTAAATAAACACTTTTTACAAATAGTATCTCATTTGATCTCCCTCCCAAGGCAGCCTATTTCATGTTTGGGTATTTGTTATCAAAATTTCCCTTACTTCAAGATCAAATCAGCCTCTGAAACTTTTCTCTGTTAGTCCTAATTCTTCCCTCTAGGACCAAAAGAGTCTAATTCCTCTTCATATGATAGTCCTTCAGAGACTTGGAAGACTATTAGGTGGCAGGATATATAGAGTACTGAGTATTGATTCTAGAGTTAGGAAGAGCTGAGTTCCAATGCAGCATTAGACACTTATTAGCTGTGACTTTGAGCAAGTCATTTTAACTCCAAAATCTGATTTAAGGCATTATTTTAAAGTTATTTGGAGGGAAATGTTGAAAGATTTCAGCTAGGTGGCTGCCTCTAATCTGCCATTCGTGTACTTTCATCCAATGAAATAACATACAGAAAAGTGCTTTGTAAATGCTTGGTGTCGTATACAGGAACACAAGCCTGGAAGCCAGAAAGCCTAGATTGTAGTCCTAATTGTGATAGCAACTGCCTCTGGGACTTTGGGGAAATCACTTTGCCCTGCCAGGGCCAGTTTCCTTAGCTGGAAAAAGAAGGCCTGCCCTAGAGAATCTGTAAATATTTTGTGGTCCTTGACAAATGGTGAGTCGGTATATAGAGGTAAGGTGTTGGTGTTGGTGTTATAGAATTATAGACTCTCAAGAGATAAAGAGGACCCCAGAGGCCATCTAATTCACACTATAACTGAACAAAGATTTATTCTGCAACATGAGCTTGATGATGATGTTGGTGATGATGACAACCTTGTAAGTCTTCTTTTCTACATGGTAAACATTTACAGATCCTTCAAATGAGTAAATAAATATAAATATAAAGACTGCCATATCACAGTGTTATTTTTTCTTTTTAATACTTTGTATATGCTTTATATTTATTTACTTGTGTGTCTGTTATGTTCCCAAACCTCCTCTCTGTGGTGTAAGCTTCTTGGACTAGAACTGTTTTAATTTCTTTTTCTTTATATCTCCATTGCTTAGTACAATACTTTTAACATAGGTGCTTAATAAACATTTGTTCATTTAAATTAGTTAATAATAATACCTTCATTTTATATATATGTGTGTGTGTATAAATATATACATATACATACATATATAGTATATACATGCATATACACATATAATAACACTTTGGGGTTGATAAAGCACTTTATACATAATTCATTAGGACCCCCAGATCTTTTTTCAGACAAATTTCTTCCTAGTCATGCCTCTCACATACTTGCAAAGTTGATTTTTTATTTTTTGGGCCTAAGTGTATTATCTTTTTGTTAAGCAACTGACATTTTTCTCTCCTACCCAGTGTCTAAAACCAGCCCATCTGTGAAACTCTCGAAATAACCACTCTTGTAAGTCATAAAGACACAGTGTGATGTGTGACCTGAGCAGCATTTACGCTCCAGTGTTGTAGGAGGCTAAGAAAAAGTGTAAAAGGTCTTCTCCCACTAAGTGCTGAAGGGCCTGAGTAGCAAGAAGTGATTCCCTGTGCAGTTAGATGCTTCAGACCTCAAAGCAGTCTACCCTGGGTAAGCAAACAGACCTGAACTTCATTAAGATCTTCCAGATGTCTTTGCTTCCACCGCTCTCCTCCCCTGACCATAACACTAAGGGTAATTGGATGTGCTATTTCCATATTCCCTGAGCAATTGACTGCAGAGAATGCTTCCTTCTGAAGTGAGGCATTTTGGGGTGGGGGAGGGAAAGTGAAAGAAGAGTGAGTAGAGTTCCAAAAAGAAGTAAAAGAAATGGTTACAGCCCAGTACTAAAAGGAGAGATAAAGTTCTTAGCACCATGCCTGGCACAGTAGTTTTGAAAGAACTGTTGTTGTTGTTATTTTATTATTATTATTATTATTATGCATAATTTAGTGGGAAGGTCACTAGAAGTGGAGTAAAGAGACCCCTGACTGATTATGATTTGTGGGAACATCATTTCTCTATTCTGGGGCTTGGTTTACTCAACTATACAATAAGGATGATGTTCTACATAGTAATAATAGCTAGCATTTCAATAGCTCTTTAAGGTTTGAAAAGCACTTTGCAAATATCTCCTCTGATCCTCACAGTAACTTGGGGAGACGAGTGCTATTGTTATCCCCATTTTATGGATGAGGAAAACAAGGCAGACAGACTTGCCCAAGGTCGCCCAGCTAGTAAGTGTCTGGCAGAATTTGAATTCGAGCCTTACAGATTCCAAGTCTCTACTGCACATCCTTAGCAGTCTAATGAGTCTTATGATCCTTTCTAGTATTGGCATTCTTTGTTTTAATATTCTATCCTCGTTCTAGAGTTCCATGATTCCAGTATCTCTGTAGTTGTAGCTGTGACTCCTGTGACCAAAAAAAGGGAAAATGTTGTAGGCCTGAGACTTCATCACAAACAACATTTTGCTCCTTATTTCTCTTTTCTCCATCCCCTCTGTTTCTTCTCTAGGCCCTCCATCCTCCCTTGTAGGATGATTGTCGTTGTCCCCTTAAATCTAGTCACATTCACAGGGTCATAGATTTATAGCTGGAAGGGATGTTAGAGGCCATCCAGTTCAGTTTTACAGCTGAGGAAACAGTGTCCCGGGCAGGATTTGAACCCAGGTCTTTCCCAGCTCTGAGATTGGCACTCTTTCCATTATGCCAAACTTCCTTTCTAGAGCAGCAGAGGGAAATAAAGGTGGAAGCACTGGTTGAGGTGAGACAGATAAGGACTTGGAACACAATGGAAGTTTCTGATTAAGGGAATGTCATGATGAAACCCCGTTTTTAAAAGATTAATCAACTGGGGTGGAGCATAGTTTGGAGGGATGAGATAACATTAAAAAGAGCATTAAGGGGACAGTGACAGTAATCCCACAAGTAAGGGATTGAGGACCTGGAGGAGATGCAAGAGAAATAAGGAGCAAAATGTTCTCTATTCCCAAACATTAAAGCAGCCAGCCTTGTGGCTAGTTCAGCCTGTCTGTTAGGAACAGGGTGTATTTGAAGTGCAGGTATTCTCAGAATTCTAAGCATTAAGAATGAAAAGGACCTTGGAGTTCATCTGTCCCAGCTCCCTAATTTTAGACAATGAAACAGACCCAGAAAGGTTGAAATCACTTGCCCCAGGTTATATGTGCAGCAAATGTGAATTAAATCTCCTGACTTCAAAGCCAACATTCTTTCTACTACACTGCATACAAGGGGTGCAGTTAAGTTCATTCTACATGAGGCTAACAACTCAGTCCTGAGCTGCCAAAAAAATTCATTTATTCCTACTATACAAAACATAATGATAATGCAAATGTATGGAAAACTGCAGAGAATTCTCTCTGTTGATCTTCCCTGGCAAAGTGAGTTACTCATTAGTATTTGAGAAATACTGGACTCACTCTGCCAAAGTGATCATCTGGGGAGTAGTAGTTAACTTCCAAATGTTAGAATTAACATCTGTGGCTGTGTCCTGATACAGCCCCAGCTTTAAGATCCTGTGAAGACTGACTACAGATTGGCCTGAAATAAACCTGATCTTAATCATGCTTAGCAAACTAACATTCAGAGGCCAGGACCATTTAATCAAAGCAAATCCCAAGCCGGAATGATTGCCCTTTTAAGACTAACCTTCCTGATTAGTCTTCCATCATGTCATCTCCCTCCTTCAAAATCACAAAGTATGGCTACCAGGACATGTGGATGGCAATCAAAGTGAACTAGAAAGTCTAACAGAAGGAGGTAAATTTGATCTCACAGTTATTCACTAGGATCTATGAGTATGGGAACCATGCCTTAAACAGGAAGAATATGCCTTATTCTAGACAAATAAGAGATAATGAAGTGGTGGAATAATAGTATATGGTAAGAAGATATAATCATGTGAGGAAGTTTTGGATGGGAGGGTGGAGGAAATTTGGGTAAAGATGAAAGGAGACAGAAATAAGAGTGATGAGAGTATTACAATATACTAGAGACCATGTGAACAGAAAGAATAAGTGAATAAATAGCTCAGAAAGCAGCCTATCAGAGATACATCACTTGGTAGTTATGGGCTACTCCAGTGATCTACATGTCTTCTAGATCTTCCTCTTCCCCAGAGAAGATTATTTTATCCTTCAAAAGGCAGGTGACAGACAGAAGTGGAATTGCTAATCAGGACCTTTTTCTCACCAACAAAGAACTAGTTGCTAAAAGAGAAATTATGAAAACCTTAGCAGTTGTGATAGAAAAGTCTGATAGTTACCCTAGATACAGGGTTCAGACAACAGATAGGTAGGACTTCATGGAGTAACAGCCCAAGAGGGATGGGAAGTTCCCAAGGATATTAACAGTTTCAATGAGGAGAAAAGGGGGGAGTTGCCCAAATAAATTAAGTCCACAAGGAACTCATCAACCAAATATAGATTTTTTTAAAAAGAAATGTGCAGAAGAAAGTGGAGCATGGCCCTATAAGAGTACTGCCAGGGGGCTAAAGCCCAGAATGATCAAGGAAATCCAAGGACAACAAAGAGAGAAACTTTGCAGCTCTTTAGGAGGAAAAAAAGAATTAAAAGGGGACTGACCACTACTCAGGGTAGATGGAGCTGTATCCCTTAGGATTCTAGGGGTAAATCCAGGTAATTGGGATGATTCTTCTAATGTTATTGGTTCAAGCCCCCATTCCTGTGTATTCCCCCAACATTAGTCACTTATCTTTTCTACCCTGCTATCAGCTTTGCTAATTGATATCTCCTCAATATCATAATAGGCAACTGACATCAATTATCTTTTGCAAAAGGATATTTACTAAGAACAGAAGTATAAACACAAAGGGTTTGGCCAGTCCCCTCAAATCAAAGGCACACTCTCCTCTCCCTTCCACCACCTTAATCCTCAGGGAGAGTGGGCTCAAATTTAAGGCAATGGCTACAAAGTATTTGCCCCACCAAATTCTATTTCAGATTTGGCATAGTCTACAGACATTTTCTCCGTGGCCTTCAAGACATGGCATTGACATGGGAGCTGTCACGTGGATCTGTTGCTGAACTGAGTCAAGCAGGTCATACTTTGAGGTGGCACTGCACTTATTCAGCTGCGTGACTACAGTCATCTCTACCGTGGATTCTTGTCCCCGGACTTCCAGTGGCTACTCTGACTCTCAAGAGGTCATCCCTCTCTGAAAACCCATCACCTAAAAGTAGGAAAGAATAGGCTCCACAAAGGCAGAAGTGACATTGGCATGAAGCCACATGGTGACCAGGTAGGGAGGGGCTGCCCCAGCTGGAGACTTACAGTATCATCTTCACTCAAGCAGCCAGGATTAGAGAAGGGCACTTTGGACAATTGGTGCCTTGCATGCGCACACTCAGTTTTGGCTCAGCAGTCAGTTCAAAGGCTTTTCTTCCCCACAGTGTGAAGCAGACAGAAAACAGTCACAGAATACATACACATGCTCTGAAGCGGAGAACCCCTCTATTCTTCATCAAGGCACACTTCCAGAAGCAGGCTCACCAGATATTTATGGGGGTCCCTGGTGCATCCTCCCAGAACTGGGCTCTCATTGGCCAGTCCCTTCTTACACTGGGAATACCACCTCTGCCAGTTGGATCAGAAATATAAAGTAAGTGGGGGCAGGAGTGGGGGAAGGCTATTAATGTGAAATCAGCCAAGAAAGCTAAGTTAGAATTAGATTGTAAGGGATGTTAAGTGTTCAAAGGAACAAAAGACCATTATTAAGTACTTACCATGTGCCAGAAATAGTTCTAAGCCCTAGAGATAACAAACAAAATCTCAAGACAGTCCCTTCCTTTAAAGGGGTTTGTAGTCTAATATAGAGAGACAGTACATAGGGGAATGGAGGCCAAAGAAGGGAGCTGTCATCTGGGAAGTCGTAAGAATGGTGAGTGGTGCAGTGGGACAGTTAATTGACATGAGTGGTGTGCCCTTTGTAGTAACAGTGGTAGTTCTGGTTTGGTTCATAGAACAAGAGATGGAAAGGGAGGGAGAGGCAGGGTACTTACCAAGCAGGTAATGAAAACACAGCAATAAAACGTGGTTGGGTGTCTAGGACCAGCTAGAGATGATGAGTTTTCACCAATCAATTAGCTCTATGCTAGGAGCTGGAGGTCAACTTGAGAGAGTCTGCATTTTATCCTATGGGCAGTAGGGAGCCACTGAAGCATCCAGACCATGAGAGTAACATCAGAAGTGTGATTTAGGAATATCAATTTGGTAGCTGTGTGGAGAATTGCAACATATCTCCACCTCAATCTGTGCAATTCTTGTCTATATCCTCCTATAAACCTTCCATGGTGTGGCCACACCTGATGCTGGAATGGGGGGTGGGGGCATGGAGGGGAGAAGAGGACTTCTACTAGATCTCTTGAAATGTTCAGTCCTTGGGTTGTCCACCTGTTATCCCCTACTCTTGCTATATATGTGGTTCCACTCCTTTTCTGTTCATGCATCTCATCGAGGCTATTTTTATGCACCATTTTGCACATAGTTACTGGTAATGAATTATAGCCTGTTCACCCCACTGTTCGTCTCCCTGTCCATTGTCCTTTGGCTCACCCACAGTTTTGATTCTTCAGAGCATTCCATGATTCATAGTCATGTAGCATCACCAGAAGAATATTGGTGTTAGAATAATGAGTTGTTGTTGTTGTTTTATCTCAAGGAGAAGCTTAGGGTCTTTAAGGAAGCAGCAGGGTTCAGAGGGAATAGCATTGAGTAGTATAGTCATCAGTCCTGGGTTCAAATCTCACTTCGAATGGTTATAACCTGGGTAACCTTGGGTCAGTAGCTTAACCTATCTTATCTTCAGTTTCCTTATCTGTAAAATGAAGGGGTTGTAAGGGATGGTCTCTGAGGTCTATGAATTTATAATCCTTTTTCCTAAGTGTTACACAATTTCACAAGTGAAATTCAATCACTTTCCTACTATCTATTTAGTTTCTGGCCAAATTTGGTTTCTATCTGCAGTGTCTACCCAAGATAAATACGCTGGTGGACCAGATAGTAATCATTCTTTACTCTTTTATTTTTTCCTTTGTGCATAGTTGGGCCAGACTTCAGGATTGTAGCTCTCATTTAGGAGCCTCTGAACTGTTCCAGGGCTTGATGCAATCAACAAAATGTTAGCTGCAAACTGGATTTCTGGAGAACCTTATCATCTATAAATTCCTATTCTCTTTGGACTCTGCATTGGACATCCATCATGATGGTGGCAAACACTTTTGGTGAGCATAGGCCTCCCTGATTTATGCCTTGTTTGATAGTAATAAACAGAGTACTAGAGAATGTGCTCTCTACTACAACTGCCCAGTTTTTTTGTGCCTGGAATGCAAGGTCCTTCCTTACTTTGAGCTCTTAGAATCCTTAGCTCCCTTCAAATTTCATTTCAAATACACCTCTTTCCAGAGTGTTTTTCCTAATCCCTCCAGCTACTAGTGCCTCCCCACTCCCTATCACCTTGTTTTTAATTTATACATACTTATATGTGTACATGTTGTTTTCCTCAATAGAATGTGTGCTTTGTGAGGGCAAGAATTGTTAAGGTGGCTAGAGCACAGTTCAAAATGGCCAAGAGGCAATTGGAGAAGCAAGACTAGAGGTCAGTGTAGAGATGAGGGTTGGCTAACTAGATCTGAGAATCATCAGCATAGAGAGAGAATCATTGAATTCATGGGAGCTGCTAAGATTGCCAAGAGAAAAAGAGAAAGAAGAAAAGACCAAGCATCCTATGGGGTCTTCATCATTAGCAGGCATTACCTTTGTGAAGATCCAGCAGAGGACACTGAAAAAGAATTTCCTAGTAGGAAGGAGGAGAACCAGGAAAGATTAATGTGTGGGACATGAAATTAGTGAAAACTTCTCAGTCTGGAATGTACCCCCCCCCTCCTGAGTGTCTACCCTCCCCCTTCTCCTGTCAATTATTTTTATCTTCCTTTGTTCATTTCTTCCCACCTGGTGAAGGCCAACCCCCTTGTAGTCTCATTGGGGAGGAGGTTGGGAGGTGAATTTTTCACCAATGAAAAAGGGCAGTTGGCCAGGAAAGGGGACATCCTAATTAGGTTTATAAACCTTGGAACAGGGCTAGGCTCTCTCTCTTCCGGCCCGACCTCATGCATCAACATGGGTAAGACATCAGCTCATGGGGCACCGCTTTCTTCCTGGGAGAAAGGGAATAAATTCCTCTTCTTATCTAAGGCATCTCTGTGTTTACTTTTCTAATTAAAT
>CM053596.1:95120591-95147457 GCA_028646575.1 Pseudocheirus occidentalis
TGACTTTTTGCTATTTTTTTTTTTTTTTTTTTGCATATGATTACATCCTGGTCCTGAAGCTCTTGACTTTGTTTTGATTTCAAACACACCATCTGCCTTCCTTTTCTGGCTTTTATGTACTTTAGATGTCTCCTGCTTACCTGGTCTCTGATTCATTACCACCCTCTCATTTCTGGATTCCCAGGCTAATGTTTCCTACAAACTCTATGATAGCATTCTGAGACTGTCCCTCAGTCCTTGACTATGAAGCACTTTGAAGGTCTACCTATTAAAAGTATTCGAGGTTCTGTAGGTATGAAACTCATATCTCAAAACCAAGTTTGCTTTGGCATTGTCTTAAAAGTACCATCTTCACTCTTTCCTTTCTAAAATTTTAGAGGCATCTAGGTGGCACAATGAACAAAGAGTCAGGAGGACCTGAGTTCAGATCTGACCTCAGACAATTGATACTTGATAGCTGTGTGACCCTGGGTAAATCATTTAACCCTGATTGCCTGCTTCTCTCCCTCCCCCCAAATTAATAAAACAAACAAAACTGGGAGAGTCCATTATCGAAAAATGTCCCATTTCAGACTTGCCATTTGAGAAAAGCTGGTTCAAGCCTCAGTCTATATCTGTGCACTGGATTTGCACTTACCTGAGCCAATGGCTATGTTTTAGTAGTCCATGTGAGCAGAAAAGAGGAGCTGAAATAAGTAGTTAAGGGGATGAATGGATGGATGGATGAATGGATGGATAGATAGATGTGAGAGCCATTGGAGAAATAGAATAAAAAAGACAATAATTGATTGCTAAGATCTAAGTCTATGAACCAGACTTTAGCTCTATGACTATGAACCTATAATATATACTAAGAAATAAAATGTTATAAAAAACAAAAATATAGTACTATAACATTTAAAAAATATAATTAAATGTAGATTGTTTCAGAGCAAATTTGATTATTTTGAACTTAAGATTTTTTTTTAATGATAGATACATTGGGGGAAGATCATTAAATTAATTGTAGGCAATGATGAAGAAAAGATAGAACTACTGAATTCTTATTTCTCTTCTGCTTTCTTTACCAGAGAGAAAGATCTATAGTCTTGGTAGAATAAAACAAAAAAATAGTTAGCAGGGAGTTGAAATCCATCATAAGTTAGAAAGTAAGAAAACACCAAACTTCCTTCAGTGAGTTCAGATCACCAGACTTACCTGTCAGAGTATTAAAAATAATGTAATTCTGCTTGAAAATCTGTATTTGTTATAAGGATTTCTTTTTTCTTCCAATGGGATGGGGAGGAAAAAAGATGAGGAAAATTAATTTTTGTTTATTGAAAAAATTAATTTAAAAAATCCTAATTGGAGACACAATAAACAGTGTGTGTCTGTCTGTCTATCTGTCTGTTTAGCTGTATCAATTATCTTTGAAACCATGGGGAAAAGGGGAGGGGAACAAAAAATGGAGAAGGAAGTGTCACTGTAAGGAAGGGAGATAAGCAAGTGTACTAAGGCAGCAGCTGTGGTGGAAAATGCTGGATTTGATATCAGAGATAGAAGCTCAAATTCTTCTTCTGACTATGAACAAATCACAAAACTTCCCTGAACTTCACTTTCTTTATCTATAAAATGTGAATAATTATTCCTGTCTTACTTATAACTTGAGGCAGCTAGGTGCTAGTCATAGATTTCTGGGCCTAGGGTCAGGAAAACCTGAGTTTAGATCTGACCTCAGACACTTACTATGTGACCTGGGGCAAGTCATTTAACCTCTCTTCCTCAGTGTTTCCTCAACTGCAAAATGGAGATAATATAGCACCTCCTTCTCAGGGTTATTGTGTTGATTAAATGAGATAATATCTGTAAAGTACCTGGTACATAGTAAGTGCTATACAAATGCTCATTCCCTTTCCTCCCCCTCCCTTATTTGTCTCTTGTATCTATAATATCATTCAAAAGTTTGGTTTAACTGTTTTCATAGGAAACAATAAGTGGATGAAAAATGCCTGTTGTCCAGGCTATGACATACAGTTAGTTAAATGATCTATAGAGTGTGCACATTAGTATATAAACCTTGGTTGGTTGGTTGTTGTCTTTCATTCTTGAAGAGGACCAAAATGATGTCATTCTATTAGAGTTGAGGTACAATAATTGATAGATAGATAGATAGATAGATAGATAGATAGATGGATGGATGGATGGATGGATAGACAGAGACAGACAGACACAGACAGACAGACAGAATAGCTCAGAAGACTCTACCACTGGTCAGGAACAAATAGTAAACCTTGGAGAGACATCATGAATGGACAATTAATTGAGCCCAGAATTACACAAGAGGAAGAGGATGGGCATGAGCACCAGAGGGAAAAAGCTCCTTTAATGACCCTAAACTTCTCCCTAAAACCAAGGCCTATCTTTTTTCATAACAATATTTTACAGATGGTATTATGTGACCCAGTTATAGAATACTATAGAATTAGGACTGAGTATCACTATCACTAAAGGGTAATGGAAAGGCACATGGTGGGTAGGAACAGGCTTCAGTGGATAATTAGGAGCTAGGGAGAAGGAATCAGAGTAAAAGATATCAAAGAAATATATGATCAAAAGATTATGAGTGGTCATGTGGCAAGATCAAGGGGAAAACTAGTGGATGGCCCACATTCCCTATACTGGTAACCTCACAATTCAAGAAAAATCAAGGATGTTGGGTATACCTACTGTGAGTGAATTTACTGGGGGAACATGGGTAAGAATTTTATAGGATGGGTAGGTAGGAATGGATTGCTATCTGCATCATGGGAAGTAAGACACATAGATGGAATCACAGATCCATGTTTTTGCTACTTATTCACAAATTTGTTATGAAGCTCAAATGTGAATTTATGTAAAATAATTTCCAAGTTTTAAATCACTGTATAAATGTGAGTTGTCAATATATTCAAAATGGAAGAGACTGGAGTCTTCAAACTATAAAATACTTATTTTTTAAAAATGTCAATTCCAGGCAAAATCCTAGAATATATTAATAAAAGGATGGTTTGTGGGTATTTAGGAAAGGGATGTGGTGATCAGCAAGAGTCTGGATGAGTCAGGATCAAGTTATGTCGGACTAACTTAATTTCTTTATACAACCAAACAAAAGAAATAAACTGGTAGATCAGAGAAGTTTCACAGGCAAAAATATACCTAGAATTCAGCAAGGTGTCTGACACAGTTTCTCATGCTATCTTTGTGATAAAGATGGAGAGAGATGGGCTCCAAGGATGGGGAACCTGTGACCTTAGGGCCACATCTTGCCCTCTAAGGCCCTCAAGGATAGCCCTTTGACTGAATCCAAACTTCACAGAACAAATTCCCTTAATAAAAGGATTTGTTCTGTAAAACTTGGACTCAGCCAAAAGGCCTCACCCAAGGGCCTAGAAAGCCACATGTGCCTCAAGGCTGCAGGTTCCCTGCCCCTGGCACTAGACAATAATGTGGTTAGGTGGGATTGGATCTAGTAACTGGACCTAAAGAATAAGTGTTAACATACATTCAGGAAGATTGATAGTAGAGTGCCACACACACACACACACCCATAAATCCCCCAAGTTTTATTCTTTAAAATAAGGGCAGTTTAGTAGACTGTCACTCTATGTAAGTGATTAGTTTGAGATCGTATTACACTTGACAAATGTAAGATCTTTAATGGGAGCCAAGGAAGAATAGAAACACAAGAATGTTGAGCTTCAAACTGTAGGCCAAAGTAGCCAAGGGATGAAAATAACATGTACAAATACCATTGCTTTCTCCAGGAAAGACACAAGCTGAAAGGTGGAGCTGTGTATTTAAAAGGACTAATTGACTTCCTGAAGTTAAACTTTAACAACAGTAACACCTTAAGAGAAACTTATACCTCTAACACTGACATCTGCCTTAATAAATACTTTTGGCTTGGTAAAATATAACAAATTAAGAAGGCATTCAAGCAAAAACCATACAATGGTAAAGAAACATAGGCTTCATCTCCCCAAGGAAGCTAAAGACAGATGAGCCCTTCCTTGTCAAGAAGGAAAAAGAGACTTAACAGATAGCCCTAGGGCACACAACAAGCCAGTTAAAATTTATAGAAATACCTTTGGACCAAACAGATCTTACTTCATAAAGTAATAGTAAAGACTGACAATAGCTATTTACCATTGGATTTTTTGAATATAACTGAATGCAATTTAGCTCCAAATAGAGTCTATAAAATGACTAAGATTTCAGAGTAGAATCAAAACTCTCCTTAGGTAACATCTCCAATAATTCAATCCTCAACTCATCTTCTCAGGTTGCAAAAATGTAGCATGACACTCCAGTCAGAATTATACACCAGAACCTCACTCTCCTTTAGGTAACAGATCTTCATACTACAAATACAAGTCCCAAAATATCCTTGAGAATTCAACAGACTGTACTGGAACAGGAGCATCGTTATAGACAGAAATGACTGCTGCCCACAATCATCTGCTCAGCATTCATCCATAATAATTTTAGAACAATATTCTAAACAGACATTGTTATCCTGACTACTCGTAACCTCCAAACTACATGGAGTGAAAAGTTTTCAAAATACAGAAATCTAGCAGAAGACGTTAAAGCTAAGTGGGAATAAGACAAAGTATATGTCTTCCCAGTTTTTTTACACTTTATTTCCCACCATATACTCTTCCAACTAGTGACACTGGCCTCCTGACTGTTTGACAAACAAGACATTCCATCTCTCAGTTCTGGGCATTTTCTCTGGCTGTCCTCCATGCCTGAAATGCTCTCCCTTCTCTGCTCAGATGACTGACCTCCCTGAATCTCTTTAAATCCCAATTGAAATCCTGTCTTCTATAGGAGGCTTTCTCTAACCCCTCTTAATTCCAATGCTTTCCATCTTTTAATTATATCTTATTTATCCTGTATACAGCTTGCTTTGTATATGTTTATTTACATGTTGTTTCTCTCATTAGAGTGTAAGCTCCTTGAGGGCAAGGACTGCCATTTGCCTCTTTTTCTATTCCCAGCATTTAACATGGTGCTTGGTACATAGTAAGCACATAATAAATGTTTATTGATTGACTAGTTGTTGTCTTGATTGCTACTAGAGTAGTCCTCAGCATACTTTAAATTAATAATATTATATTCGATAATTTTAATCAACTACTGTAAGGGCCACATTAAGCCTTGAATGACTAGAGGTCTGAAATCAGTCAGTGTGTCCTCCTAAACAGGAAGACTTGAGATGGGTCCAGGAGGCATCTGCTCGTTTGCCCCGCCCCCATGACCATACTTCCTGTTTACCAAGCACTCGCTGTCCCGTGTCCCTCAGGTACAGGGGTCTTAGAGGATAAAAGGTCACGGGTGGCAAAGAGCATGCGCAAATAAGCGGAGGAGCACTTGCCCTATCAGAATACTGTTACTGAGGCACATGACGCGGGGAAGACAGCCAGTATATGTAAGGCAGAGGAGCGCAGCAGAGCGCAGGACATGGGGCACAAGGAGGCTGGGCACACATGGGGATAAGGCACACAATAGGATAGAATAAAAAGGCCTATACTACTCCACCAAGGTGTCTGACTAGTCTGTCTGTCAAATCCAGGAGTATCCCGAAGGGTCGTGGAGTTGACTGAGACTGTCCACATGGACTGAGGTGGGTGATTTGGGAAGTTAACAGTCTGGCAGGCCTGGGCAACTACAAAATAGTCATTTTATCCATTTGTATAATAGTCTATAGACTATTAAACATAAGAGTAGAATAATGACTTGTCTCTGAACCACATATAAACAAATTTGATCAAAAAAGATAAATCAATATAATAATAGTAATAATACATTCAGAGGTCAACCTATCAGCTATCCTGTGAGGGCTAAGCGATTGCAAAGCAGGAGAATACCAGACAGGGTATGCCTTAAGATGGATAGAGTAGCTGTGAAGACATTTCAACCACTGGTTGAATTAACATCCTGGATGTCACTCAACTGAACTCTTTCAACATTCTTCTCCAAACAACTTAAAAATAATGCTTCAAATGAAATTTTGGAGTGGCAGAGCCACCAAAAATTTGGGATAAGACATTTTTTATCACTTAAGAAAACTTAAGAGTTTAAGAAGGAGAATTCTATGACACTGGGGTGGGGTCTATCCAGAGCCCATGAAGACCTCAGTGGTAACAAGTGCAGCAGCAACTTTGGGAGCTTTCAGCCTAGAGACAGTAAGGAGGTCAGACAATTGGTAAAAAGAGGCACAAAAATTCATTGAAGAAAAGAATTCCTTAAAAAAGCAGAATTGGCCAATTAGAAAAGGAGGTACAAAATTTGCTGAAGAAAAAGACTCTTTATAAAGCAGACTTGGCCAAATGAAAAAAGAGATAGAAAAGTTCAATGAAAAAGATAATTCCTTAAAAAATTGAATTGGGCAAGTCATTGAATTAATGATTCCATGAGACATCAAGAAACAATAAAACAAACTCAGAAGAATGAAAAAATGGGGGGAAACTGTGAAATATCTCATTAGAAAAACAGCTAGCCTGGAAAGCAGATAGAGAAGAGATCATTTAAAATCTGGTCTCAGACACTTAACACACTAGACGTGTGACCTTGGGCAAGTCACTTAACCCCAATTGCCCTGTCTTCCCCCCTCCAAAAAAAGAAAAAGGGAGAAGAGCGCATTTAAAAAATGTTAGACTGCCTGAAAGCTATGATCAGATAAAGAGCCTAGACATCATATTTTAAGAAATTATCAGTGAAAACTGCCCAGACACCCAGGGTGAAATAAACATTAAAAGAAAACACTGATCACTGCCTGAAAGAGATCCAAGGAATATTCCCAAGAATATTATAGCCAAATTCCAGAGCTCCTAGCTCAAAGAGAAAATACTTCAAGGAGCCAAAAAGAAATAATTCCAATATCAAGAAGTCACAGTTAGAAAAACACAAGATTTAGTAGTTTCCATATTAAAGGAATAGAAAGCATGGAATATGATACTTTGGAAGGCAAAGTACCTAGGATTACAACCAAGAATCACTTGTCCAGCAGAACTGAGTATAATCCTTCAGGGGAAAAAAATGGATATTTAATGAAATAGAGGGCTTTCAAGTATTCCTGATGAAATAGAAAAAAACAGGGTTGGATAGAAAATTTGACTGTCAAATATAGGACTCAAGAGAAGAATTAAAAGGTAAAGAGGAAAGAAAAATCACAAGGAATTTAACAAGGTTAAACTGTTTACTTTTCTACACAGGAAGATGATATTTGTAACTCCTAAGAATTTTATAATTTTTAGGGCAATGTAAAGGAGTTTACATAGGCAGTAGATATGTGTGTGAGTTGATAATGTTGGAATGATCCCAAAAAAATGGAGTGAGAAAGAGGGATGCACAGGGAGAATAAAGAAAAAAAAGGAGATAGAATGGAAAAATTTTCCCTATAAAAGAGGTACATAAGGAAGAGCTTTAACAATTCAAAGGAAAATGGGGAGGAGAGTGGCAGGCAATGCTTGAACCATACTCTTATTGGAATTGATTCAAAGAAATATATATTTCCCTTTTACACACACACACACACACACACACACTTGTGTATAGAAATTTAACTTACCCAATAGGGAAATAGAAGAGGGGGAAAAAGAAAGGGATATGGCAGGAAATGATAAAGGAGAGGGCAGATTAAGGAAGGCAGTGGTAGAAGCAAAACAGACTTTTGAAGGAAGGACAGGATGAAAGGAGAGAAAGAGAAGAAGAAACAGAAGATAATGGGGTGGAGGCAAATACACAGTTAGTAATCATAACTGAATGTGAATGGGATGAACTCGCCCATAAAATGAAAGTAGATGGTAGAATGGGTTAGACACCAGAATCCAACAATATAGAATCTACAAGAAACACCCTTGAAACAGAAAGACCTACACACAGTTTAAATAAAGAGTTGAAGTAGAGTCTCTTTTGCTTTAGCCAAAGTTTTAAAAAAAAAGGCAGGGGTAGCAATCATGATTTCAGATAAAGAAAAAATAGGCCTAATTAAAAGAAATAATTAGGGAAGCTACATTTTGCTAAAATGTAACAGACAATGAAGTAATATCAAAATTTTTTATGCAAGTTCTCTGATAAAGGCCTCATTTCTCAAATATATACTTGTAATGGCAAGCAAAGTAGTACTTTGCTCCTTGTTTCAGCTAATCAAGTGCCTTTGTCTCACTTTTGATTGTGTCAAGTCTTTGTTGGAAACAATATACATTGTGTTGCCCGTAATACGCCTAAGGGAGTTTGGAGACCTTCCCTGCCCTGAATAGGTCTAAGATCATCACATGGAGCCCAAGGTGGAAGGAGTTTGCTGAAAGAGCAAAATAGGTAGGGTGGAACAGGAAGGGTAGAACAGGGAGGAGCAGAGCAGATAAAAACTGGAGCATGAGCTGGGACCAAGCAGAGTTAAGAAAGAGAATGTTTGTGATATCAGCACTCTGTTGTTCTGTCTGTTGTTCTGTGTTGGTGTTACTTTGTCAGACAGAAGCATTCTGTCCATTGAATTGTGTTACTTTGTCAGAGAGAAGTACTCTGTTGAATTGTGTTATTTCATCAGATGAAACCACTCTGTTGCTTTGTGTTGATTTCTCAGACAGAAAGTGAATTGAGATGATAGTGCCAGCAATGTATGTAAATAGTGTTGTAACCCTGTTGAGCTTTGTTTTCCTAGAAACAGAAATTATGAAGAGCTTGGGATAGAGCAGTACCCATGAGCTGCAATATGAAGCAGGAGTGGAGAGCTGCCTACCGGTGAAATGAGGCAACAATTGGTGAATCCAGGCAAGAGCTGGGAGCATGGAAGGGGAACTGTGGGTTTTGGAAGTCAGCCTTGAGTCAAACTGAAAAAGAACTTTACTTGGATACTCATACCAATGGTATTGTAACTTACTGTGATCTAGGGGTAGATGGCCTTTGTACTTTCCACTACCCCTTAAGAATAATTGGTTTGAGGATGATTGGAAGCCAACCTCAAGTCAAGATGAAAGAAGACTTTAGATGGGTACTTTATATTGATTGAGGAGATTGTGACTTACTGAATGATATGTTTTGTTTAAGACTATGTGACCACCTTAGTAATAAGTTATTGTATTATACTGTTGTAAATGTTAAACTTTAGTTTCTTGAATATTTTGCTTTAATAAATTTTATTTGTTTAATAAATAGAGTTCACTATATGATGCAATTAGATCCTTAAAGTTATTCACAGCAGCATTCCTCAGGAGAGCTGCTAATACTGAGTATACAACTGTCAAATTTATGAAAACAAGAGCCATTCCCCAATTCTTAAATAGTCAAAGGATATGAACAAGTAGTTTTGAGAAGAAATAAAAACTATCTATATTTATATTTTTTAAATGCTCTGAATCACTATTGCTTAGGGAAAGACAAATTAAAACAACTCTGCCTTACACCTATCAGAAATAATAAATGCTGAAGGGGGGTGAAGGAAAAATAGGTACACTAATGAACTTCTGGTGGAGCAGTGAACTAGTCTAACCATTCTGGAGAACAATTTGGAACTAGGTCAAAAGGGCTATAAAACTGTGCATACCCTTTGACCCAGCAATAACACTACTAGGTTAGCATCTCAAAGAGATCAAAGAAAAAGGAAAAGGACCTATATGTACAAAAATATTTATAGCAGCTCTTTTTGTAGTAGCAAATAATTGGAAATTGAGGGAATCCCTATCAATCGTGCAATGGCTGATTATTATGGAATACTATTGAAATGACCAGGGGAATGGTTTCAGAATAACATGGCAAGACCCATATGATGGAAAGTGAAGTGAGGAGAACCTGGAGAGCATTATACACAGTAATAGCAATGTTATAATGATAATCAACTGTGAAAGACTTGGCTACTCTGATCAATACAATGATTTAAGACAATTCCAAAGTACTCATGATGAAAAAATGCTATCCACCTCCAGAGATAGAACTAATGAACAGTGAATGCAGATTGAAGTATAATTTTCTCACTTTATTTTTCTTGCTTTAAAAAAATCTGATTAATAAGGAAATATGTTTTGCATGATTTCACATGTATAATTGATATCATTTTGCTTGCCTTCTCAGTGGGTAGGGAAGGCATGGGAGAGAGGGAAAGAGAATTTGGAACTCAAAATTTAAAAAGAAAAGAACATTTTAAATAAACAAGTAATAAATTATTTAAAAATTTAAATAAGCCAAAGAAAGAAACACAGAACACATGGTTTCAAGCTGACACTACACAAAACTATCTTGATAATCAGTTCAATGGGGGGGGCAGTAAAGTAAGTGATTCTCCTTTATATTCTAGTACCACGAAAAGGCAAGATAATCTGGAACGAACCAGAAAAAATTATATCCTACCCACTAGAAATGCTTTAGTGGAAATGGTGCCGACCACAAAAATAAGCAAGCCACAAGGGCTCATAAAATAGGCTGAAGATATGAATAACTTCATTTTGTACCAGTCCTCCATCATAACAAAACTGGAAACATCTTACCAGTTATAGGCAACGGCTTCTTACTGTTTTTTACTAACAGTACTCTCAGCTCTAAATCATATAACAATGTATTGCAGGCCAATACAGGGAAATCATAAATAATTTCCTCCCTTAGTCCAGATTAGATGAAATTGAGGAACAACTAAAATCTGAAGATGGAAAAATAAAAGAACAGGAAGTATGGAAAATCTTCACTTAACACAAATACCAGAAATTTTGGGGAATGGGGGTGGGGGGTTTGGTGTAGGGGGAATTAATTAAGTGCTTACTATGTCAAGAACTGTGCTAAGTGCTAAAGGTGCAAATAATGAAACCCAGAGAGAGACAGAGAGACACTGAAAGACAGAGAGAGAGAGACAGAGAGCACTTGCCCTCTAGAACTTACATTCTAATTGGGAAGACAACACACATAAAAAGGACCTGAAAGAGGGGAGAGATGAGGAAGTTACTATGCAAGGTCGTGGTGTCCCAGTCAGAGGAGGAGTCATCCAGGGTGAGAGGGTCACAGGGGATGAAGGAAGTTCCAGGGTAAGAAGGCAGCCAAGGCATGTTGGTCAAGCATGGAGTGTCAAAAGCAAAGCTGGGAGAGAAATGTAAGATGGCCAGCCTGGGACCCTCCCCAAACTGGAGACTCCCAGAAGAATTTATCAATGAGAGAAGGGGGCCAGAAGGGAAGAAGGAAGTTCCAACGTGAGAAACCCACAGGCACAGATAGAAGTTTCAGGGTAAAAAGGTAATTGAGGTATATTGCCTATTCTGCCTGATTATGAAATTCTGTCTGAGCATGAAATGCATGATACAAGTGATACCAATATCGCCAATGATTTTTGGAAGAGGAGATAGTCATACTTTAGACTGAATTTTTGAAGGCTCTTTTTGAAACTCTTTTGGAGCTTAAGGACACAAGTCCAATTGACAGACCAATTATACAAAAACGGGTAATTTTTAAAAACTGGCATTTGCTAGATTAGAAACCAACCCACAGAGGCTGTTCATGAGAATCAAATAAAATAACACAAGTAAAATGCTTTGCAAACCTTAAATGCTCTATAAATGCTACCAGCTATTATAACCATTATAAACTCACGCATTCTTCCACAATATTTGACAAAAAAGTATTAAAAATGTTTTAGGACCTGCACATAATAGTATAACAGGGTGACCTCTGCCACAATAAGAATCACAGGAGAAAAAGTGGAATGTTGTTAGGTATGGGCATCAAATACCACCATGGCACATGTGACTTAAAAGCTATTTAAGATCTGCAAGAAGTAATCAAATGCTATAAATTTTGGGCCCAAGATGCGAGAGGAAACATTTTTTGAACACAGTGCCAGTTTTGTTTTGCTTGATTATTCATATTTGTTACAACAAAGTCAGGTGGAAGATGTATAGACTCGTAGCACTTTAAGGGACCTTAAAAACCTAGGATTGTCCTGCATGGGTCTGCAACATGGGGTTGTGTATCCCAGAGTTGAGGGGACTATTGACAATAACTCTAGCTTGTGTTTTTTTTTCCTGGTGGTGCCTATAACTGTCCATCTGCACTGCTCATACTGAGCACCTCTTTTACTGACCACTTGGTGATGCACTTTATTGCTTCAGAATCATTTTATCTAAAGTGTCAATAGGTCAGTACAGCAACATCCCAACCAGGGCAGGCACCTGAGAACTCAAGTTTTTGTGTCTCTGCCATTCATTAGCTGCCTTATCTCAGAGAAGCCACTTCACAACTCAGGGTCTCAGTTTCCTTAATTCCACAATAGGACACACTTTGATCTTAAAGTCTTTTCCAATTCTAAAAATCCTACTTTCATATTACATATATTTATGGTATGCATTTATCCTAGCCTTTCAACTTTCATGTGTATTTCCCTATAATACAGGATCATTCTTAGGATGTAAATAATTAATATGCATTTGTGTACTGATATAATATCTTTATTCTGCTTTCTCTATATTCTATATGTCCTTTTCCATCTGTTTCCAATAGTAAGCCTTGAAGATCAATGAACATCACTTTGCAATGCCATGAATGATTAAGTTATCAATGCTTATAAATTATAACTGATAATGCTTATCAATATAACCAAGTTATCAATAAATGCTTAATGAGGAGGAGTCAAGCTCTGCTTGATCATTAAAATTTGTGGGTTAAATGAATGTCCTATTTTTCAAAGATTAAATCAATATTTAGCAGGTACATCTGGCAGAAAACTTTAATGCCACATTGCTCAATTAAAGGTAAACATTAAGAAAAATGAAGGAGAATCTAGAAAATAGAAATATGTTAGAAATTCTAGATGCCCTTAATCAGCAATTGAGAACAAGAGTTTAAATATTAAGATGATCCAAGGAGTCAAAGCAACATAAGGAACAAAATAAAGAATTCAAAATCAATTTGTAAAATCTTTCTATAGAAACTTGAGAAGTAAAGAAAAATTGAGAGGAGAATGGGAGGGAAAGAGGTGGAGAGAGAGGAGGGATGGAAGGAGGGAGAGAGAGAGAAATTGAGAACCCCTGATGGAGGATGTGGGAAATGTCTGGTCTAAATGGTTGCAAGGAGTTAATGAAATTCCTAAAATGAAAAAAAATATTAAATTGGATCAAATACAAAACAGACTTTGTAACAATAATATCATGAACAACAGAACAGTTACATTAAAAAATACGGAAAACTCAAGTTTATCTGCAAAATTGTGAAATAATCAGGTCTGGATGAGACACATCATTCCAAGCTTAAACCGTCCCACTAGTGCATGTTGCTAACAAAGTACTTTGCCAGTCTCTTCTCAGACCTGAGGCATCATATCTGCCACTAAAAGATGAGAAAAATAATGACCCCTCACTAGTATAGGCCCAATGTTTATGTGCTTTATATAAATAATTCATAGCTTGTATTAGTAAGATATCTAAAAGCATCAAAAAGAAAACAGCATATTATTAGCTTAACAAAAAAGGATGTGTTTTTCTGTAAAGTCCCAGGGGTATAAGAAGCCAATTATTATTGATTCGGTAATTATTGAACAAGTCACCTGAAAATGCCATAGTATTTATGCTACCTTTATTGATTATTGCAAAGCTTCTGACTCAGTTTTATATTAATGATTGTTCATATATATAAAATATATGTGCAAATATATAAAATAGATCCATATATAGTAAAAATGTTAGACCATATGATGGCTTCACAGAAAACTGTTCTCTATAAGACATACCACCAACACAAGTATATATCAAGTATAATTGATGAAAAATGTGGCATTTTTTAGGAAGAGAGTCTAGGCACCTTGTGATTTTGCCCAGTCTTAAACTCATTAATCATCTCTCCTAAACCAAACTGAGTGTGGCTACCAATTTTAAAAGTTAGTTGTATCAAGGCATCTTGTTGTACATCCTTTGTTGTATGTGGATGACAGATTATATGGTCCAGTGAAAAACACACTAAATAGCTTTTCTATCTCATGGATTCCTTTAATGATATCAAAATATCATTTGGGCTCTATAAGTATAAATTTTTTAATGTCAAGGAAAGATAGAGACTAAAGACTTTAAGTTTGAATCTGGAAGTCAAATTAAACCAATGAATGAAAGCAATACTTATAAATACCTTTTTTGATCTCCACACAGTACACATGACACATAAAACTATCAAGAAGAAATATGTAGATAGAGATGTGGCATCTCTATGGTATCTTGAGATGAAAGGTTAATATAAAGAACACATCTGAAACAATTAACTCGTGTGGCTAGGTAGAACAATGTATACACTGCTGTGTTTGCACTCAGGAAGACCTGAGTGCAAATCCAGCCTCAGACACTAGCTGTGTGACCCTAGGCAAGTCATCCGACTTCTGCCTGTCTCAGTTTTCTTCTCTGTAAAATGAGAATCAGACTAATAACACCCACTTCCCAGCATTGTCGTTAGAATAAAACAAATATTTTTAAATGCTTTGCAAACCTTTAAAGCGCCGTACGAATGCTAACTATATAATTCGAATGTTAACTATAAAATGGAACATGACAGATCCAGAAAGTATTTTAACAAAAACTGCATAACATGAATCAAATTCACGGCTCATAAGCCTGATGCAACTATAAAAGACTAACATTTCCTCATCAAAAAGGAAGAAGAGAATTGAGAAACTTTCCCAGAGTACATGTAAAAGGGCTGACAAGAAGTGCATGTCATCAGATTTGTCGCACGTAACCAAAATCATTTTATCTCTGAAGAGCCGTGAAAAAAGTAAAATCTAAGACTGGAATCAAAAGACTCTTTATGGGTGAACCCAACCAACAACATGTTGACAAAGAAGCATCTAACAAATGACTGAGTCATGCAAATTTGTTTATGGAAATGGAAGCATTTATGCTACCAGGTGAAAACCACCAGAAAGTATACGTTTTATCCTTAATGAGCCTAGACTTAGTATTCGGTGTTGATCATTCAAGGAAGTGGTAGAAATTGTACATCCTTGCAGGCTGCAAAGATTTAGTAACCCCTGCATACCTAGCTAAATGAAACCTGGTGGTTAGCATTATGCATCAAAAGTTTACTTTCTTTCAAAACTTAACAACAAATCCCTATGCTCTAAATATAGACCTCAAAATATCCTCAAGAATTCAACAAATAGATCCAAATGGACCACGTTTATTGACAAAATTGTTAACCACAATTACTCCAATATAACATTGAACCCATAAAAAAATAAGAAAGCATTTTAATACACATTGGTATACCAAGAATTCATAATCTCTCTAAGCTACATAAAACAAAAGCCTTTCTAAATATCGACATCCAGCAGAAAAAATAAAAATCAGCTCCTGCCTGACACTATCTAAGGATCTGAGCACACAGAAGGTGAGTTTATAATCCAACACTTCTGCTCAGTGTTTTTTTACACGTATTTGTCTTTCTTTGTATCCCAGTGCCTAGAACAGTGCCTGGCACATAATGAGGGCTTAATAAATACTAACTGACTGATGTCCATAGAACATTAAATGTAAAAGAATAATAGCAGCATAGCAACTTATGCCCGGACCATTCCTATCTGAACTCCACTGGCAAGGTTGAGAACAAGATTAATTAACAATAATGGTAATGACTGAAATGGAATATAACCCTTTCAAACTTGAACCTATGACTCCACCTGAGCCTCATAACTGTATGAGGCAGATACTACAGCTATTATCCCCATTTTAAGGTTAGGAAACTGAAACTCAAATTAAATGACTTGCTTATGATATCATATAGCTAGTAAGTATTGGAGATAATATTCAAGCCCAGTAAGTTTCCATACCAGGCATTCCCCATATTGATGAAATCACAGATCCAGACCATCAAAAAATGTTCCCTAAGTCTTTTCTTCATCAACCTAATTGCCCCCAGTTCCTTCAAATGATCTTGGAATGGAAAACATGCTCCAAATCAATAGTAATCCATTTATGTCAAATTAAAATAACTCTTAGATTTTACTTCATGCCTGGGAAATTGGCAAAGTTGACAAAAGATGGAAATAGGCTTGTGGGGAAACAGGCACACTCACTGTTTGTGGATCTGTGAATTGGTCTGCCCATTCTGAAAAAAAAAAAAACATTTTGGGTTATTCAAGGTGATTAAAGTTTTTGTACCCTTTGACCCAGAGATCCCATTCCTAGGTAGGTACCCCATGGATGTAAAAGACAGAAGGAAGCGAGGTGGCACAGCAGATAAGAGTGTTAAATTTGAAATCAGGAAGACCCGAGTTCAAAGACTGCTTCAAACATTTACTTGCTGTGTAACTCTGGGTAAGCCACTTAACATGACTCAGTTTGCTTACTTGTAAAGTAAGGATAATAATAGCATCTATGTCACAGAGCTGTGAGCATAAGATAAATTAACATATACAAAGCACTTTGTAAACTTCAAAGAGCTATATGAATGCTAGCTATTATTACTTAAACTAAAGGTCTCATGTAAACCAAAATATTCCCAGCAACACTTTTTTTTGCTATCAGAATGGGTGTACACTGATAGAAGAAAGGTTAAACAAATTATGGTATGTGAATTAACAGAATATTATTGGAACATAAATAAAACACACAAAAATTTCATGGAAACTTGTGTGAACTGATAGACTAAAGTAGACAGAACCAGGGAAACAATATACACACTGACTATAGTAATATAAATGAAGTTAAATGTTATATAATTGTAACAACCAATGTTGGCCCTTGGAAAAGAAAGGATAAAACGTACCCCTCTCCTTTCGTTGGACCATATGAAAATAGATGTAACATTCCATACCATATTGGTCAAATAAGCTCACTTCGGATTTATTTTGCTTTATAAATTTTCTTTGTAACAAGGAAAGGATAGGAAAGGGGAATATATATTGGGAAATAACAGTGATATAAAAATCAAGGGAATCGATAACTTTTGTTTTTTGCAAAGGTTAAAAACCTATGGCATAGAATCTTCTTTTGAACAACTTTTTTTGTAACTGGGAAGAAAATAGTCTTCTAAATAATAGCCCGGTCGTTCTATTGTTTTAAATGCATATATATATATGCATTTAAAATAATAAAATATATTATAGAAAATAATAGAATATATGTATGTATTATATTATTCAAATCACTTAACATTCTGTTTCTCTCAGTTTCCTCATCTGTCGAAGAAGGAGAATAACAGCACCTACCATCCAAAGCTGTTGTGAGGATCAGATGAGATAATACTTGTAAAGAGCTTAGCGCAGTGTCTGCTGTATAAATGGTCAGTTGTTATGGTCACCATCATAGTCACCATCATCATCCTCATCATCATTATCACTCCTGTGCACTCTGACAAAGGACCTAGTACAGCCAGCCTATCATTCCCCCCCCCCCATTCTAAACACTAGTAATGCAGTGGAAGATCTCATTAGCTTTTTCTGATGCAGCTGCATCACACTGTTGATTCAAATTCACCTTTCCATCCACAAAATGCCTATGGTTTTAACATTTTTTTTTACATTAACTGCTATTTAGTCACATCTTCATTTTGTACTTGTACAGTTGGGGTTTTTTTGCTTGTTTTTTACATTTATCCCTATTAATTTTCTTCTCAGCCTCAAGCCCATCCTTCTAACCTATCAAGCTCCTTTTGGATTCCAGTTCTATCATCTAAGATATTAACTAACCCGTTGATTAACTGCCTATCACTTGAAAATATTCAGATTTCATCTATGTCTTCATCTAAGACATTGATAAAAACGTTGAGGGGTAAATAGGACAAAGTTAGTTCCCTGCCAAGGCTCTATGAGAAACCTCCAACTTGACACTCACTCTTTTCATTAATCAATGATCTTTGAGTCAGTCAATAGGTTTCAGACCGATACAGTTGTTTTATTATTTGGTACAGGTCTATATATTTTCCATATACATATTTTGAGGGATTTTGTCAGATAACTTGCTGAAATTTGGCTGCAATTGAAGAGCATACCTTGTCAGGTGAAACCCCATTTTCCCTGAAACCAACTCTGGTTCATGGTCTTCTGGCTGCCTCCTGGCACCCAGTTTGTTCATTTGTTTCCTATCATCCTGGTTCTTCCTTCACTTTACCTACCATGTTGGAGATATTTCTCCATATTGCAACCTTTAGAACCAGGTTTGTGTATGATTTCGACTCCTCCCAGTTCCTTGGAAGTTATGGTGTCGTGACTACTTCCAAAATTAACAAAATAACCATTGCCATTATAGTACATACTATTCTGCAGCAAATCTTAGACTTTTATGAAAGAGTTTTTTATTTGTTTCCAGGAACCCCATATTTTCGTATTTAGGACTGAAGATCAACATTTCATGGAATTTTAAAATGAGGAATGCACATATCCGTGAAATCAAGTCTTCTGGGAACTTGTGGTTTGGGGTGGTGTCAAATAGTGTGTTGCTTAGGATCACAGTTCCCAAGCTCGGAGAAACCTCTCATGCTAATATCATTGACGGTATATGTTTACTATAAAAATGCAAAAAACCCTTGTGCAATGAAATTTAAAATCGATCAGCAAGTATTTATTACACGTATGGCACTGCAGATACAAAGACAAAAATGAAGCCATTCTTAAGAAATCTGCATTCACTTGGAGGACGTGGCATGTTGTATATATGTGTGTGCGCGCACGTGTGTATGCACATACATGCGTACATGTGTATATATGTGTGTATATATACATAAATAAACAATATGCATAAGTATATAAAAGTAAATAGTGGGCAGTTTGGGGGAGATGGCCATAATAGCCAGAGAGAGCCAGGAAAGGCTTCATCTAGGAGGTGGTATTTGTGCTGAGTTTTGAAGGAAATAAGGGATTGTAAGAGGAAACAGTGAAGAAGTCCGCACTCCAGGTACGGGGGACAGCCTGTGCAGAGATGGGAGATACATGATATGTGAGGAACAACGTGAAAACCAGTTTGGCTGTGTTGTAGCATGCTTGAACAGAAATTATATCTAGCAAGGCTGGAAAGGAAGGTTGTAATGAGTTTTAAATGCCTAATAGAAAAGTTTATAGTTGTTCTTAGCTATGATAGGGAGCTACTGGAGCTTAAAATGATATGATCAGACCTGTGCTTGAGGAAAATCACATGAACAGTTGTGTGGAGAATGAATTAGAGTGGGGAAACACTTGAGAAAGGATGACTATTTAGAAAGCTATTGCAAAAGTTCATTTGAGAGGTTGTAAGGGCCTGAAATACGGCTCCAGGTGGGGCAAGAGAGAAAAAGGAGATATTGTGAAAGTAGGAAGCAAGCATTTATTTTTTTGGCGGGGAGGGGGAAAGGCAAGACAATTGAGGTTAAGTGACTTGCCCAAAGTCACACAATTAGTTAAGTGTCAAGTGTCTGAGGCAGGATTTGAACTCAGACAGTGCTCTATTCACTGCGCCACCTCGATGACCCACAAATAAGCAGCTGTGCTACGCACTTTACAAATATTATTTTGTTTGACCCTCACAACAAGCCTGGGATATAATAGGTTGAGGACAGTGAGACAAAGAGAGGTAAAATGACTCAGTGTGGGTCCCACAGCTACCAAGTGTCTGATCTAGGATTTGAGGTCAGGGATGACTCTGGGTATCTAGAAGGACGGTGATGCTTTTGATAATAGTGGGGAAATTTCTCCAACAGTTAAAGAAATCGAGGTTACTTACGAATTGTACTTTTTTCACCTCTATAACGTATCCTGGCTACATGACACCAAAACAAGACCAACATGTTTTGTCTTCTTCATTTATTTATTAATTAAGCACGGAATGGGGGGGGGGGAATGTTTTCAGTGAACCACCCAAACAATTGCCCCAAATCCTCTGTTTCTCTTTGCAGGGACTTCACCTGATTTTGATTTATTTGAAATGCTCCAATTGAAGGAACAAGGTGAGGTAAGACAGGGAAACAAGAAGGGCAGCATATCCATGTCCTGGAATCTGCAATAATTCCTAAAAGGCTTATGACGAAACCGTATCTGCTTCATCTCCTTACCTCTTACTAGTTTCTCCAGCACTGGCCTATGTTTAAGAAGCCAAGAGAAATTCCTACAGTATAACTATCTATCTACTTCATTGTAGATTAATCTTGTGATGTCTTAGCACTGGGCGACTGGGCTTTTCTCAGGCAATTTGGCAGATACCCTTAACCGGAAGTAATTAGTTCATCCTGATAAATAAGGAGTATAGGAAACCAAAAATGTCAGCATCATTTACTGAGTAAGTTTAAACAGGTGTTCGTATTAGGGAAGGTTGAAAGTTAGAAACAGATTTTCTAAAAGTAAATGACTTGTTTTTCTATATGTTGATATTACAGCTGATTACCCTCACCGGGTGGGACAGCTAGGCGCTGCAGTGGTTAGAGGGCCAGGCCCAGAGTCAGGAAGATCTGAGTCCAAATCCAGCCTCAGACACTTACTAGCTGTGTGACCTTGGGCAAGTCACTTGCCCTTGTTTGCCTCAATTTCCTCTACTATAAAATGAGCTTGAGAAGGAAATGGCAAACCATTCCAGTATCTTTGCCAAGAAAACCCCAAATAGGATCACAGGCACACACAGCTGAAACAACTAAACAATAACAATTGTTAGGGAGTTTTCCCTTGTATCAAGGCCAAACCTAAGTCTTTGAAACTTCTACCCAATGGCCCCAGAGTACAGAACTAGCAGCAAACACTGTGAAGCTAATCCCTCTTCCATATGACACCCCATCAAAGTATTTAAAGAGGTTATCACATCCCTACTGAATCTTTATCTCTAGGCTAAGTGTCCCCAGCTTCTTAAATTAATCCTCATATGGCCCAGAATCCAGGTCCATCACTACCCTGGTTGCCTTCCTCTGGATGACCTCCAGCTTATCAATGTGTTTCCTACTCAAATGAAATATTTGTAAAGTGTTTACCCAGTGCCTAGCACATAATAAGTGTTATATAAATGATTATTTCTTTCCTTCCTTCCCTCCCTTCTTTTCTTCCCTCTCTTCCCTTTCTCTTCCCTCTGTCCCTCTGTTCGTTGGTTTGTTTGTTGGTTCGTTTGTTCCTTCCTTCCTTCCTTCCTTCCTTCCTTCCTTCCTTCCTTCCTTCCTTCTTTCCTTCTCCAGATTCATTCTACCCAGGGCAGAGTATAAAGGAACTATTATCTCCTGGATGCTATGCCTCTCAATGCAACCCAAGATCACAGGTTTTTGTTGTTGTTGTTGTTGTTGTGTGTGTGTGTGTGTGTGTGTGTGTGTAATGCTGCTTTTTTGACTCTCTTATATGGTTGACTCATTGACTTTGTCATTCTCTAAAATACACAGATCTTGGTCAGAAAAAATGTCATCTAACCATATCTCCCTCATCTTTTATTTGTGAAGCTGATTTTTCTACTTGCCAGATTTTGCAATTTTTCCCATTAAATATCATAGGTTTGATTCAATATCCAATATCCAATATCCAATCCAACCCCCAAGGTGTTTTTGGATCCTGTCATTCAAGTTCTTCCTCCTAGTTTTGTATCAAGGATGTGATCCATTCCTTAAGCCAAGTCCTCCTTAATGATGGTGAACAGCACAGGACCAAGAATAACTCCTAGGGGCCATATCTCCTGGAGACCTCCTTAAAAGTGGACCTCCCTCCTTCCCCCCATGACTATTCTTTGAGTCCAGCCATCCAATTAGTTCTGAATCCATCCAACTGTACTATTGTTTAGCCTCTCCATCTTTTCCGAAAAAATAGTGTCAGACATTTTATCAGATGTTTTGTTAAAATCTACCAAATGTTTTGTGAATATCTTTAGCATTACCCTGATCTACCCATTTAGTAACCCGTCTAAAAAGGAAAAAAAAAGGAAATAGATTGAGTTTGACTTATCCTGTTCTTGATGAAGCCAAACGTTTTGATTACTTCCCTTTTTAGATGCTTGCCAACCACCTCTAATAATCTATTCTACAATGTTACCATACTTAATTTGAGTCATGGGATTGCTATAAATGATTTATCATAGGAAATTTTAAAATAAGGTTTTGGTATCTGCATTGTTTAGTTTATACAATTTTAATTTCCATCCAACTTTTTTGGAAACATTTGGGAAGGGAGGGGAGAAAGAGAGGAGGAAGGCCTATACTTTCACCCTTTTCTAATATTTCCTCTTTTCTATTTCATATATATGTGTATATACATAAATATGTATGTTATTCCTATGTCCTACTGTCTTTTTTCTCTTCTGTACTGTATTGCAGTGTAGGAGGAGGGCCAATTCATCAGAACACCTATGGGAGATGCAGTATCTATTTTATGTAGATTGAGATGGTTTCTCTTTAAGGAGGGTAGGGTGATCTTCTGGATTTGATAGGTCCAGGGTACTAGGGTTTGAATCATTGGTGTGTGTTCCTAGTTACCAAAAGCATAAAAAGACCAGCCTGTGAGAAGTCTGGATTCCTTAGATTTGATGGAATCCTCACTGTAGTGTGGGTTGGATACTGTCACCATGGCAAATGTAAAAGCAAGGGGAAAGCAGCATCCATCTGAATCAGTAATTATATTCTTTTAAGAGATTTTTATTGTTAAATAATATTTTTAAATTGAATTTTGTATAACCCACAAAAATTTCATTGAATTCTGATCCTGAGTCTAGTCCGTTGAACTGGCCTAAGTTAGATCTGACCTAGATCAACACCCATGATCAACTGAATCCCTACTATCACTCTCTCTTCCCCATCCAACAAAAGATTTGGGTAAGAAAGATAATGAGGGGGCCGATAGGTGGCACAGTGGATAGAGCACTGGCCCTGGAGTCAGGAGGTCCTAAGTTCAAATCCAGCCTCAGACACTTATCACAAGAACTAGCCATGTGACCTTGGGCAAGTCACTTGACCCTCAATTGCCCTCCAAAAAGCAAAAAAAAATTAAATGAGGTTTTCATGTCTTGAATGATTTGATGGAATTAAAGGGCAACTAGCCAGTAGCTGAGTGAAGGGTCAGCCATATACCTGGTGTCTCTTTAAAAAGTAAGTCATATTCTCAAAGGAATTAGTTAAGGAATTAGCAGCTTTGAAAAGTGTTAGCTCTATCAATCAAGAAGGCAACCAACTCTTAGAGAACTCAGCCCATGAGGGGAAATTGTTCCTTTTTTCTTGGCGAGAGGGAATTTCTTTACCAACTCCCATTGAGCATATGGTATCTTATAGTGGAGTTATTTGTGGGGGTAGGAAGCACAATACTCAGAAAAAAATAGGCCCAATCAGTCAAAGCATGAGATTGGAGGAGGTTTGTAAGACAAAAGAGTTAGCCAGAATTCTCAAGAATTGAGTCGTATTCAGGTAACATGACCAAAAAGAGAGAGAACTAGACATTTTCTCCAGTCCCCCCAACTCTTAAAAAAATCCAAAACCCAAAGAGAAATCATACTCCCGAGGGAGATCAAGAGGTGATCTGTATAGAGGTACAGGTTCAGAAAGCTTAACTGAGTGACGTGTCCAACAGAGATGTTGCACCCAGAGAACAGTATGAAGATATTGGGGTCCTCCAGGGATGGAGGCATGAATTGACTGATGATATGTGTGCCAATTTTTCTCACCAACACTTTATATTTATGGGAGATTACATCCCAGGGTAAGGGGGACATGGGAGGAAAGTTTGTTTCATAGCCACTGCTCTCACAGTACTATCTTAGTAAATGCTATTGATTTGAGCTAATTGTGTCCTCTGGCTGACTATTAAAGGTAAAAGCACTTAGTTGGAGTTCATGAACTATACTTTTAGGCATGTAGAGACAAAGAGTATCTTGAACCTTTCCCTCCACACCTAACCTATGTGAGTTGAGAGATAGTTCCCAGAGGAAATACTATATTATGTTTAATAATTTTAAACTTTGTGTTGTGTCTGTTTTGTTAATGTTGTAGGTCAGGGATTCTAAATCTTTTTTGTGTCATGGATTTCTTTGGCAAGCTGAGAAGCCTAAGGACTCTTCTTAGAATGTTTTTAAATACATAAAAATGAAAAAAAGTAAGACAAAGGAAACCAATTATATTGAAATACAGACATAAAAATTAAAAGAATTTTTTTTAAGTTCACGAACTTGAGGTTAAGAACCCCTGTTCTAGGGAGGCAAAGGAGTCCTTAATAAAACTCTCAAAAACTCTTATCAGCATTTTCTCATTTCTGGGTGTGTTCGTAACACAATCTGCAGTCATGAAAGTCATCCCATAATGAGAACATTTCCCAAGGCATCATTTCCAGATGTCCTGAAATTCATCTTTGTACTTCATTTATATGTGCCACTGGGCTATGCCTGTGTGAGTGACGTTTCCATAGTAACAATTGTATTTCAGACAGGAAAACAGAGGGAAACCCTGGGGAAAGAAGGAAACAGTTTTCAAATGTAAATAGAAATAAAATGAGGTTAAAAATAAGACATGTAATCTATGGGGTAAAGTATGACTCTACTGTCATTAAGTGGTACCAATTTATTGATTAAAATCCACCACTGGATATCATTATTCAATGTCTTCCTGTGGCACAGATATAACTATTCTGAGGTTCTAATGATAAAGAAAAAGCTCTTGTAGTGTCTCTTTAATATGAGAAGGCTTTGAATATGGGCTCTGTGATGACTGTCAATCATCTAATGACCAGCCTAGCTAGAAAAGCTCATGCAGAGAGACTTGTCACAAGAAGATGGGCTACCAGCTGATGAATTTTTTCAGATATTGCCTCTCACTGAACCCATCTACTTAGGTGTTAGTGTGTGTTACACACACATAAAGGTGTATTGGAATAAAAACCATACTGTTATTAAGAAAAAAGAATGAATTCTATAGTAAGAAGAGCACAACTATCACAAGGCCTGAGTTGAATGCAACTCTTCCACTGTAAGTCCTGTGTCAGGAATCAGGCAGGGCTTTGAGGCAACAATTTATTTAGATCATGTAGTCACTTTACAAATAAACTGATACACACAGAGATTGGTTTCATTTATTTATTCATTATTTCAGCAACTAATTAAGTGCTTGTGATAGAGAGCAATGTGCTTAGCAACTGGGAAAGGCAAACATTTTAGCTAAGATGTAGTCCTGCCCTTGTGTAGCTAGCAGAGATAACTGCAAAATAGTATCAGAGAAATATATTGGAAAGATCCAGGAAAAGAGTGCTACATGAGATCTAAGGGGAAGGTATCACCCTGACCAGCGCAGTAAGGGAAGGCTTCCATACATGGGTGGGATATGAGGTTTTTAAAGGGCAGTATAAATGCCAATGACAAAGAGGGAGTGAAAGGATATCTCATGTGGAGGGAAGTGTTGGCAAAGGTGTAGAAATCGGAAAGTGCAAGGCATATTCAGTGGGGGCAAAAAGTGGTTCATAAGATCATAGACCTAGTGCTGCAAAGGAGCTTAAAGGACATCTAGTCCTACTCCCTTATTTCACAGGTGAGACAACTTTGGTCCAGGGAAGTAAAATGATTTGTCCAAGGTCATACAGATAGTAAGGATCAAAGGTGGGATTTGACTTCAGTTTATCAGTGGTATAAGGGAATTATATAAAGCTGGAAATATTGAGGTAGGTGGTACCAGACTGTTGAAGGCCTTGAGTGGCAGAGATTGGAATTCTGCTCTATGAAAGCAGATTCATGTGAATGTGTAGATGATGGAACAAAGGCTGGCTGCAGAAGTCAGACTGCAAGGGGCTAAGGAAATTGGACAGAGATTCAAGATTCCTGAGAAACAACTAGTTTTACAGAGGTATAACAGGTAGATTTGAGGGAGAAGAGGATATAGTTAAGAAGACCTGTTAAATGGTTATTACAAGTCCATTTTGGTTGTGATGAGAGAAGAGTAGTGGCACTGAGAATAGAAAAAGGAGGAATAATGTGAGAGGCACTGACAAAACCTAACTGCCAGGACTTGGTAACTGAACATGAGAACTATAAGAAGAGATGAAAAGCATGCCAAAGTTTTTAATATTCAAAACTTAGTGATTGGTGGTCCTAGTGAAAGAAAGAGTTAAGTCAGAAAGAATAAGTTTAGGGGAAAATAAAAAGTCAGTTGGACTTGGGATGTGTTGGATTTAGGGTACACATGGGACATTCCTGATTCATCCTCTGAACTTTATAGTTAGGGATGATATTGTAAGTTCAGAGGATAAATCAGGCCTGGAGATACTGATTCTGGACAAATCTGCACAGAAGCGGTAACTAAAGCTATAAGACTAAATGGGATGGTCAAGGCAAAGAAGACTAAACCAAGGATAGAACCTTGGGGAGATTCATCTTTAAGAGGTCAGTGATGACCATGAGAAAGCAGATTCACATGAATGTTTAGATGATGGAACAGGGGGTGGCTGCAGAAATCAGATTGCAAGGGGCTTCGGAAATTGGAGAGAGAGCAAGGCACTGGAGACATGGGGTACTGACAACTTCATCCAAAAAGCAGAAGAGGAAAATAAGAAAATAGTTGGATGATATAGAAAGATCAAAGAATTTTTCTTTTAGAATTGAAAAAATTGACCATGTTTATAGGCAGATGAAGAGCCAATGACAGGAAGAAATTGATGTACCAGAGGTGTACCAGAGAAAGAGTTGCCCAACGTCAGATGATAAATAAATTGCTGAAAATCTCTGGATTTCCAGTTTACCTCAGTTTCCACTACACACCACATCTCTATGACTCATAGAATTATAGATTTAGAAGTGGAAGAGACCATAGAGACCATCTAATCCACCCCCCTCGTTTTATAGATGAGGGAACTGAGGGCCTGGGAGTACTTTGTAACCATGAAGTGTTCTAGAAATCTTGAAGGACAGATATATAGTGTAGCTCAAAGTGGCTGGATTCACTTTCCCTGTGAAACTATGCCCAGGTCTACAAGGCACCACTACAACTTATCAAGTCC
>CM053596.1:95147557-95169430 GCA_028646575.1 Pseudocheirus occidentalis
CAGTTCGCATGGAGGCATTTCTACTGGTACCTCACCAATGAGGGCATTCAGTACCTCCGAGATTACCTTCACCTTCCCCCGGAGATTGTGCCTGCCACGCTTCAAAGAAGTCGCCCAGAGACAGGAAGGCCAAGGCCCAAAGGTCTAGAGGATGAGCGACCTGCCCGACTTACTCGGGGTGAAGCTGACAGAGACACATACAGACGAAGTGCTGCTCCTCCTGGTGCTGACAAGAAGGCTGAGGCTGGGGCTGGGTCAGCAACAGAATTCCAGTTTAGAGGTGGATTTGGTCGTGGACGTGGTCAACCTCCTCAGTAAAAACTGTAGAGATATGTTTGATATTGAATAAAATTTGGGAAAAAAAATACCTAACTTCAGGGAATTTATATGACAAGTACACAATTAATTGTGATATATGGCAGACTTTGATAGGAACAAAAGAGAGACAAAGTACTCTGGGAAAATTTGAGCAAGGAGGAATACTTGCAGGTGGTGGGAGCAGGGTGGGGGCAGAAGAGGAGACATACTTCCTAAGGAAGACAGTCATATCAGTAAATAAACATTTATTAAGTGCCTATTGTATACCAGGGACTGTGCTAGGTCCTAAGGTTACAAAAAGAAGCAAAACCAATCCCTGCCCTCAAAGAACTCATAATCTAATGGGGGAGACTACAAGCAAATAATTATGTACAGACAAGATATATGTGAGATAAATAAGAAATAATTTTTTTTAAATGGAAGGCACTAGAATTAAGAGTGGTTGGGAAAGGCCTTCTGTAGAAGATGAGACTTTAGTTGGAACTTGAAGGAAGTCAGAAAGCAGAGATGAGGAGGGAGAACACTCCAACCATCAGGGACAAACAGAGAAAATACCTGAGGCCTGGAGATGGAGGTCCTTATTCATGGAATAGCCATGAAGTCAGTGTCACTGGATCAAAGAGTATTTGTCAAGGAGTAAAGTGTAAGAAGACTGGAAAGGTTGGAAAGCATTAGATTACAAAGGGCTCAGAACACCAGAGAGAGGATTCTGTAGTTGATTCTAGAGGTGATAAGGAGCCACTGGTGTTTACTGAATCTTAGCAGGGTGACATGATTGGACCTTCCCGTTAGGAAAATCACTTTTAGTGTTTGAATAGCAGATGGACTGGAGCAGGGAGAGACCTGAGGCAGGCAGACTCCTCAAGCAGGCTATTGCAATAGTCCAGACATTAGGTGGCGAGGGGCTATCCTAGCACTGGCAATGTCAGGGGAGAGGAAGAGGCATGTCTAAAAGATGTTGTAAAGCTGAAATTTGCAGTTTTTGTTGCTGGATCTTCATCCAGGTCATACCTGCTAGCTATAGGTATTCCACAGGGCTATGTTCTCTTCTCCCTCTATAAGACAGCTGAAGAATTTTTGTGTAGCCTTTCTTTGTATTTCTGCCTGGCACAAAGTAGGGCTTAACAAATGCTTGTTGACTAACTGTGTCACAAGTCTCTTTTTTGCTCTCCTTTAACATACAGTAGGTAGTCAAAGGATTGTTCAAAAAATTATCTAGAAGGAGTGGACCATTAGCGATCTGAAGATAAAAATCCTATTAAGTCCAGGGAAAGATGGATGTGCATGTGTAATAGAATGGTGAATTTGGAGAATGAAGTCACAGTCAGCACTGAATGGAGCTAAACATTCAAAGAGGGATAAGTTGGTCATTATTTTGAATCAAATATAGTGTTAAGACCACTAGATTGGAGTCAGGGACTTTAGTTCTAATCACAGTTCTGCCACCAAATCACTGTATAACTGCAGGCAGGTCACTACGTTCCCTCTGGGTTTTAGTTTCCTCATGTACAAAGTGAAAGGGCTGAATTAGATTATCTCAAAACTAAGCTCTTGTCCAACTCTGACATTCTATACCTTCCTCTCAGGACTGGGTGAGAGTAAATATTGAGCCACAAGGCTTTTGGTTTTTAAAAGGCACTCCCCAACTCCTGACCCTGAATGATGGCCATTTCTTCCCAGAAGTCTTCTGGGGAGGATATACACTACTTCAGACAATGTTGTCACTGCACAAAACATTCCTGGAACCTCTTGGGGGAATCGCCTTGACAGTCAGTTTATGAACCATACAAAAAAATTAATCACAGAGTAATAGGATGATAGTGCTGGAAGCAACCTTTAGAGATAATCTGGTCCAAACTTCTCATTTGACAAATGAGAACTCTGAAGACCAGAATGAAGCAACTGGCCAAGAGTCACACTCTGAGTAAGTGGAAGGGCTGGAACTAGCATCAGTTTCTCCTGGCAATCTCATTATTTCATATTCACCCTTATTTTTGATCCAAATACTAATTCCCAGATCAGTCACCTACCTTATTATAACCAAACGCCTTTGAATGATTTTTGGTTGTTTTGAGAAATTGAATTTGCTCTCAAAGGACAAACATTTTCCAGCACTGGAGAGAGTCAAAACAATATGCTAGAGGCCTAAGAAGGAGCTACAGAAACATTTTGAGCAATGACAGCATCATGGGAATAATCATATGGCCTCCCAATGAGAGTGGTTTGAAGGGGGCAGCACTCACTTGGATATGATTTTTGTTCTTGCTGACTTGATAGTTCCACTTCACATAAAGGCCCATCCATTTCTTCTTGTCATTTCCCCAATGACCCTGGATGGGAAGCAGTATGGGATGAAGAGCTACATTGCAGCACACCATTAAGTCAAGTTAGGCAGTAGAGTGTATCTGACTGAGGCAGCAGAGATTCAGGCCAGTAGAACACCAGCTTGTCCTGGGGCCCCTTCAGGGGGTGCTGCTTGGACAAACAACACTATTCTATCTTGTGCTTCTGGCTCTGAATCATGTGCAAATAACAACTGGAAGGATGATAAGAACTCAGAGCATCTCACAGCATTTCAGGATTTATAACCACAGGAAGTGGTGTGCAAAATTACAAACTCCCAATTGAGCAGAGAAGATAGGAAGGGACCAGGGAGCATGACAAGAGATGAATATTTGCAAGGCAGGGAAGAGGACACAAATATCCCAGGAAACTGGGGTAAAATCTTAGGCAAAATGAGGAGTGGCAGTTGGAGGAAGCAAGTTTGTTTTAGTGCTTCTCCACAATTCCGTTTTGTGCCTGTCGTGCCCCTCCTCCTTTGTGATGTGCTCTTCCCTGATACCTATGAGACCTGACTACCCAGAGTGCCTCACTGGGGTTCCTAACTCATGCCTACCCTTTCCTGGCAGTGTTTTATGGTTTGGATTAGGGGTCTTGAGCCACTAGATGGGATTTATCAATAGAAGTTGAAATTGGACTCTAAGGAAGTTGCTGTTCTTTTTCTCTCCTTACATCTCCATAGTCAGTCAATCAATTAGTTAGTCAATAAATACTTACTAAGCACCTGCTATTAATCAAGCACTGTGCTAAGTACTGGGGAGACAAATACGGAAAACAAATTAGTCTTTGATGTCAAAAAGCTTGCAGTCAAAAGAGGGAAAACAAGAGTCAATCAGTCAATAAACATTGACTACATGCCTCCTATTTGCCAAGCATTGTGCTGAGCACTGGGGATACAGATATGAAAAGGAAAGACGGTGTCTGCTCTTGAGAAGCTTACAATCTCACGAGGGAAGACAACACACAGAAGGAAGTTGAAAAGGGGGAGGAGGATTAGGGAGGATAGTTACTTGGGTGAGGATGACATGCAAAGGGATGCATAGGTAGGAAATGAAGAGATGGATGACTTGGGCCCCCTGATTCCATGAAGGTTCTAGGAGGAGCTCTCTGCTTCACCCTCCAATCAGAGGGGCTTCAGAATAGGGCATACTAATGAGGTGTGAGCCCCAGGACTAACACACTCCTGCAGGATGAAGAGGCCTGCAGGGATTCCTGCCAGGGAGCAGATTGTTGCTTGTTGTCTCCTTCCCCCTCTACATCAAAGGCTTTACAGGTAACCTTAACAGTATACTGTCAAGTTCCACGGCCTTAGATTTAAAAGACTTAAGTTCAAATGTCAAATAGGTAATTTTCTAGAGGGAGCAAGGTGGTGTAATGGTTAGAGAACTGAACCTGAAATCAGGAAGAACTGAGTTCAGATCCTGCCTCAGACACTTGCTAATTGTATCACCCTAAACAAGTTACTTTCCCTCTATAGGCCTCAAATATAAAATTGTAATTATAATAATAGTGCCTACCTCCCAAGCTTATTATAAGGACAAAAGGAGATATATTTTAAAAACGCTTTGCAAACCATAACACACTACATAAATGCTAACTATTATCACAAGAAACTGTGTCAAATGTTCCTGCAACCTCTAAGAGGATAAAAGGACCCATCTGGGAAAGGACCAGTGAGTGTAATTGGAGATTTTTATAGGGAAGGGACAAGAGCACAAAACTTCTAAAAGTCAAAGGCTGATCCAAGGCAAATTGGGGTTTGGAAGGAAGCAAAATTTGTCTTCTATGTGTCCTCCCAATTTCCTTCTGCGTCCCTCCCTGACAACTAGAACTACGGCTGTCTGAGGTAGCACACTATGAAAATTAACTCAGTTCTCCCTATCTCCAAGGTGATCCAGGCTTTTCCAGGTACCCCTAACTCTGAATCAGTCTCCAAGCTGGTTACCGCGCATCTGTACATTCCTTTCTTATCTCCAGTCCCCGTGTTACCCCGGGGGCAACACATCCGCACCTTCCCACAAAGGTTTTGCTATGTACAACAATGTACTTCCTCATCACCCTTTCAGTCATATTCAAGAAGTGGCTGCTCTTCACTGACCGGCTGTGGAACCTTTCTTCAGCCCTCTCCATTCAAATTTCCCTAGCATGCCATGCCATTCCCTCAGAGTCCAGCTAGAACACTGAGGCTCATCTGATCAAATCAGTCACAAGGTCATCAGAAGGCTGGTCCACCAAAAGGCAGGGAGCAGGAACTTGGAGTCACACAGCATGAAACGGAGAGAATGTTGTGAGAGAACACATGATAACACAGATAAAAATGAGGAAGGCTGGAGCAGGGGCAGAGCTGAGGAGAGGCAGGGGTCATAGAGACAGGCTGCTATGGGAAAAGATTCTAGGTCATCTTGAGCAGAAGTATGGGGCAACAGGCAGACTTCCTGATTAAGAAACTGGATCACACAGAAACATCATGATGGTTAGAGAGACAGCTAAAACTGATGAGACCAACCCATGATCCACCTACTTGTACAAACACGCAAAGAGCAAATTAGGGGATCAATAATTCCATCTTTGTGTGCTCCAATCAGGATAACTAGAAATTAAAATGTGAATGGTGAACATGGCTAAATTCTCAATAGCCAACAACAGTTTATTACTACTCTCAGATGTGTTTGCATTTTAACATCTTCAAAGTCATAGCCTAAAGGAATGACTTTTAAGGATTACAAGTACTATGGCAGGCTAAAGGCAGTTGCCTCAAAGCCATTTTTTCACCCTTAACTCACACTACACTTACTTCTACACTAGCCAAATAAACACATATCGTTCCCTAAACTCACCCCATTCTTTTCTACTTCTCAGTCTTTACCCACACTAGGTCAATCACTGTATAATTGGACTGCCCACCCCCTGGACACCTCTTTACCTACCAAATGCTACATGTTCTTCAAGGCCCAAATCAAATGTTATGACCTCCATAAAGCTTCCATTGATTCACAGATTCATACATTAGTAGAGTTGGCAGGGTACTTAACCATCATCATTTTGCAGATCAGGCCCAGAGAGGGGAAGTGACTTGCCCCAAATCACACAGCTATTCTATGGTGGGGTTGGAGCTCCACCCTAGATTTTCTAACTCCTCAGTTACTGCTCTTTTTTGTACTTATCTATCTCAACTATTGGATTATAAAGTTCTTTTGAAGGTAGAGAACTAGTTTCATGCAACATTCCATCCCCCCTTTCAGTTCTAAGATTTACAAATAATCAAGAGGTCTTTGATAAATATTTCTTGAAGAAATGTCTGAGGTGAAGAGTAATGGAAAAGCAGTCAGCGATTCTTAAACTATAGCTACCAAGGAAAGACAACTGAGCACATAGTGTTCCATAGTGGTCCTACAACTTGACTGTTCCTGCCCTCCACGCTCAGCTTTGACTTCTGTGGCAAATGTTTTGTACAATTTCACAGATCAGCAATCATTTGTGGTAGATATGTGACAGTGTTCTCAGTTATTCTCCTATCAAGCTGATATCAAAGATAATTGGTTTTCATTTGTTAAAGGTAAAATTTTATCCCATTCTTCCCTTTCTTCTGCAAATGCCACCAGACTATAACTCTTTTTCATTTCTGGATGCTTTATCCTTGAGAGTCTTAAGGATCACCTAGTGGAGCACTTATATTTTACAGATGAGGAAATTGAGGTCTAGAGATGTGAACTGAGTCACCCGGATGTCACACAGGTCATTAGTAGCAAGGCAGGGACCAGAACCTGCATCAACTGAACCTCTTTGTTCAAAGTGTTCTTGATTGCTCCTATTTTAAATTTTCATCAGCTACAAGACAAAAAGTTAAGTTTCAGTTTTTAAAACAAACTCACAATTAGCCCTACCACAAAACTTATTAAATAATAAGAGAAAGGGGAAATTATTTTTTCTTCCCCATATTCACTGAATAAATTTGAGAGATGATAATTAAAAGAAAGATGATAATTAACTCAAGCATAGAATACAAAAGTGTTAGAACCTTAGAGCTATCTACTTCAATTCCCTTCATTTATAAATGAGGAAGCTGAAGTTTAGAGATGTTATGCAATTAGCCTGAGATCCCACATCAAGGATGAAGCAGAACCAGGACCAAAACTCAGAAGTGCTCATGCATACTTTCTAGTCCTCTTTCCATGGCATCATGCAGTAAATTTGTTTTAAAGCATTTGATGAAAATTTAGGGTAGCTGGGGATGGGGAAGGAGAAGTGAAATAATCAAATAATTTATACTCCTCAGGGAAAAGACCAATATAGTCAAACTTTAGTAAACAAAATAATTAGAAAGTCACAGGAAAAAGCATGTGCGCTCTCTCTCTCTCACTCTCTCTCTCTCTCTCTCTTTCTCTCTCTCTCTCTCTCTCTCTCTCTCTCTCTCTCTCTCTCTGTGTGTGTCTCTCTCTGTGTCTCTCTCTCTGTGTGTCTCTCTCTCTCTCTCCTTCCTTTTCACTTCCTTCTCCTTCCCCTCCTACCCCTCTCCAAACCTGAGTCTCCAGAACAATAAACTTTTCTATTTAAAGAATCAAGCTTTTCTAGAGACTTTTAATAAAAAGAGTAATGACGTTCATAAATTTGTGAATTAGCATGACCTAAGGGAAAGGTCACAAGACCTGGAGTCAGAAGACCTATAGCTGGATTTTTGGTTTTACTATATGTTACCTTTGCACAGTAACTTTACTTCTGTACACTTCAGGTTTCTCATCTGTTAAATGTGGATAATAATACCTGTACTACCTACCTCAAAAGATTATTGTAAGGAAAGCACTTTGTAAACCATAAGTGTTGTTATTATGAGTTTCTTTTATTATCATCAATAATAACACCCTGTTATACATATTCTCTCTTTCAATGCCTTGATTTCATCTTCATCCTAATAACAAAAAAAATCTCTTTACAAAATTATTTCAAGTATATCAGCTAAGAATGACCAGTCAGCTTATTTTTGCTCAAATATAATTTTAAGGCTACAAATTCTTCAGCTTCAACATTTTCATCAAAATGCGTTAATAACAAGAATATAAGTACAAAACCCAAAAATTAATTTACTTTTATGTAAATGTACATTTACTAAATGACTCAGTGAAGTCTAACTGTACTTCTAGAAGAGAAAAGATGCATTATAATTAACTGACTTTGAAATAGTACCAATCATAGCCCATTACAGGCAGCAAAGGCATTTACCATGAGCTCCTTCTCTCTTCTTTCTCATCTGCTATCCCTCAAATGCCTTCAGCCCCGTTTCACAGGATGAAGTGGCTTCACTCTTTAACAAGGCTCAAGTGATCCCATTCCATCCCACCTCCTCTAGTAGACTGCCTCTTCTGTCATCCCCAGTCTTTCACTTACTTTAAGCTCTTCCTCTCTACTGGCTCATTTCCTACTGCTACAAACACACTCATGCCTCTCCTGTTCTGAAAAACCTGTCACTGGATCCTTCCATCTCTTGTTAGCTATAGTCTCATGTCTCTTCTGCCCTTTGCAGCTAACTTCCTTGACAAGGCTGTCTTCACTTTCTCTCCTCTTTCCTTTTAATCTGGCTTCTGACTTCATCATTCCACTGAATCTGCTCTCTCCAAAGTTACTAATGATCTCTCAGTTGCCACATCCAATGGCCTTTTTTCTCAATCTTCATTTTCCTTGTTCTTTCTGCAGTCTTTGACACTATTGATCATCCTCTCCTCCTTGATACTTTCTTCCCTCCAGATTTTTGGGACACCACACTCTCCCAGTTCTCTTCCTACCTATCTGATCACTCCTTTTCTCTCTCCTTTGCTGGATACTTTTCTAGATCACATACTCTAATTGTAGGTGACCTGCAACGTCAAAGTACAAAGATGCTTTGGATAAAGGATGAAGAATACTATCTGAGACTGTGCAAAAGGCATTAAAACATGATTCTACTACTGGGCATTAAAGAAAGATGATTAAAGAAAGGAATCATTCATATACACCAAAATATTCATAATAACATTCCTTTGTGGTAGTAAAAAATTGGAAACAAAGTGGGTACCTTTTGAATGTGAAAACATTAAACAAATTATGTATGGAAATGTACAATAATATTACTGCTTCATCAGAAAATATCTGAATTAGGAATTCTCTCTGAGAGCCATTGCATTAAATAATGCAATACATGCATTAAATAATTTACAACAAAGAAAGTGTTCTTGCTTCTAGCCTGGTGAATCTTTATTCTCATTAAGTATTATGTCCATTTCTTCCTACATCTGCTTCCTCAGACTCTTATGAAACAGAGAGATTTCACAGAGATGAAAGAATGTCATTAATAAACCTAGGCTTCAGTTTCCTCATTTGAAAAATGAGAGGGTTAGAAGAAAACAGTTTCTGAGATTCCTTCAAGTATTAGAGATATATACTGTGACTTCAATAATCTAAATAAAAACAATACAAAAAAGCAATTGAATTTAATCAATTTAATTTATCTCAGATTAACTATAATAATGATCTTGATTCCAGAGGATAAATCACATATCACTCCTCTCAGCAGAGGTGGGGAACCATGGGCATGGAACTCTCAGACATGGCTCCAGAATCACAGGCCATCAGAGTGGGCAGCAGCTTCAAAGGTACTGCATCCAGTCCACTCCAGAACAAACAGAACTTCCCTTGCAATATCATTGATCTCTGGTGATTTGGTCCCTGCTTCAGAACTTCAGTGAAGGGGAAGCCTCTACCTCAAACAACCTGAATACTCTGTCTCCCATGTCTGTTCACCAGGCAGCCCATTCTTCTTGGAAAATTCCAATTATCAGGAAGTTTCCCTTACACTTAACCTAAATCTGCCTGCCTGCAACTTCCACTCAGGGTTCCTGCTTCTGCCTCTTCTCCAAGTAGCCTTCCACACAGTTACCAAAATAATCTTTCAAAAGCAGAGGTCATTCTTTTGCTCAAAAGTCTAAAGTGACTACTCATTCCCTGCATAGCAAAATAAAATGTCTCATCTGGTATTTCAATTCTCGAATCTGACCCTGCCTACCTCTCTAACTTTCCTTCATACCACTGTCCTTCAGGTGCTCTCTGTGTTCCAGACATTCCACAACTGGAATACTCTGTTTCTTATCTCCTTTCATTGTCATAAGCCATTCTCCATATCTGGAATGTATTCCCTCTTCATCTACACTTCTCAGAATTGTTTTCTTCCTTCAAGGTTCCCACCAATTGCTGGTTCCTTGGTGTGGCCTTGTAGGAGCCACCCCACTGTGAACACTCTCAGCCTTCCTGTGGTCTCAGTACTAGATTTATTTGTGTACTACATGGTGTTTCCTAAAAGTTTCAGTAGCTCCTAATTAACTCTAGGACAAATGACAATCTCCTCTTTGGCATTTAAAGTCCTTCATAATTAGGATTCAACTTATCTTCACTGCTTACTTCACTGGTCAGTTTTGCTCATCTGTCTGTTGGTTTCAAAGAAGGTTTTGATTGGCTATTGGGAAAGGATGGGGGATTGGTTGTAGTACTAACATTGGGAAATGACTCTAACGTAAAAACAAAAAAATGCTTCAGAAATATTCTTAAAAAGAATACCAACCAAAACTTCAAATATCTCATAACTTAAGTTAGAAATATATCAATAAATGTATGAAAATTACATACAATTATAACAGCTATAATTCAAGACAAAACACCTATAATTTATGGAAATGTAAATGTATTTGCAAATATTGTTTACAAAGATTTAAATTAACCCAAGAAGGATTTTTAGCATTAAAGAAAAATATCCAAGTTTTGCTTATAGTGGACAATGATGTCCACATTCTCATAATTTTGCTATCTCTAGGTAAGGAATGGGTGGAATACCCATTAAGTCCAATTCAAATATCCCTTCCTTCATGATACATTGTGTCAGTCCAACCAGGTCCCTCCTTATTTTTTAAAATAAAATTATTACTTTTTATTCTTTAAAAAGCATACAAAATTCCAGGTTTTTAATAGATAATGGCATAATCAAATTGGCAAATAAAAAGATAAGAGACTTAAATTTTCTTACCCCTCCCATTTTTATAGATGATAAAGGTCTCAAAGAGTCTGGCACACAATCATTCAGATTGGTGGGGATAAGGGTCTATACTAGGCTGGTGGCAGAGGGAACAGAGAGGAGGATCTGCATTTAAGAGATGTAGAAGAGGCAGAGACAACAAGTCTTGATAACTAATTGAAGGATAACCCCAAGGTTTCAACATGGGAGAGTAGATGAATGGTGGTGTCACTGATAAAAATAATGAAAGTAGAAGGAAAAAGTTTAAGACAAAAGGTGTATGTCTTGTAGGAACTTTAGAAATTAATGCCTAAGGCTCAGAATACCAAAGGTCAAGACTGAAGAGATGGATTTGAAAATTATTTCAAATGACTGTTGAATCTACACTAAAGGATAACTAGCTAACCATTGAGTGTAAATGAGATTGCCATGGGGAAGAATAGAGAGAAGAAAAGAGAGCCAAGCAAAGTAACTCAGAAAACATGACGCTTATGGAGTCAGAGGTAAAGATAAAGAGTCTTTATAATGTACTTAAAAAGAAAAGCAAGCTGTCATTTGCTACAAGAGACCAGTAGCTTCATGTACAATCATTTTTCTCTATTCTATTGTATATATACAAATATCCCTTCTATTTGCTCTCCTTTAAGTGCAGAATAATTTTTGAAGCATGAATACTATATTTAAAGTATAATAATTGAAAACTGCCCCGTTCTACTAGAACTTGAAGGCAAAGTGGAGAGATAAAGAATTCAGTATCACGTTCTAAAAGGGATCCCTAAACAAAAAATCATAGGAATGTTATAGCCAAAATCCAAAATTCCTACTTTAAAGGAAAAATATTTCAAGCACGCAGAAAGAAAACAGTACCAAGAAATGTCAAGATCAAAAAAGACCTAGTAGCTTTTATTATAAACAGGAGATCTTAGAATACAATATTTCTAGAAGCAAAACAAATAGGTTTACAACCAAGAGTAATATTCTACAAAGATACATCATCTTACAGGGAGAAAAATGGAGCATCTTTAATGGAATAGAGGACTTTCAGTCATTTCTATTAAATGACCAGAGCTATATAGGAACTCTGAAGTGCAAACACAAGAATGAAGAAAAACTCTGAAAGGTAAATTCAGTTGAGCAACTAGAAGGACCTGTGTGATGATGCAGTACTAATATTATAATGGCAAGAAGAAACAAATGTCCCTTAAGAACCTTGATGTCTTCATAGGGTATTAATGGAGTCAAATAAGAAAAATGGAGGTCCTAGGGATAGAGTGGTTCCATTTTGGGGGTTTGAAGAGCGGAAGAGAAGGGAAGGTAAAAGAATTACACATGCACATTCTATTTGCCATAAATGGGAAATAGGAAAATATGTAAAAAGAAAGGAAGATGTAGGGGGAGTGGATATCAGATGAACCTCACTTCTCTGAAATCAACAAAGGAGGGTTAAACACACACAATTAATTTGGTGGATGAATATATCAAATTCAATGAAGAAAAAAGGGTGGGTGGTAAGGGGAGGGGAAGTGTAAGAAAAAGGATAATATTGGAGAAGGATTAGTCATAAGAAAAAGAAATTCCCTGTTCCTGAAGGGAGAATTAAGGGAAGAGAGGTGGGAAAGAACTACTGTCAAGCTTCCTCTTAGATTTCCTCTTAAGCAATTAAGGAATGGCTGAAAAAATTATGATATATGAATGTGATGGGATATTGTTGTACCATAAAAGATGACCAAAAAAAGGCCATTCCAGGGAATTGTGGGTAGTATGAACTGAGAGCATAAAGTGAGTGAGTAGAACCAGAACAATTTATACAAAGACAGCAATACTATAAAGAGTAACAACTTTGAAGGACTTAAGAACTCCGATCAATGTAATAAGTCTGCCCTCAAGGAGTTTACAGTTTAATAGGGGGAGACAACACACAGAAGGAGTCAGAAACTATGTCTCTATGATGAAGCAGGTTACCCACTTTCTGACAGAGAGGAGATAGACACAAATAAGACACAGAAAGAGGCATAGTTTTGGAAATGACCACCAAAGATTCATCTTGCTTTGACTATGCTTACATGTTACAAAGGTTTGGAATATTTTTCCCTTTCTTTCTCTTCACTTTTAATTTGGGATAGGAATCAAGAAGAGGGGAGTCATTGATAGAGATGCAAAAAAAAGGAATAGGGAATCATTGTAACATTTAAAAAAACATATGAAAGGGAAGAGAAAGATATTCAGAAGACAGCACAGAGAAGCAAGGACCATTTGGAGGTAATGTATAGAATTTGTTATACATTTTTAAGAAGCAAGCAATATGAAATGGGGAGTCAGTTTAATATAAAATCCTTTTTGTACTCTTCCCTGCGTATGAAGTGCTCTTTTTTAGGCGTTAAAGCTAACAATAAAAACACTTTAAAAAGAGGTTGGAAACAAAGCAGAAGATGCTACAATTTGCTCAGTGTTGTGGTTTGTAGTCCAGTTTCTTTTTTGGAAGAAGAGAATAAGAGATTCTCTAAAGGAGAAAATAACATGGAGAGTAGAAAAGGGAAAGTTAAACTATTGCTAGAACATGGCAAGCAAATAAACATCTTTTAAATGACTGAACCTTGGAGGAGAGCTACCTGGGGCCCATACTGAGCCCAGGTGACAGTGTAACCAACAAGCATTTATTAAGTGCTTACCAGGTCAAATAGTCCTTGCCTTAAAGAAGCTTACATTTTATTAGTGCATATATTTACATATATGCATATTATTATGTAAGTAGAAAATATAATCAAAGTAAAAAATGAGGGTGAGTGAAGAGGGACTAGTAGCTTGGGGAATAAGGAAAGCCCACATATAAATGGTGCAATTTATACTGCCAGTCTCCTTCACAGAGTTGTGTGGTATACCAAGGGGAGAGAGGAGTTTGAGCTAATAGACTCAGGTTCAAATCCTGACTCTTCCACTTACTATCTTGGTAATCTTGGATAAGACACTATACCCCAATGGACTGAGCCTGAGATTTCTTCATATGTAAACTAAGAGGCTAGGATTAAGATCCCTAAGGATCCTTCCATCTCTAAAGCTATGATTATATAACTTAATTAGATAACTTGTGAAATAATCTTTGTGACCACAGAAGCATTACATAAATGTCTGCTATCATTACACTTCTACCTAAGTTCTCTTTCAATCTAACCATTCTGCCAACTCCAGCCTTGATTGACACCACCTCCCTCATCTTCCTCTGCCCTCAGCCTGAAGGGCTGGAAGGTGCCCTCTCTTATAGAGAGCAGAAACTGGACTTTAGGGCTTCTTCCACTCTGCATTTGTGGCCTACCTGGTTTTAATTCCACGAAACAAGAGCCCTCCTGCCAGGTGCCCCTGGTAGCCCCCCCTTTTCTGATTCCTTTTGTGTCTCCCCATTAAATTATAGGCTCCTTGAGGGCAGGAACTGTCTATTTCTTAATTATATCCCCAGTGCCTGGCACAGTACTTGGCATAGAGTGGGTATTTAACAAATATTTATTGAATTGAAGTAAGTAACCTCACCTCAAAGTGATTCCAGGTATTTATTTTGCTGAGACTCTGAAGAGTTATTAACCTGGACCCCATAAATTTTTTAGAAATATTGTGATAACATTATAATGTAATTATCTTCCTTTGTAAACCTATGCATTTTGTTTTAAGTATTGTAAAACATGATTCTGAGGAGTCCATAGGCATCACAGACTGTCAGAGGAGTCCCGGCACACACACACAAAAAGATTAGAAACTATTGCATTAGGGGGCAGAGCCAAGATGGCGGTGTAGAAGCAACAAGGTTCTGCAGCTCCCACATAGCCATCTCAAATACCCATAAAATATGGCTCAAAACAAATTTTATGGCTCCAAAAGTCACAAAAGAAAAACACATCTCCTGCTGAAGGCAGCTTGGCAGGAATGGCTTATCACAGCTTGCTGGGAGTCAAAACAAACCCAGCCTGAAACCGTGGCTTGGCCCCGGGGGGGGGGGAGGGGACAGGACAGGGGGGGAGGTGGCCAGGAGGAGGTGCAGCTGGAGCCTTCAGGAGAGCAGATTAGCAGCACCTGTAGCAGTTTCCAGAATTATCAAGCTGTAAGAAACAAGATCTAAGTGAAAAGTCAGTGGAACTCAGCTAAATTTGGGGGAGAAAAGCAGTCCAGCCAAACTGCCTCCAGGGCAAGGAAGTGGCAGAAGCAGTGGCCCTGAAGCTGCCTCCATGCGGCTGCTTCAGAGTTCTAGGCCTACATACTGCAGGGGGGCCAAGCGATCGCTCAGAGGCTAAGTGCTCTTGCGTTGAGTGGCCTGGATCTGGATTGTGGTATTGGGTGGTGGTCCTGGGGTGCATTTTCAGTGACCCAAAGTGGGGGCTGCTGCAGCCTCCCAATAGCTCCAGCTGCTGTGAAAATCCCAGCAATTTGGGAGAGAGCGTTCCCCTCTGGAAGCAGAGTTCCACAGAGCTAAAAAATCAAGTATTTCACTGGCAACATGAGCAGGCAAAGGAAGCAAAGTAAGAACAGCAATTGAACTCTAGAATCCTTTTTTGGGGACAAATAGTATCAAAGCATGGAACGGGAGGAAGACAACACAATCAGAACTCCCACACCAAAAGCTTCCAAGAAACATGTAGACTGCCTACAAGCCATAGATGAGCTTAAGAAGGATTTTGAAAACCAAATTTAAAAAGTGGAGGAAAAATTGGGAAGAAAAATGAGAATGATACAAGAAAATCATGAAAAGAGTCTAGTCAACTACCTAACTGAAGAAAATAACACCTTAAAAAATAGATTAACTCAAATGGCAAAAGAGGCCAAAAAGCCAGTGAGGAGAAGAATGCCTTAAAAAGTCAAATTTGCCAAATGGAAAAAGAATCTTAAAAGCTTACTGAGGAGAATAATTCCTTCAGAGTTAGAGTAGAACAAATGGAAGCAAATGCCTTTATGAGAAATCAAGATACTATTAAACAGATCCAAACAAATGAAAAAATAGAAGGCAATGTGAAACATCTCCTTGAAAAAACAACTGACCTGGAAAATTGATCCAGGAGAGACAATTTAAAAATTATAGGACTACCTGAAAGCCAAGATCAAAAAAAAAAGAACTTAGAAAGAATCTTTGAAGAAACTCTCAAGGAAAATTGCCCTGATATTCTACAACCAGAGAGCAAAACAGAACTTGAAAGAATTCACTGATCACCTCTTGAAAAAGATCCCCAAAAGAAAACTCCGAGGAATGTTATAGCCAGGTTCCAGAGTTCCCAGATCAAGGAGAAAATATTACAGGCTGCCAAGAGGAAGCAATTTGAATACTGTGGAAACAAAATTAGGATAACCCAGGATCTGGCAGCTTCTACATTGAGGGATAAAAGAGCCTGCAATATGATATTCTGGAGATGAAGGGAGATAGGATTAAAACCAAGAATCACCTATCCAGCAAAATTGAGTATAATGTTCCAGGGGAAAATATGGTCATTCAGTGAAGTGGAGAACTTTCAAACATTCTTGCTGAAAAAAACAGTACTGAAAAGAAAATCTGATACTCAAATACAAGAAGCATGAGAAGGTAATCATGGAAATCATAAGGAACTTATCAAAGTTGAACTATTTACATGCCAACACAGTTTTCCTGTACGATAATTGTAACTTATGAAACTTTTCTCAGTATGAGGATAGGTGAAGGGAATACAAATGTATATATATATATATATGTATACATACACTTATGTCTATATAGGAATATTTATATATGTGTATGAATACATATATGAGTATATGTATATATGTGTACATATAGGGCACAGGATCAATTGAATAGGAAGGGACAATACTTTAAAAGGTGAAATTCTGAGGTGGGTGAAGATTAGAATGAGAGGAGACAGGGAGAGACAGAATGGGGTTAATCATCTCACATAGAAGAGGCTAGGGATAATTGTTACAATGGAGGGGAAGAACAGGAAGGCAAAAGGGAATGGGTCAACCTTACTCTCCTTGAATTTGACTTAGGAAAGGAATGACATAACTCTAAACTGGGTATCTTGCCACACAGGAGAGTAGAGGAGATGGGGATGAGAGGTGGGATGATGGAGAGGAGGGGAGGATGGGAGGATGGGGGGAGGGTTGCTGGAAGTAGACACTTCTGTAAAAGTACAGGGTAGAGAACAGAACAAGGGGGGGACAGGAAGGAGGGACATATAACTGGTCTCTCACGATATATCCACCGTGGAGATGTTCTGCATAATTACACATGTACAGCCTGTATTGAATTGCTTGTCTTTCCAGTATGGGTGTGTGATGAGGGAAGAAGGGAAAAGAAGCTAGAATTTAAAGTTCTATAATCAAATGTTAAAAATATATATATGTACAGATATTATTGTTATTATTATTATTATTATTATTAACTACATGCACCTGGGAATTAAGATATACAGGCACTGTGGTAGGGAGACCCATCTTGCCCTACTGGAAAGTCAGAGGGGTAATGGGGGAGGACATAGGAGAGAGCAGATTGGGGGAAGGGCTATACAGTGGGATGGCTGTTTTGAGGTGGTGGGTAGGGGAAAGATGGGGAGAAAATGTGTAACTCAAAATCTCGTGGAAATGAGTGATGTAAGCAAGAAAATAAACAAATTAAATTTTAAAAAAGAAAGAAACTATTGCATTAGTGCCTCCCTTTTTCTACCCTCACTTTTCAACATTTTTCTCTTACTTGGTCACATATTCTTGACTGGGAGTGTATGTGTATGTGTGTGTGTAGATGCTCCTACTGTAACATCAAAGGCCCCAAATCCCACGAAAACTTTCTAGCCCCTGACACTGTGAGTGGTCACTAGGAGAACACCACTTTGGAGGGGAGAGGAAGTGGGGCCCAGAGGTGGGGAGGGAGCTCAGAGCAAATGGCCCATCATACTCCAAATTGTCCTCCAGGCACTCTTCCCAGGTTTTCTCTCCAGTGCTTCAGCAACCTCTCCATGTTGAAAGCCTCACTCCAGTCCTGGACTTCACATATCAGAAGTCCACACTGTTCCTATGAACTCTGTCTCTGGCCATTTCCTCTCAGAACTTACATTTTAAGGACTGTCTCCCAGTCTACCCACCTTTCTATTCCTCTCCACCTGCAGTCCTGATCCTCCTCCTGTACCTCTTCCTCAAGGACCCCTTCTTCTCCAGCACCTTTATTCACTCTCTTCCTCCCCTCCTTTTCAGTCTTTTTTTATGCCTTGTTCCCCTCCCCCCCCTCCATTTCACCTCCAGCCATTGCTCCCCTATCATTCCCAGTCAACAATACGTGACCAAGTAAGAGCAAAAGACAATGCTGGAAAGGGAGAGTGGAGAGAGGGAGGCACTGATGCAGTAGTTTCTAACCTTCTTTGTGCCACAGACCCCTCTGTCTGGTGATGCCCACAGAGGCCTTCTCAGAAGCGTATTACAATATAAGCTCTTTACTCTCAGTCTAAAGACCAACCACAATGTCACAGGACTAATGATGAAACCTGCTACCCACCTCCTGATCTCTCAGAGGTAAAAGATTCAGAATGTAAAGTGAGACAGTTTTGGGAAGGGCACAGCCAATGTGGAAGCTTGTTTTAACTGAGTATACATATTTGTAACAGGGTTCTTCTTTTTAATCAAATAGGGTTTTTTTCTTTTTCTTTTTTTTTAATTTGGGAAATGGGTGCTTGGAGTGGAAAAAGTGAGTGACATCAGTGCTTAGAGGGTTAGTTCTGGAGTAAGGAATACCTGAGTTCAAATTTGTCCTCACACACTTACTAGCTATGTGACCCTGGCCAAGTCACTTAACCTCTGTTTATCTCAGTTTCCTCATCTGTAAAATGGGGATAATAATAGCCCCTAACTCCCAGAGTTGCTTTGAGGAAAAAATGAGATAATAATTGTATAGCGCTTAGCACAGTGCCTGGCACAAAGTAAGTGGCATATAAATGTTAGTTATTATTGCTATTGTTATTATAAAATAATGGAAGCAGGGGCTGTCTTTCTGTTTGTATTTTATTTCCAGCTCTCAGCACTTAAAAACACTCAAATAAATACTTCTTGATTTGACCTGAGAATGGGAACAATCTCCAACCCCAAACCCCAACGGAGGAGAATGAACTAACCGAGCTGCCTTACCCAGGCAGTGTAACGAGCCTAGGCTGTTCTTTACATCACTGTCAGAATTCTGGGGCCCCAGCACGGATGACAGCGCGGGAACCCAGGCTACACACACGTGAGCCTACCTCTTTTCCCCGCCCACCCCTCCATCCGAGCCCACCCTCCGCACTTGCGCAATCGCTCTGCCTGCGGCGTTCCCTCGCAACGCGCCCCGCCCCCCATGGCGCGAGAACCAATGGCTGATCTGAGAACACCCACACACCCTCCCCCCCCCAACCATGGCCGCGGGAAGCTGACGAACAGGTCCAATTGCAAGCTACTTGGGGCCTCGGATTTTTTCCTTCCTTTTCAGTAAAAGTCTCGGCTTCACTGGAAGGAGGTTGGTGGGAAGGAAGCGCCCGGCGTTGTCTGGTTTTCGAGGGCCTGGGAGCTGAAGATGGAAAACGTTACTGGTCTCGAAGGTTGTCATCGTTCAATTCTTGACGCCCCCTTCCCATAATGCATTGCGGCTTCCCTCTCACCGAGTGCGCATGCTCCAGAGCTGGGGTTGAGGGCATTAAGCATGAACGCGATTCGGCTGGAACCTCCACGGTGCTCATGCGTACTGGCTTGTCTGGAGCGGGTGGACTGAAAGAGCACGTGCCCCGCCCAGGAATTTAACTCCAGCTCCACGTAAGTTACCCGGCGCGCAAGGGTTCTGCAGATAAACGCCGGAGGGACCTGTCAAGCTTTCCCCACCCAGCTGGCTTTCTTTCTCGTCATTTTGTCAGTGCATGAGAAATTAACCGGGGGCTAGCCTGGATTTTGGAATTGTGAACTCGGCTTACCATCACAGTTTGCAGACACCCCACTGAAGAAGAAACGGGGACTTCTTGCAATAAGAGCTGCCTGGGGACCCACTGAGACTCCCTTTCTTCCTAACCTTTCACCCTCCACCTCATCACTGAAGGTGGCCTATTGGATACACGTTGAATTCCTGTTGGGGAATCCTTCCGAAGAGGAGATTTCTGCTCAGGGAAGAGGTGGACTAGATGCCCTACAATGCCTGGCATATAGTAAGCACTTAATAAATGGTTGTTTCGTTCCTTCTTCGAGTGAATAGTGCCTATTATTAAAGTGCCTGTTATTTCAGGTGTCCCTTTTAAAAATGAGTGACCGATATTTAGAGCAAAGGATTAGTATCAAATTTTGTGCGAAGTTAAATCTTCAGGTGAGACACGTGACCTGTTAAAAGAGGCATATGGGGGTGAAGTAATGTCAAGAGCAATGGTTTTTGACTAGCATAAAAGGTTTAAAGTAGGTAGGGAATCACTCACAGGACCAAAGAAAATATCGAAAAAGTGAGAGATTTGATTCATTCAAATCGCTGCTTAACTGTAAGAAGGATGGCTGAAGAATTACAGTTGGATAAGGAAACAGTCAGACTCATTCCACAAAAGAACTTGAAGAAGGTATCTGCAAAGATTGTGCCAGACCTTTTGAGGCATGAGCAAAAGCAGCAAAAGCCTGATATTTCTTTTGAGAACTCAGGGGAAGCTGGACAAAATGACACGCTGTTGAGAGAGAATGTTCCTGCTTCTGGAACCCAGGTTATCCTGTGGAGTTATGTCAGGGAACCGCCTCTCCTTCCTGCACCCTTTCTTATTCACTCCTCAGCAGGCCAGCTGTGGAATTCATCTTCTGAGAGCCTCCTGCCCAAACTCACTCAGGATTGGTTATTACCATGGAAAGAAGAATAGAAAAGGTCAGCTGAAACTTCCTGAGTAGATCAAAGTGCTTCCTTAGTTGTATCCCAGTTCTGGTGCATGGTGTGGCCTTTATTCTCTCCCTCCTGCTCCCTCTGGTCCTGTGGACTTTGTGATTACATACTTTTTGCCTGACCATTTGACTCGACCTACCTCTGCTTCTGCAATTTGTGTTGATTTCCTGGTTATTCTTTATATTAATGGACTTTGGATGTCCAATCTGGTACAGCCCCTCGAATATTTGTGTACCATACTTTTGATAGCTGTTGCTTACCAGACTACCCATGTATCACTACCCGCCTTTATGTTTTGTGTTGCTTTTTTTTTCTTTTTGGAGGGGGGGGGAAGGCAGGGCAATTGGGGTTAAGTGACTTGCCCAAGGTCACACACACTAGTTTGTATTAAGTGTCTGAGGCTGGATTTGAACTCAGGTCCTCCTGACTCCAGGGCCAGTGCTCTATTCACTGCACCACCTAGCCGCCCCTTGTGTTGCTTTTCTAATATCATCTTTCCTGGTTCTGCAGAGCCAGCCAATGTTATATAGGCTCTATATAAATGCAGAAGCCATCTGCATTCCTGCCACCCTAACTCTGACTTTCATTTCTGGGAACCCCTCCCTCCCCAGACTGAGTGTTCAACCAATGTTATTCTGTCTTCCAAATCTGTCCCTTAATAGATAGCTTGGTTTGTCTTAAAATCTCAGTGCATCAGGTTCACAATTGTCTAGGCCTCTACTTTGCTGAAAGGGAAGAAAACTTAATCCTAGGAAATATGAAATTGACACAAACCAAGAATAGGATGTTTGATGAAAAGGAATTGCTTTTTGTTTTAAGAGGAGGCATTTCAGGATCTGCAAAATGGGAAATGTTTAATATTATAGTATGTGTCAGATTTTTGTCTCCCTGTAGATATTAATTATAACAATCATCTGCCTCATGTGGGCCCTTTTGTTGTAGTCCGCTCTACATGACCCCATTTGGGGTTTTCTTGGCAAAGATACTGGAGTGGTTTGTCATTTCCTTCAGCTCATTTTACAGATGAGGAATTTAAGAAAACAGTGACTTGCCCAAGGTCACACAGCTAGTAGGTCTGAGATTAGATATGAACTAAGGTCTTTCTAACTCCAGGGCCAGTACTCTATCCATTGTGCTACCTAGCTCTGCTTCAGTTATAAAGACATTCCCACAGAAATAGCAGGGGGCGGAGCCAAGATGGCGGCGTAGAAGCAGCAAAGCACCACAGCTCCCACACAAGCACACTAAAAAACTCATAAAATGGGACGCTAAACAGATTTTCAAGCTCCAAAACTCTCCACAAGACAGAAAGCCCTACAGGCAG
>CM053596.1:95178826-95205581 GCA_028646575.1 Pseudocheirus occidentalis
TTTTTCAGCAAGAATGCTTGAAAGTCTTCCACCTCATTGAATGACCATATTTTCCCCTGAAACATTATACTCAGTTTTGCTGGGTAGGTGACTCTTGGTTTTAATCCTAGCTCCTTTGATCTCCAGAATATCATATTCCAAGCCCTTTGATTCCTTAATGTAGAAGCTGCTAGATCCTGTGTTATCCTGATTGTGTTTCCACAATATTCAAATTGTTTCTTCTTGGCTCCTTGTAATATTTTCTCCTTGTTCTGGGAACTCCGGAACCTGGCTATAATATTCCTAGGAGTTTTCTTTTTAGGATCTTTTTCAGGAGGTGGTCAGTGAATTGTTTTACTTTCTGTTTTGCCTTCTGGTTCTAAAATATCAGGGCAATTTTTCTTGAGAATTCCTTGAAGGATGATTTCTAGATTATTTTTTTTGATCATGGCTTTTAGGTAGTCCAAAAAATTTTAAATTGTCTCTCCTAGATCTGTTTTCCAGGTCGGTGGTTTTTTCAGTGAGATATTTCACATTACCTTCTATTTTTTCATTTGTTTGTATCTGTTTAATAGTATCTTGATTTCTCATAAAGTCATTAGCTTCTGTTTGCTCCAATCTGATTCTGAAGGAATTATTTTTTTTTCAGTGAGCTTTTGAAATTCTTTTTCCATCTGGCAAATTTTACTTTTTAAGGCATTCTTCTCCTCATTGGCTTTTTTTCCATTTGACTTAGTCTGTTTTTTAACGTGTTGTTTTGTTCAATCATGTTGTTGACTCTCTTTTCATGATTTTCTTGCATCATTCTCATTTCTCTTCCCAATTTTTCCTCCACTTCTCTTACTTCATTTTTAAAATCCTTCTTTAACTCCTCCATTCCCTGTAACCACTTTATATTTTTCTTGGAAGCTTTTGGTACAGGAGTTCTGACTGTGTTGTCTTCCATTCCATACTTTGATCCTTTTTTGTCCCCCAAAAAGGAATCTAAAGTTGGATGGATATGCTTGCTTTGTTTCCTTTGCTTGCTCATGTTGCCAGTCAGTTACTTGACTTTTGAGCTCTTTGCCACAGTAGAACTCTGCTTTTAAAGGGGAGAACTTTGTCCCAAATCCCTGGGGTTTTTCGCAGCTACTGGAGCTATTAGGAAGGCACTGTCTCTACAGCCCCCACCAGCTTTAGCTAATTGGTCAAACACCTCAGGACTACCACCCAAGACCAAAATCCTGATCCAGGCAGGTAGAAGCAAGAGCACTTAGCCTCTGAATGCTCTGAATGGTTGCTTCCCACCCCTACCCCCATGATCTGCAGGCCGCGAGCTCTGAAGTAGGGCTATGGCTTCTGTGGCTTCTCACTCCAGGAGCAGAGTCTGGACTGCACTCCTTTCCCCCCCAGATCCAGCAGAGTTCCACTGACTTTTGTCTTTGTCATTTATGGGTTGTTAATTCTGGAAATCGCTATAGCTGCTGCTGCTGCTGCTGATTGTAGATGCTGTGGGGCTAAAACCATGGACTCATGCAGGTTTGGGCTCGGCTCCCAGCATGCTATGATGGACCCTTCCTGCCAGGCTGCCTTCAGTGGGAGATTTGTTTCTCTCTGTCACTTTGTGGGTTCTGTAGTTCTAAAATTTGTTTAGAGTCATATTTTATAGGTATTTGAGGTGGTTATGGGGGCAGACCATGGATGTTTCCTGCTTCTACGCTGCCATCTTGATTCTTCCCTTCTGTATACCCCAGTTATATTTTAATCTCCGTATAACTTCTTTATGTGAAACAAATATAGTCCTCACAACTAAACAATGGAAAGATAAAGTACAGAAAAAATTCTGTCAAACATACTACAGCAGTTCATCCAAATAATCATTCCTTGTGACTAAATGGAATGTTTACCAGTAATACAAGGATAGTTCAGTATTAGAAAAACAATCATTAGAAGCTAAACCATCCCAGATAACATGATTCTCTGAATAAGTGTGGGAAAAGACTGTGACAAAGTAAAATCCTCATTTGTAATAAAAATTTTACAAAGTAAAAGTAAAAAGAGGAATCACTTGTAATATAAGGAAATATTTTCAAGCAAAAAATAGAATATTATCCAATGTGGATACTGTTGCAGTGTGGGCTCTGCCTACTCAAAAACTGTTGGGGTTTCATGATGTGTTGTGGTGAACCCATCTAAAGAATTCAGTCAGACCACTTCTAACCCAAGTATAGGCATTTATTGATATTGATGCCTCTCATGAAACAGCCTAAGTTCCAAGAGGAACCATCAGCTTCAGAGAAAGGAAGATGGATATTTATAGCGTAAAGATGCAATTACATAATCAAAATTTACATAGAATACAGGAATGTGATTAATATTCGAAAGGCAGCAGGAGTTTGTTAAAGGATTAGGTAATGGAAGAGAGTGTCCCATCTATGGTTTGGTGGTTAAATATTCTGGTCATTCTGCCCTCCAGTTGGTTAGCTATTGTGGTCCTGTCTGATCAAGATAGATAGTTACTTATTGTGGTCTTGTCTTGGGCTAGATGGATGATGTGATTGTGATTGAATATAAGAACACACCTTTTTATGGGAATAGGTCTGGGGGAACTAAGAGTTCAGAGATAGACCTGTTGTTCAAGTGAGCAGTGAGGCATATATGAAAAAGTTAGGACATTGGCAGGGGGGTTGGGTAGGTACAGTGGGCCTGCTGTTCAATGGGTCCATGGCTATAATATTGGGACTGGGGGCAGCTTTATTAGGATTCCATCATATACTTCAGAAGCTTTCATGATAAATGCAGGAAGAAAGTAAAGATATTTATTCTCCTCCAAGTTATTTATTGTAATTATGGATAGCATTAAGAAAAGACAATGAAATTGAAATTGTAAAGAGAAAAAAGTTCTGGGGAATCAGCAAAGTATGTCATGGAGTCCCTAAATAGCTATAGTAATACAACCTTTAAAATAAATTTATTGTTATTTTTTCCTTTTTTATTATTTAATTTATTTTTTGTTTTCAACATTCACTTCCACAAGATTTTGAGCTCAAAATATTTTCCCCATCTCTGCCTTTCTCCCACTCCGAGATGGCATGCATTCTGATTACCACCTCCTCCAATCTGCCTTCCCTTCTGTCACCACCCTCCTTTTTTTTTTATCCTCTTCCTTTTTGTTTTCCTGTAGGTCAAAATAGATTTTTATACCTTATTGTCTGTATATTTTATTTCCCAGTTGCATGTAAAAATGATTTTTAACTTTTGTTTTTAAAACTTTTGAGTTACACATTCTCTTCCTTTGTTCCTTCCTGGCCCACCCAAATTGCTTGAGAAGGCAAGCAATTTGATGGAGCTTATACCTGTGTAGTTACGCAGAAAACTTCCATAATAGTTAGGTTGTGAAAGACTAACTGTAGTTCCCTCCATCCTGTCTTGGCTTGCATTTGTTCTGTTCTCTCCTTTGCCCCTGTCCCACCTCAAAAGTGTTTGTTTCTGATTACTCCTTCCCCCATTTGCCCTCTTTTCAATCATCTACTCTCCTCCTCTTTCCCTCTACTTTCTTATACGGTAAGATAGATTTCCATACCCATTTGAGTGTTTATGTTATTCCCTCCTTCAGCCAAATTTGATGGGAGTGAGGTTCATTCATTCCCTCTCACCTCCCCCCCCTTCTCAGTGCAAAAGCTTTTGCTTGCCTCTTTTATATGAGATAATTTATTCCATTTTACCTCTCCCTTTCTCCTTCTCCCAGTACATCCCAATATATTCCTCTCTCACCTCTTAATTTTGTTTTTTAGATACCATCCCTTTGTAATCACCTCTTCCTGTGCCCTCTGTGTGTGTGTGTGTGTGTTTATATTCCCTCCAACTACCCTAATACTGAGAAAGGTCTTATGAGTTACACATACCATCTGTCCATGTAGGAATTTAAACAGTTCAACTTTAATAAGTCTTTTATGATTTCTCTTTCCTCTTTACCTTTTCATGCTTCTCTTGAATCTTATATTTGAAAGTCGTATTTTCTATTTAGCTGTGGTATTTTCATCAAGAATACTTGAAAGTCCTCTATTTCATTGAATGTCCATTTTTTCCTTTGAAATGTTATACTCAGTTTTGCTGGGTAAGAGATTCTTGATTTTAATCCTAGATCCTTTGACCTCTGGAATGTCATATTCCAGGCCCTCTGATCCCTTAATATAGAAGTTGCTAAATCTCGTGTTATCCTCACTGCATTTCCACAATATTTGAATTATTTCTTTCTGACTGCTTTATGACTTTCTGACTGCAATATTTTCTCCTTGACCTAGGAACTCTGGAATTTGGCTATAATATTCCTAGGAATTTTCCTTTTGGGATCTCTTTCAAGAGGCAGTTGGTGGATTCTTTCAGTTTCTATTTTACCCACTGATTCTAGAATATCAGAGCAGTGTTCCTTGATAATTTCTTGAAAGATGAAGGCTGTGCTAATATGATAAAAATTACAATAACATAAAAATTAATTCATATCTTTAATACTATATACATTCAGTTATCAAAGGAATACTTTACAATACTTGACAATAAGAAAATTGATTTAGGAAGGAGAAAAGATTTAGAATATCAAGGGAAATAATGAAAAGATATAGAGGATAGTGGGGCAATTGCACTTCCAGATCTCAGACAGTATTATAAAGCAGATTATTCAAACCATCTGGTATTGGCTTAAGTATTCTCTGTTTCCTTTAATTTCCTTATCTGTAAAAATATGGGTAATAATACTGCCTTTTATTCCCACAATTTTTTTAGGATAAAATGAGCTAAGATTTGTACTGTGCTTGTCAAACTTCAACACACTATATAATTGCTAGCTGATGGTAATTATTATAAAATAGTTGGATTAGTGGAACAGACCAGACTTCATTCAGGATGTTCATGCTAAAATTTACTTAATGGCACCTTAAGAAATAAATTCTTCCCCAATTATGTTACATATATGTTTTCCTCTATAACATCAAGCTTGTCTCTGTTGGAAACATTGTTTTGTTTCTGCAGGGATTTGAAACCATCATGGTTTTGTGTGTGTGCGCGTGTGTGCGCAGTGATTTTGCTTTTTGAATAGTGATTAAATTAAACTGACTACTTCTGACTAAGCAGTGTTTTCTTGGAATTTCTCACACTGACATAAAATTGCAGACAATCACAAAGATTTGACATTAGAATGCAAACTGTTTCTCATCTGACAGTCAAGTGCATGCACATATCCTCATTTGCATTCTGTACACTACATCAGAGACACTCCCTTATTTTCTCTGAAACCCTGTTTGTACTTTATTAGCTTTGTAGTCACATAAATGAAATGTTATGAACATTTGTGTTCTTGCAGCACGTTTTCAGATGAAGTCATCAAAACTATGGCAATGTGAAAAAAATACTCCAACTCACTATTGATTAGAGAAGTGCAGATTAAGATAGTTCTGTGGCATTACCTCATAACTATTAGACTGACTAAGAGGACAGCAAAGGAAAATGACCAAAGTTGGAAGGGATGTGGGAAAAATGAGACATTAATGGACTCTTAGTAAAGTTGTGAATTGATTCAACCATTCTGGAGAGCAATTTGGAACTATACCCAAAATGCTGTAAAACCCTTTGACTTAGCAATACCACTGCTAGGTCTGTATCTCAAAAGAGATAAAAGAAACAAAAAGGAAAAGGACCTTTATGTGGAAAAATATTTATAGATGCTGTTTTCTGGAGGCGAAGAATTAGAAATTGAGGGAGTACCCATCAATTGGGAAATGGCTGGACAAATTGTGGTATGTAATTATTATGAAATACTGTTGTACTATGGGGAAAAATGATGAGCAGGATGCACTCAGAGAAACCTGGAAAGACTTGCATGAGCTGATGCAAAGTGAAATGTATTGTGTACAAAGTACCACCAATATTGTAAGATGATCAGCTGTGAATGACTTAGCTATTCTCAGCTGTGCAGTGATCCAAAGCAACTCTGAAGAACTTAGGATGAAAAATGCTGGCCATACCCAGACAAAGAACTGATGGTATCTGAATGCAGATTGAAGCATGCTTTTTTTTTTAACTTTATTTTTCTTGAGGGTTTTTTTTTTTTGGTGTGTTTTCTTTCACAACATGATTACTTATGAAAGTGTTTTGCATGACTATACATGTATAATATGTATCAAATTGCTTGCTTTCTCAATGGGAGAGGGGAAGGGAAGAAGGGAATTTGGAACTCAGAGTTTTAAAAATGAATGTAAATTGTTTTTACATGTAACTGGAGAAAAATAAAATACTTTAAAAAACAACCTCAAAGTACAGTTTTAATGTACAACAAAATTGATTTGGGACATAGGGTACACACGATTGTGTTGATTTATTTAGCCACATGCTGATCAAAAGATTGCTTCTTAGATAGCTAAATTTGAGAAATTTGTTTGACCTTGCATAATTTCTGTTCATTTTTCTCTCTTAGTATTTCTATAATCTACTATGCATTATTGGAAAGAGTAGATGAGTTATAAAATTTTTTGGAAATAGAAAGGGTTGTATAGAGTCCAGAAATTCTTACACTATTTACCCCTGTGACCCCTTCAGCACATCTTAAACTGTAGGTCATGATCCTTATGGGGTTTTAGAAGTGCTGAGGCCAGCTTCGTCCTAGACTCCTTACTATCTCTCACTCTTCTCATACAAACTGTCACCAAGGCCTGCTGATTTCACCTTTGCAACATCTCTCAAATATGCCCCCCTTTTCTGTTCTGATACTGCTACCACTCTGGTGTAGGCCCTCATTACCTCATACCTATACTACTGCAATAACCTGTAGTTGGGTCTGCCAGTTTCATGTCTCCCACCACTCTAATTCATCCTCTGTCACCTGCTTAAGTGATTTTTTAAAAACACAAATATAATACACATACCCCTTGTTAATCTCTAGTGACTTCTATCACCTCTAGGAGCAAATACAAACCCCTCTATTTGGCATTTAAAGCCCTTCCTAAATTGGCTCCCTCCTACCTTTATAATCTTTTTACCTTACTCCCCAATATGGACTCTTAGATCCAGTGATATTGGCTTACTGACTGTTCCACAAACAATTCACTCTGTCCCTTGGCTCTGGGCATTTTCTCTGCTTGTCCCTCATAACTGGAATACTCTCTCTTTTCCTCTTTGACTATTGATGTCCTTGGCATCCTTTAAATACCAGCTGAAATCTCACTGGGCAACTAGGTGGCGTAGTGGATAGAATGCTGGCCCTGGAGTCAGGGAGACCTGAATTCATATCTAGCCTTAGACACTTACTATGTGACCCTGGGCAAGTCACTTAACTCTCAGTTTGTCTCAGTTTCCTCATCTGCAAAATGAGCTGGAAAAGGAAATAGCAAACCTCTCCAGTATCTTTGCTAAGAAAACTCCATATGGGTTCACAAAGAGTCAGATGTAACTGAAACAACTGAACAACCAAAATCTTGTCTCCTACAGGAAGCCTCCCCCAGCCTCTCTTAATCTCAGTGCCTTCATCTGTTATTTCCTCTTATCCTATGTTTTCTATATATATTTGTTTGTCTGTTGTCCCCCCCACTAGATTGTAAGTTAGTTAAGGGAAGGGACAATATTTGGCCTCTTTCTCTATCCCTAGCACTTAGAGGGTTGCCTGGCCCATAGCAGGTGCTTAGTAAATGTTTACTGATTGAGTTACAGATTCAGGGAGATTAAATAACTTGCCCAAATCTATGTGATAAGCAGCAAAACAAGAATTCACATTCACATTCTCTAACTTCAAATTCAGATTTTTTTTCCAGGACACCGGGACCTAGAGGAGAAACTTAGAAGAAAGTACACTAGACTTGGTATCCTAAGATCCTAGGTTTGTGTCCTAGTTCTGAAACTTTTTGTCCATGGAGTCACAGGCCAATCACTTCAACTCTCTGTGCTAGTTGCCTTTTTTCTAAATGAAGGTAGAATAATAATCATCTTATGACCTTCTGGAATGTTTTGAGGACAGTTCTTTATAACAGGTACAGACTCACATGATTGTAAAAGATTATTATTATTATTGATGATAGCAACAATAATAACAATTAGCAGTATTAGTTGCTAGGAAATCTCTTCTAAGTTCTTCCTCTCATGTTTTATCCTGGTCTGGAGGGTAGTCCTTGGTTTTCAAAGCCATGCTAATGTAGTGCAAGGTCTGTATGGTTCTATGAAACTTGAAAGCTTTTGGATTCAAGTCTGCTGATAAAACAGCATACCTGCATTGAAGAGATTCATCACTAGCTTGGCTGAAGAGTAATCAGTTTTTCAATCTGTATAATTTACTAAAACCTAAGTAATAGAAGGGCTGAAAGCTATAAAAGTAAAGGGAGTTCTCAAACAAAAGCACCTTTTTCATTCATTGTAGAAATATTACCCTCAATCTTAAGAGAATCTCCCATTTCATCTTATAATTATCCAATCTGCACAAAACAATCATGTTTATCACTTCCATTTCAGGGATTAGTTCTCTCAGTAGCTTTGGTTCACCTGTAGGTTTGTGGAGGGAATGATGTGACCTTCTGGTGTTTCAGGATTACAGCACCCTGCTAGGGCTGCCTGTGTTGTTGAAATTGGAAGCATTCCTTAACAGAAGTGTAATTCATTTCTAAAATCTTGCTCTGTCTCTTTCTAGGAAGCACATTTGAGACTGAACACCTCAAGCTGCAACTGCACAAGGAATCCTTAAGTGAGCTGAGAAAGGAGTGCACTGCCAAAAGGTAAATGGTGTTAGCACATTAGCACCAGTGAACCTAGTGTCGATTCACTGTGGAGTTTGTCTGGGTTCTGTGCAAGATGAGGTGAGAGAGCATAATGTAACATAAAAGTCAGAATAGTACATTGGGAAAAGTACTGGTTCACTAGTATGAGGGCTTGGATTCAGGTAGTGCCTGTGTTGATTCTTTTTTTTTTTTCTTCATTTAATTTTTTCCTCAGTTACATGTAAACAAAAAGTTTTAACATTCATTTTTTAAAATTTTATTTCCAAATTCTCTTCCTCTTGCCCCACCCCATAATTGAGAAGGCAAGCAATTTGATATCAAATTATGTGTAGTCATGCTAAAGATTTTCCATATTTGTCATGTTGCAAAAGAAAACACAGACTATATAAGTAGGGAAAAACACTAACTGCACCCAGAGAAAGAACTGATAGATGTATGTGTGTGTATACCTATTTGTGTCTAATGGTAGCTATCACTAGGGCAGAGGGGCAGGGTGTAGGGAAGAAAAAAAATGAAAAAGGAAATTGACATGATAATTTTGTTGCATGTTTGAAAGAAATAGCAGGTTGTACATAGATTTGCAGTTTATGTGCAATCATCTTTTTTTATTATACTATGTTCTGGAAGTGCTTGTTTTATTCTATAAACTAAAAATAAAATAGATTTTTTTTAGAAAATGGAAAATGTAGACCAAAAAAAGTAACAACAAAAAAATAAAGTAAAGAAGTACCCTTCAGTCTGCATTCAGACTCCATCAGTTCTTTTTCTGAAGGTAGATAGCATTTTTCATTGTAATTCCTTCAGAATTGTTTTGGGTCATTGTATTGCTGAGAATAGGTAAGTCATTCACGGTTGATCATCATACAGTATTGCTCCTATTGTGTATGATGTTCTGGTTCTGCTCATTGTCCTCTCATCAGTTCATGTAAGTCTTCCCAGATTTTTCTAAAAGTATCTGGCTCATGATATCTTATAGCACAGTTGTGTTCCATCACAGTCATATACACAGTTTGTTTATCTGTTCCCCAGTTGGTGGTTATCTTCTCAATTTCCAATTCTTTGCCACCGCAAAAGAGCTGCTATAAATATTTTTGTGTGTATAAGTCTGTATCAGCAAGCACCCTAGCATACCCAGGGCAGCTGCTAGCACAGGTTCTTAGATCTGCTTTTCTAAAGGAAAGCAACTCAAAATGGCTTAACAATCTTTCTTTAATCAAACAAACATATCATTTACCTAGTTCAGGTGGAAAAGTCAGCACCCTGAACTCCAGAGAATACAAACCCAAGTTACAAGCAGAAGTTACAAATAGACCAAAAAACAGATCAGCAGATGGGCTTCCAACCATCTGACCATTACCTATTCAAGTTACCAGATAGAGAAGCACCAACATCTGGGTTTTTCAAAGACGGGGGGCCTCAATGGCTTCCCAGAGTCTCATCTGGTCAAATCACACAACTCTTCTCAAAGTGAGCCCCAAAACAAAGCATCTTCTTGTGTTTTAATCTGGCCCCAGGCATTTGCTAGCTATGTGACCCTAAGCAAGTCATTTAACTCTGCTTCATTTTCCTCATCCATAAAAGGACTTGAAGGAAGAAATGGAAAACTACTCCAGCATCTTTGCCTGGGAAACCCCAAATGGGTCCATGAAGAATTGGCCATGCTGAAAAATAGCTGAACAGCAGCAAGGCTGTCCGCTTGTCCCTTCTTGCTCTTGCCCATAACTAGCCCTTTGTAACATAAAATTCCTGTTCTTCTCCAGAGGTCCTTGTATTACAGCCGATTCACACTCATCATACGTTGTCTCTGTTGATACTCATGGAAGTTAGGGTGTTCCACATCTCACTGCCATTTAGAAATACTGGTAAAATGTTAGTACTTAAAAGATGAGCTTTTTGTCCATGAAAGGAAAAGCCACCGTCCCTTTTGCTCTTTTCTCTTCAACTCTGGGCCTAGTTTGCTGTCCATCTTTAATGTCTGTCCTGGATATCCTCACTCTCCTTTCCTATTATCTTCCTTCCCCAGTCCCAAACTAATGGCAAGTCTTTTCCCATCATAATATGATTTATTTTGGTTTTTTTATGTTATTTAGAGCTCACTTTATAGAGTGGCTACTAATTATTTTTCCAAGAAAATGTTTATGCTATCAATGTATAAGGTATCTGCATATTCTACAAGTGTTTGGCCTCTCTCATTTCTTTGGGAACCTTGCTTTCCTGTATATTTCTTCCCATTTTAACCTTTTCAAGCCTTTACAATGAAGTTACCAAGTATCACAATATATCTTGATAGAATTCAGAGGATTTTACCTACCTTACCCACCACTTCATCTTCATGAACTAATTTGTTACCTAACTTGAGATTATTTTCATTATGTTGTGTTCTTTTTGGTGAAAATTCTCATTATAGTACTTTATTATATCATGACCAAATAGATATTGGATAAAACAAGGCTTGAACACCATTAATATAGTCAATGATAGAAATTATTTCTAGGGAGGTAACTGATACTCTAGAATCAGAAAAACTGAAAAATGGAAGGGCTGGATATGATTTATAAGTATTGGCTCTGTTATTTCATATTGATGATTAATTATTAGCAAACCACTTTATTAGTTTTCCCTCACCTGTAAGTCTGATCTTATTATATATGTCATTCTTGACAAAAGGCATCATATAATCTATTATCAAATAATAGTCACACCAGTGATTCCTCTAAATATATGCTGTTTACCTTTTTGTGTACTTTAAAACAAATTCACTGCTTATATCTTGGGAAAAAAGTCTATAAGCATTTGCATGAAAACAGTATGTTGGCTTAGGAGTAGAGGGATCATGAAAAACAGCCCTATGGGTATAAAGTACTCAACAAGCTACCTAAGAGTATCATAATATACATACTACTCTTTTGATTTTTGTATAACTTTTGACTCAGTTATGCACTCTGCTCGTGCATATATTGAAAAAATATTAAATTGACTCTAGTAAAACTGTAATATCCAAATATAGTTAGAATGTTAGAGAATTTAATATCAGTGTAAAAAACTTTATTTAACATATACCATCAATTCAGTCAGGTCAGGAATAATTTGGATGAAATGTAGTATTTTTTCAAGGAAGCATTTTAAGGCTATTAGGGTTCTGCCTAGACTTGAATCAATTACCGTGGCTCCTGAGTAGAAGTATGTATGGTATCCCTATCAAATGAGTCCAACCCTCCCTCACCCCCCCCCCAACACTTTATTAACTACTTGAGGTACAAGGATGAAGTCAAACTCTGATTTCAGCAGAAAACTACAAATAGCAGTTATTTTGTGTACCTGTGTAATAGTTTACAGGCCATTGAATATAAAGCAAATAGGATACTAATTTGTCCCAGACAGAAGCTATCTGAACCCTTTTGAAAAGATGAATAGGATGAGATAATAAATTATATTATAATGACATTATGCAACATTTAATTATTATAGTTATCATTTCTCATTTATGTAAAGTTTTATAATTTACAAAGCAATTTACAGATGAGGAAATTGTTTTTGTCTCAAGAATGAAGTGACTTACTTAGGGTCAACATAATTAGTAAGTGACAGGGCTGGCACTTAAATCTGAACATGCCCTTTCTTCTATGCCACATGTCCTTCTACAATATCTTTGAAATTATATTCCTTCAAAATGGTTTTCTGATTTACTTGTTCTCTGAATCTCATGGTCACCATCCTAGATCAGATTCTCATAGTGGAAAGTCTGGACAATTTCAACAACCTTCTGACTAGTTTTGCTGCCAGTTGACTATCCATTTTTCATTCTGTCTTCCTTAAATGTTTCTTTCATAAAGCCATGCATGGGCTTATAGTTGCTTCGTTTTGCCTATTCTCACTTTTTGGGTTTGACATTCTGGTCCTCTAGAATCTGAGAGAACTTCCTTGGCCTGCCTTATTTATTTTTTGTTTTGTTTTGTTTTCAGACTCCTACTGTCTGTTCTAATTAAACTAGTCTCTACACTGTTAATTCCGTACTGCTTTATTATGTTTTTGCTTATATTGTATGTCCCTTTCTTCTTGCTCTTCCTCTCGTCAAATCTTTATCCATTCTTCAAGGTCCAAAGCAAGTCTTGCCTCCACGACTCTGTGCAACTGTAGTCTCATACACAGTCTTATGATTTTATAGCTGGAAAGGACCTTAAATATCACCCAGTGCAATTCCTTCAATTCATAAAGGAGAAAACAAAGCCTCAACAAATTAAGTGATGTATATAATTTCACATAGCCAGATGTGTGGTACAGACAGGGTGAGAATCCAGGTCTCCAGACTGGTAACTCAGGATAGCATCCTCTGCTGATGTATCCACGTGCCCAGTTTGTTGTCATTAATCCTGCTCTTTTACTTCACAATGAATATAAGGTAGTATCAGATCCAGGATTTAAACTTGGGTCCTGATTTGAAATCTAGGTTCTTTTAAACAAGCAGTCTCCTGACTCTAAACTAGTGATATTTCCATTACATTGAGGATTCTGGTTCAAATTGAAATCTCTCTTCTCTAAAGTATGGCGTTTAACAGGTTTGCTGTTCTTTTTCACTGCTACGTTTTTATCCCTTCATATAGATTGTTAGATGCACAAAAATAAGAATAATGTTTTCTGTTGCTTTTGCAGAGACCTTAACAGCAAACATAAGGCTAAGCACTTTGAAACTGATTTGTTGATTGATAGCATTTAGCAATAAGGACTCCTGCTTTCAATCCTTGCTTTTTCTACTTCTGTCGAACTGGGCTTTAATTGTTGTATTTCAGTTATCTTAAGTTTAACAAATATTGTTTAAGCACTTGCTTAGGTGAAAGACCAGGTATTGGATCCTGGCGATACAAAGATGAGAGGGAGAGAGCCCATGCTTGACTTAGAAAGGCTTCTCTAGTGCCCTGCTCCCTTTCCCAAATGCATTGGGATTATTTTGGGAGCCCCCTCACACACACAATTAAAGAATTGATCATATTTTCTAAGTTACACTACCTCCTACATTTAGTTATAATTGTTTTTCTAAATGAGTGATTTTGTAATAAACAAAGTACCGCTCCTTTGTGTACTACACAAGAAACAGGCATAAAACTTGAGACTGGTAATGAAACTAATATAGGCTATTCTTTATAGCAAGTAGACATCTTCAGAGAGTAGAGATGGTATGCTCCTCAGGTTTGTGTCTTGAGTTAGGTCTCAGCCAGCCAGTGGAGGAAAAGGATTGGAGGAAGGAGAAGAGAAAGATCTTTTCTAATTGCTGTTGGAGGGCAGAATGGTTTCAGCCTGGCAGTGGTTTCCCATTGCCTCTTTGAGTAGCATAAAGTTCTGATGTTTTGGATCAGCTTGTGGGAGTGGAGAGTAAGGTACCCACCTTCACTTTAATTAGCATAGGTGCTACTATCCCTAGCTGTTAACACCAAATACAGCAAATGTTGGGGAAAAAGGTTGCGCAAGTTATTCAACTCCCCATACCCAGTGTGGCTCACAAGCTTTCCTTCTTATACAGGGAAGCAGAAACTATTAAAGCTTAAAACTCTACTAAGACATTCAGAATGTCCTGTATTAAAATGGTCTTATCTCTGACACACATTAAAGTTATTTAGTTTTCAAGTTCCCAGGAATTCAAAAACATCACTGGCCAAATGTGATGCTGAGAGTGAGATCTGGAAGTTCATCCCTCTCTTTGTTTAAGATTTGAGGATTAGTTATCTATAAAAAGTAGGGGGCTACTAAAAAAGAAAAAGCTACATCATTTGGACTAAGCTGAGTGTTGTCACAGTTTTATAAACTGGGAGTGGTCTTCCCAGCTGTTTAGAGATGTATGACAAAGTATAAAAATTCAGTAGGTAAGTAGAGAACAATCAATCAAAGTAGCTAAAGGAGTTTTTTTTTTCCTCTCTTGTTTCTAGATAGCTTGAAGATTGTCAAAAGGAGTAACTTGGAGGCTTGCACACCTAGGGAAGATTTGCTTTAAGGAGTTAGGGGTTTCCCCTTGGATTCTACACATGAATATTGACTTAGTTGAGGATTAAGATGAGGAAGAAAAGGATTTCACTGAGATGTGATGTTCAAAGGAAAATGGCCTTAATTTACCAGTAAAGTATTACACAAGTATAGATTCATAAACAATATCAGTTTAGTCACGTTCACAGAGGATGGCTGATACTTGTTAGTTATAAAAAATTTGAACAACAGATACTGTTCACAAGAATATGGAAGAACTATAGAGATTGAACATCTTCCTCATCCCAACTCCTACAAACCTACTCCTCTTCTTCACTTTCCTACTTCCTCTTACTTTAGAAGACACCACCGTGCGTGACTTCCAGGTCCACCGTGCTAGTATCATTTTTATTTTTAGCCTACATATGCAATCAGTTGCCAAACCTTGTCATTTCTTTCCCCTCAGTTCAAATACACGTCCTTCTCTCTAGTAACAAAAGCTCACCTCTAGTTGAGGCCCATATTACCTTTCTTGGACTACCACAGTAGCCTCCTGATTAGTCACTTTATCTCATTTTCCCCTATTCCAATCCATACTTCACACACCTAACAAAGGGATCTTCCTAAAGTACAAGTTTAATTATATCATACCCATTTTTAGCAAACTCTGAGAACTGTTACCTCCCAGATCAAATATGGACCCTTTTGTTTTCCATTTAAAACTCTTCACAACCAGGGCCTTTCTTCTTTTTTCAGTTTTATTATTATGTCACTTCCCTCTATGAACTGTCCTCCTCAGTCTGGCCCTCTTGCTGTTCCTCACACATGATGCTCTTAAGACTTGTCCTTTTGACTCCAATGATTTTTTATTGCACTTCCACCTCTTAAAATCCCTACCTTCTTTAAGCTCCTTTCAGGACTCAATTTCAAAGCCACATTCTTTTTGTAGGATGCCTTTAGCTGTGGAATGCCTTTCTCCATCTTCTTGCTGTGGGATGCCTTTCCCCAAAAGGTTACTTTCCACTCCCTTTGTATGTTTCTTGTGTAATCTATTTATGTACATGTCATCTGCTTAGTTAGAATGTAAGCTCTTTGTGGGCAGGGACTGTTTTTGCTTTTTGCTTATGTCCCTAGCACTTTGCACCAACATATAGTAAATATTTGATTGAAATCAGTGTAGTAACTAGTTTAGTTGGTCTTTCCAGAATTGCTTGTAATCTTATGAGGAGATAAAGAAAAAATATAATGCAAATCCTAATGAGATAATTGCATAGGAAAGCTAACCAATTCATTATTAAAAGTACAAGGAAAATGAGATCATTTCTAACCACTGTGGTCAAGGTAGGCTTCTTTTCAGAAATGTCATTTTGCAGAAAGGAAATATTTTTCAGATTTCAACAGGTAGAGATGGCTGAGTAGAGATGCAACTCTTTCCATGCTTGGGATCTTGACTGAAGCCAGCTAGTCACAAAGCTGAAAGTGCTATATGGAAAAATGGCATTTTGTTATGGGCAAATTTACCTTTTATAAATAATTTTTTTCCCCTCCTTAGAGAACTGTTTTTGAAGACTAATGCACAGCTGACAATTCGATGCCGGCAATTGTTGTCTGAGCTTTCCTACATTTACCCCATTGATTTGGTAAGTTATATTGTCTAAAAAAGATCTTCCCTATATACCAATTATATTCCATTTTGAAATTGCCTCTCTCTCTAAATCGGAGTATGTTCTTATCTTAAGTTGTTAATTATAATAGAATCTTAGGGTTTAGAAATAGGAGGGACCTTAGAGATAAAATCCAGCCCCCTAATTTTTAGAGACATAGGAAGACATAGGAATTTAGGCTTAACTCAAAGAATCTAAATGCAGAAATGTATTGGATTGAGTTTAGCTCTTTATCTTTCTACAGTTTAATTCTTGGCACAAGCTGAATCATTTATAACAAGTAGTCCAATAAATTATTATAACAAACTACTTATATGTTACTGTCTGCCTTTAGGATCCAGCTGATTAAATTATTTATTTTCATTTATCCTTGGGACTTGTTTTTTGTTTTTTTGTTTTGTTTTGTTTGGAGGGCAGTTGTGGTTAAGTGACTTGCCCAAGGTCACACGGCTAGTTTGTGTGCCAAGTGTCTGAGACTGAATTTGAACTCAGGTCCTCCTGACTCCAGGGCCAGTATTCTATTCACTGCGCCACCTAACCGCCCCCTTTGGGACTTATTTTTAAAAATATACCTTGAGGTCTTTGGATTATGAATCTACATTCTCTGAGTTAATTTAAAAAACAGAATTGAACTGACTGTCAGGAATTTTTACTTGAACAACAAAATTACTAGACCTGATAAATTCCTTTGTTTATTTTTAAATTAACAGTATTTGGAGAATGGAAAAGAATGAATTTGATGTTAATAGTAATTGAGATAGTTTATAATAATTTATTGAACTCGCTTTGAATTTCTCATCCTGTATATTGGAGCTTTTTTCAAAATCTATTTTTGGGTTGAAAATTTCATAAGGCTTTTAACTTGGTATCATTTTGAAATCATGAAAAGAATACTTAAATCAATACTGACTACTGAAACCTCTTGAGATTTTTAGTAAGAATTTTCTTGACTTTTTAAGGAACTGATTTTGTATCTTTGGTTAAATTCACAGAATGAGCAAAAGGATTATTTTGTATGCGGTGTAAAGCTGCCTAATTCTGAGGATTTTCAAGGTATTCTTTTTTCTTTAATTTATTGGGAAGGCAATGGACGCTTATGTGTATTGACATGAGTGTGTTTTAGGAAGAAAGTATGGGAATGAAAAAATACAAATTACATCACCATTTCTGTGGGATATATGTCTTGAGAACTCTCATCTATTTTATATAAAATATTGTTAATTAAGCTTCATGATTGTATACATTCAGAGACTTAGGCTAGAAAGTAACCATAGAGATCAGCTAGCTTTCCACATTTTTGTAAATGATGAAGCTAAGATTCAATGAGTTTTTTTTTACTTGTCCAAGGTCACACCTTTAGTAAAGAACAGAGGTTTTAAGCTAGATCCTCTGACTCCAAACCCAGTGCTTTGCCCATATCCCACTTTCAGACTCTGTATGGAGCAGTCCCCAAAGGACTCACTTTACCTCAGCAAGGAAAGGGAACAAGTAGCCTAGATAACAATTTATTCAGTATCCATTCAGTGAACATTTATTAACCGGATTTTGCATGCAGAGTATTGTCTTTGGGGGCTGGGGAAGAGGAAAAGTTTGGAGAAAAAAACTCCTTTGTCTACGTTTAGTTAAGGGGCTCCTTTGTCTACGTTTAGGTAAGATACAGATAACCTAAGTTCTTTGATGTGCTCCAAATAATTGCTTTGATTTATGTAATAATTTAAGGTTTACCAACCACTTCCCTCATAGTTCATAAGAAACTAAATAGTGGTTTTTTAGAAGTATAAGCAAGATCACCCCCATCTTACAGGTCAGGAAAGTCATACTCACAAAGCTAAGCTCCTTGAGAGTAAAACTCTCACTCTTTTGCCCTGCTGTTCCCAGCATCTAGCATAGTGCCTAGGATATAGTAGGTGCTTAATCTATTTTGGTGGTTAATTTAGTAAATTAATTGCTAGTAACCACAGAGCTAGTAAATGCTAGATCAAAATTAAGTACAGGTTTTCTGATTCCAGATAAGTGAACTTTCCACTTGGCTATGTTGGCGGTTAGTATCAGATAATTTCATGATTTGAGAGTTGGAAGTCTTTCTTTCCTGTGCAGGAATCTATCCTATTCAGTCTTCCTAAATTTCTGTACTTCAAAGACTTGTTGGATCCTATATGGGGTAGCAAGTGTATGTAGAACTATAAGAGATTATCTCGTTTAGTCATTAAAAAACAATCATCCCTTACATCTAGGCTCAGTAAAATAAAATTTTGGGGATTATAGACTCCATTTTACTGGTGAATTTATCCTTTCAAATTGCAAGAATGCTTCATTTCCTTTAGTTGCTAGTTTTTTATGACTTGGACCTTTAAAGCATTTGGGTGGATTATAACATAGCTGTGTGTTTATGGATGATGGAAGTTTGGATGATTAAATTGATCAAATAAATGGTATTAGACAATAATATTCTTGTTTTAAAAGTGATAGACTTTTTTTTATCATCTTTTTGCTTTCCCTGTTAGAAAAATTCAGTTTTTTATCACCTAATACCTATGGTTGACCCCCCCACCACACACACACCTACTTTAATTGTTAAAGAAATATAAGCTGTGCTGTACTTCAGAATATATGTATATTTTAAGGATTAAAAAAAAAAGTTTGCCAGACTTTTGACATTAGATTTCAATGTTAGGGATTCTCTTCTTATTTACCCTCTTAAAAATAATGTCATTTTTCCATTAGACATATGGTAGAACAATGGTTAGGTATTTGGACTTCTAACAGTCCAGAAGAGTCACTTCAACAGGTGTTTATGCAGCACTTCCTATGTGCAGAGCACATGCTTAGGTATAGGGAAGATGCCAGGTATAAAGAAGATAGAATTCCTGATTTTTGTTGGGAATTGTAACCTTGCATCTTTTGGCTCTAAATTCAGTTCATATCTGGCAGCATCTTTTCATTTCTTGAAATGACTAAAGTCTGGTTCCAGTCAGTTTTCTGTCCTATTGACAATGTTTGAATAGACAGAAGTTTTCTTAACATTCTGGTGTAGTATAAACAATGAAAATGATGTGATACCACTTTCATTCATGGTTCCTATCTCTTCCCCACCTTTCTTGGATAGAAATAACTCAGCATGGCTTTCTCTCTGATATCAACTCAGTCTGTTTTTATCTTGGCATTTCAGATACAGGCCCATTAGGCCAAATTCCAAAATTAATTGTTTGGCACATAGTAAGTAAGGATTTCAAAAAGACAGCTGTAGGGGAATCAGTCCATAGAGTGCTAGTCAAGAGTCAGGAGTCGGGAAGACCTGAGTTCAAATGTGGCCTCACCACGTGCAAGTCGCTTAACCCCATTTGCCCCAGTTTCCTCAGCCTCAAATGAGCTGGAGAAGGAAATGGCTAACCACTCTAGTAGCTTTGTGAAGAAAATCCCAAAAGGGGTCACAGAGTCAGATATGACTGAGAATGACTGAAGAACAAGTGCTTAATAAATGCTTTTTCATTTTTTCATTCTTTTACTTTTCAATTTCTAAACTTCTCACTGCCTGCCCCTATATACCTCCCTCCTCCCCTGCTCATACACATAGATATATAAACTTGTGTTCTACAGAAAGGGAGCATATTTTGCTAGTTGTAAAGAAAATACCCAGGATAACAGAGTTTACTTTTATGGTGATGGTAGTGTGATGATAGCTGCAGCTATCATAATTTTTTGCATAGAGAAATTTCCATTACTATTCCAGTAACAATATTTGCACCTTAGATTTTTACTTTACACTTTAAAAAGCATGTTTTTTTTACAAACTTTATTTTATTGAATCTTCCCAGAAACCCTTGTGAGATAGGTAGGATAAATATAGTAGGCCCATTTTATAGTGTGGGTTACATGACTTGCCCACAGAAATTTAGCTAGTTAGTAGTGGAATGCCGGGATTGAAGCTTCCTTAGTTGTTTATTTCAGTTATTCCTACTTCTCTTTTGTTTCAGAGTTACTACATTATATGATGATTATCAGTTACTGCATTCTAATTTAGGTCTTGGCTTTGATTCTGCCTTTTCCCTCACTTCTCCAATACTGTCAGTTACCAGGTTCTATTAATTCTTTCTCTACAGTATCTCTCTCATCAGTCATTTTCTGTTCCACTATTCAAATAAAAACACTCATTACTTATCCTGCCTAGGCCCTAGCCCCAAATATTATAGTAGCTTCCATATTCTTCTACTGTCTCCTTTCCCAAACCATTCTTTGTACCTTAAAAAAAAATTTCTTTTATGGCAAAGTTACTATGTTCCTTCTTTACTAAAAAATCTTTAATGGGACTTTATTACCTAAGTAATCTGCATATTCCTTTCCTTGCAATTCAGGGGTCTCCATAGTCTGGTACCACCTTGCTTTTCTAGCCATGTGTCACATTATTCCTTTTCTTTGTAGCAAAATGGCCACTCACTGCTTTTTCCCTCCCCCAGAACCAACTTACTAAGGCCCACCAAATGAACAAACAAATAAAACCACTACTGTGTTACTCATTCCTATCGCTGTGCCTGTATTTAGATAATTTCAGTGCCAGGAATGTGTTTACTTCTCCTCTTTTTTTTTTTTTTTCCAGTTTCTGAATATTTTTTTCTAAAGCTTATGCTCCCTTCCCAAGGCATTATTAGTGATTTAGCCATTAATAGTCTTGTATTTTGGACCTCATATAGCATTAAAAAAAATTCTCTCCAGTCTTTGGTGTTCCTCTAAATACTGATTCCTTCCCAGCCACCTACCAGTGTTTCTGATCCTTAATAACAATTTTTTTTTCTTTTCTTTTCTTTTTGAAGGGGAGAAGGCAGGGCAGTTGGGGTTAAGTGACTTGCCCAAGGTCATACAACTAGTAAGTGTTAAGTGTCCTAGGCCACATTTGAACTCAGGTCTTCCTGACTTCAAGCTCGGTGCTCTATTCACTGCACCACCTAGCTGCCAAACCTAGGCAGCTAGGTTTCTGATCCTTAAAAGTTTACTTGACTCTATCATCCCCTCAAGGTATTGTCCTATGTCATTCCTACTATTTACAACCAGACTCCCAGAAAAAGCTGTCAATACTCCTTGCCTCCATTTCTTTTTTTCTCACTTACTTTTCAGTCCTTTTTTCTCATTCTTTTTCAACCCTTTGCAATCTGTCTTACAACTTTATCACTCAACTGAAACTATTCCCTCCAAGTTACCCATCTCTTTTTTAAAAATTTTAAAAATTGATACTTTTTATTTCTAAATGACATATTTCCTACTGTCTCCCCCTTCCCACCTCTCCATTCCTCCAAGAGCTATCCTTTCGAACAAAAAATAAGAAGAAAATAAGTTCAGCAAAATTAATCAACATATCTAAAAGCCTGATATGATAGAGTTTTCCACATCAATAATTATTCTTCACTCCTGCTCCCTCTCAGTTCTGCAAAGAAAAAGAGGAGAAGGTAACATATCGTTTTCTTATCTTTTCTTTGGGGCAAATCATTATAACTTCACCAAATTAATTTTTTATTGTTTTGTTATTTTTTACATTATTGTAGTTATTGTTTATGTTGTTTACCTCATTCTGTTGACTTCACTTTGAACCAGTTCATCTTAAGTCCTCCCAAGTTTCTCTGCATTCATCATATTAATTTTTTTAAACAACACAGTAATACTCCATCCTTACATACATGTACCACAGGTTGTTTCACCTTTCCCTAGTTGATGCGAATGTAATTTGTTTCAAGTTCTTTCTACTCCAAAAAATGCTTCTATAAATATTTCATCCCAGTGGGGCCTTTTTTTTTATTGTTGACCTCCTTGGTGTTTATGCCTAGCAGTTGATTCTCTGGGTCAAAGGTTGTGGTCATTTTAATCAAGTTCCTGGTATAATAACAAATTTTTCCATAATGGTTAAGCCAATTCACAGCTTTACCAACAAAGTACTACTGTGACCATCTTTCTACAACCACTCCAGCATCGACTATTCTCATCATTCGTCATCTTTGCTGGGTTCCTGGGTATTAGGTGGAATCTCAGAGTTGTTTTTATTTCTCTATTTATTATTTATTTGGAACATTATTTCATGCAGTTGTAATTCCTTTTAAACTGTTCATTTTCTTTATATTGGGAAAATCATTGGTCTCTTAATTGTTGATTCTGATGGCTTTTTTACTAGTCCTTCTCCTTCTTGACTTCTTGTAGCATCTGACATCTATTTCCTATCATCCGCTCCTGAATATTCTTTCTTCTATGGCAGTGGTTCTCTACCTTCCTAATGCCTTGACCCTTTAATACAGTTCCTCATGTTGTGGTGACTCCCAACCATAAAATTATTTTTGTTGTTACTTTATAACTGTAATTTTTCTACTGTTATGAATCTATCTGATATGCAGGATATATTTTCATTGTTACAAATTGAACATAACCCTATGGGTTTTTATAACACTCTTTTCTTTTGGCTATACAACCTGTTTGACTATTCTTCATTCTCTTTCTCTTCTCATTATTTAGCATACCCCTAACTTTAGGTATACCTCCAGGTTTATTGCCTAGGCATTTTCTTTCTATATTCTCTCTTAGTGACCTTATCAATTCCCATGAGGATAATTATAATTTCTATGCATTTGATTCCTAGATATATATACAACTTTAGTCTCTCTTCTCACCTCTACTATCATGTCATCAAGTGGCTTTTGGACTTTTTTGAACATGAAATCCCAAAAGCATTTCAAATGAAAACATTCCGAAACTATACTCTTCACCCTTTGCCCCAGACCATCACATCTTTTGAATTTTCCTGTTTCCATAAAGAACATCTAGCTATCTAGGTTCACAAACTTGGAATTATCCATAATTTCTTATGTCTGATTCTATTTTCTACATAGCTAATCAGTTGCCAAATATTTCTACCTTTCATATCTTTTATATGTAACCATCACATTCATTAAGGCTTTTATCACCTATTGTCTAGGCTGTTACGGTATTCTTTTAATTGGTCTCCCTTTCTAAAGGCTCTTTGCTTTCTAGTCCATCTTTCATACAACTGTCAGAACGATTTCCCTAATACACAAATCTGAAACTGTGCCAGTTTCTGACTCAGTAGTGAATGCCAGTGGCTCCTTTTTACCTCCAGGGACTAATACAAACTACTCTGTAGCTTCACCCCTACCCCACATCGGTCAGTCATTTATTAAGTATTTCTGGTGTGCCAGGCACTGTGTTAAGCCCTGGGGATGTAAAGACAAAAATAAGACAGACTCCACCCTCAAGGAGTTTTCCCTCTGTCTGGGAGATAACCATATACACACAAGATAAGTCAGAATTCCAAATCCTAGATTAATCCCATTTCCATACTCTGCTCTTCATTTCTCTATTTTTAGTTCAGGAATCTTTTGTATAGAAGCATTTAGGGGCACACATTAGGATACCATGTGGGATGGGCCAATTCTTTGTTCCAATCTAGACCCTAGACCCTAGACCCTAGACGTCATTAAAGTGTTTCATATTCTGGACTAGTCTTCTGTGGTGCCAGTGCAATATTTACAGCACACATGATCACGATCAAGACTGAAAAATAAATATCTCATTGTGTTTGATTGCAAAATATAACAGTTTCTCCAGGTACAGGACAGAATTGAAGCATTTATTTAGACACCAGAAAACCCAATACCCAAACCAGTAAGCTGATTCTATAGTAATACCAAAGATACTAAGAAGCCATAATAACACTGAGAGCCACAGCATCCCTTAGCCTTCCCACAAACCAATACAAGATCAATATTTATTCACAAACCTCTCTATCTCCTTGCCTCAACCTCCTCTCTCTTCCACCATCTCTCTGGCTCTAACTCCCAGCTTCCTGTGGGCTCTGCTTCCCTTCAGTAAACTCCTCCCACCACAGACTCCATGTGACTACATTCAGCCTTTCAGGAGGGAGAGTTTACTTTCAGAGCAGAGAAGGTCTTCACATTCCCCCCTAGTTAAGGGGCAGGGAAGGTCTTCAAATTTCCATTCCCATTACATCTTCCCAAGTCATAAACTTGGAACTGCTCAGTTTTCATAGCCTGCCTCCAGTGAAACATTCTATGTCCATGGTCCTTGATGGATTATGGAAAAGGTTCATATTTAGGCTACTCTTTCTTTTGGTTGTATTTACATTTGATAAATAAGATGTTTACACTAATTTGGTCAGGGTCCTTGTTGTCACAGATTTGGATGGCAGTGAATTTCTCCAAATAAGTATCTAAGTAGAATACTTGGTCACCAAATAAAGTCTTAAACATTTTCTTGGGAAACACCAAGAGTTTATTTAAAGGGTTTTTAGTGTCTTTCACCACGGTGATGGGAGACAAAGCAGAAAGGACTTTGATCTTCTGAGTCAGAGCTTGTTCATTAGAAAATACTACAAAAGCTAGAAGTAGAACTGTGGGTATGGCCCACATAATACAGTTGCTTCTGGCCATTCATCTCCAAAATAAAGTTGATCGTGGCAGGAAGGTCATATTTAGCCATTTCCCCAAAGGTGAAAGCTCAAAATTATGGTGAATCTGGGGAAAAGTGAACATTTTTTATTGGACCAGGCGTTCCCCAACTCTTCCACATCCACACATCTTAACCTGCATCAGTCATAATGAAGGCCAAGCTGTCGTTGGGCAGTTTGAAATCCAGTTACTTGCAGAAGTGAGCAGACCATGCTGAAGATACGTGACAGAGTGTGGATCTTTCCTTGAACTATTTTTTTCATAAAGAATTTTACTGGACATAGCCGTCTTCAGTTATAGCTTCATACTCTTCATTTGGGTAGCCTGAGTAAGTGATAATTTGACGAATATTCTTGTTGACCAGAGTCATCAGGTTTTCCTTTCCCAAAGAAATCATGTTGTTCAAGTAAATGGAGCAGACTTAAAGCCACCACATTTTTCGTCTAGCTAGAGTCACATAGGTGGTATCTGAGGAAGGATTTGAAGTCAGATCTTGCTGACTCACAGTCTAGCACCTGACCTTAGACACTCCGTGGGGCAGCTCCTTAAATGAACAGAGCACAGTCCCTCCTCAGGACCCACAGAATCAGGAAGGTTCTGTCAATGATCAGCAGTCTACCTTTCAATACAGGACTCTTAGAGGGACCTTCCTGTACTGGCTGGTGCTGGGTGGAGCAGAGCTGGGTTAGTCTACTTGAACTCTGTATCTTTTTAATCCCTTCCCAAACTGGTTGTAATCACCTTTCTAGTCTTCATTCTATACTAAATAAACTGGACTTTTGGCTGTTACTTTTGCTGAACTCTCCACTTCTAGTTACCAAGCCTTTGCACTGGCTGTTTCATGCCTGAAATGCTTTCCTCACTCTCCTCCACTTCTTAGAATGAATGTCTGCTTTTGTTTAAGCCTCATCTCAAGTTCTGTCTTGACATGGGTCTTCTCTTATTCCCCCAGCTCCTCTCCTTTTCTTGAAATTACCTTGCATTTATTTTTACAGGTTTATTGTGTTATGTGTCTGTGCACATTTGTATACATATATATTATCTTCCCCATTGTGAAGTGAGTTTCTTAAGGGCAAAGGACTGTTTCATTTTTATTTTTGCACCCCTAGTGTCTAGCACTGTCTTATATTTGTTAGATGCTTGTTGGTTGATTAGTTCTCTAAAACATTTAGTTGCGTTAATACTCAGTTTAGCCAGTTGTCTCATTTTCTCCTCCAAGACTTTGAGCTTCCTAAGTACAGACCTCTCTGAGTCACAGGGTGGGGGGTCACCTAAATATTTTCTCTTTTCCAAAACCTAACACTGTATTCTGTGACACTTAATAAATGTTAAATGAATGAATTCTCTTATGTGAAATGAATGAGTTGGACTATTGGATTTCTAAGGCCCCTTCCAGTGCCCTATCTCTCTCTAACTTTCCTTTCAAGAGCCCAATTGTTTTCCTTACGAGCAGTGTTGATTAACCAGACTGATCTTGACTTTGGGTAGTGAAGTTATGTATTAGCTTTAAATACCAAATTTCTATTCTGTAACTTGTGGAAAACAAGCTCTCTACTGATTTTTTACCTTAATGTTCCTTGGAGGGTATTTCCTGTAAATCTGTGCTCAGTGACAAGTGGAAACCCTCAATTTAGCTTTTTGACTCTGAAAACTCAAAAGCATTCAAGAAGGCCTAGATGGAATGGTACTAAATAAATATCCCAAGTCATATTCTATAACTGTCATTCTCACTCTAGCTGTCAGCCTTCTGCAAGAACTCCAGTTTTCTAATCCTGAAGAACTCCTGTACATCTTGTTTGTGTTAAGCGAGAATGGTGGTCTGTCACTTCAGTCTGCCTTGTGAAGCTTTTTGATTCCTATTTGGTTTTCCTTTGGAGTGTCCATTTACCTAGCTTGGCTCAAACTATTGGAGACAGCAGTGCTATAATTCTTACCTAATGACTATATATATACATGTATATTTTTTTTT
>CM053596.1:95206081-95261019 GCA_028646575.1 Pseudocheirus occidentalis
CTCTTTTCATGATTTTCTTGCATCATTCTCATTTCTCTTTCCAATTTTTCCTCCACTTCTCTTATTTGGTTTTCAAAGTCCTTTTTCAGCTGATCTCTGGATTGTAGACAGTCTTCATGTTTCTTTGAAGCATTTGGTGTGGGAGTTCTGACTGTGTTGTCTTCCTCCAGTTCCATGCTTTGATCCTTTTTGTCCCCAAAAAAGGATTCTAGAGTTTGGTTACTGTTCTTTGCTTCCTTTTCCTACTCATGATGCCAGTAAATTATTTGTGTTTTTGGCTCTGTGGAACTCTGTTTCCAGAGGGGAAAACTCTGTCCCAAATGGCTGGGGTTTTCACAACTCCTGGAACTATTAGGGGGCTGTTGCCGCCCCCACCAGCTTTGGCTCACTGAAAATGCACCCTAGGACCACCACCCAAGACCACAATTTAGATCTAGGCCACTCAACACAAGAACACTTGGCCTCTGAACAATGACTCGGCCCCTCTGCAGTCTGCAGGCCGGGAGCTCTGAAGCAATCGGGTGAAAGTGGCTGCTGCTTACAGCTGCTTCTGCTGCTTCTGTTGCTTCCTTGCCCTCGGGGCAGTTTGGCCAGACTGCTTTTCTCCCCCAAATTTAGCTAAATTCCACTGATCTTTCATTTAGTCCTTATTTCTTCTCGCTTGATAAATCTGGAAACTGCCACAGCTGCTGCCAATCCGCTCTCCTGAAGACTCCAGCTGCGGCTCCCGATCGCCCTGGGGCCAGGCCTCTATTTCAGGCTGGGCTGGTTTTGGCTCCCAGCCTGCCGCCATGACCCCACCGGCCAAGCTGCCTTCAGCGAGAGATGTGTTTTCTGTATTTTTGTGAGTTTTGGAGCCCTACAGTTTGTTTAGGGTCATGTTTTATGGGTATTTGAGCTGACTGTGGGAGCTGTGAAACCTTGCTGCTTCTATGCTGCCGTCTTGTCTCTGCCCTCAATCAGAATTTTTAAAGATCAGAACTTTCCATAAGAATTAGGTACTTCTTCGTAAGTTTATAAAATATCCAAGTTTTTCTTAAAGTGAATTAAGGTGTATCCTTCATCAACTGTAAAAATGTTCTGTCAAAACAGAGGTCTTCACTGTTTTTTAAATTAAATTGCCTTGTCCACTAAAGCCTTTCCTTGATTACTCTTTATGATGTGCTGACCCTTGACCTTTGGAGGTCATGCCAGCATACTAAACTCTGGCAGGACCCATTAAGGCATAGTGCCCTAATGTCTATGTCTGGGGAGGGCCTAGCTCAAGCTGGTTAACAAGCATTGGGGGCTGGGAGTAATCACATTACTCAATTATGGCCTTCAGAAACTTGCCTGCCCTTCAGAAGCAGGGTCTGACAGAATGAGGAAAAGGATGTATCTCAGAATAACGTTGGTTATTAAACAATACAGCACAATATTAATTTTCCTCATGACGAAAGTCCATGAGACACCCCACAGTTAGAAGCTAAATAAATGTGTCATTATTTTATGAAAATTCATGTTACATTGAACTTGTAGGTGTACATCTGCTGGATAGCCACTGGTGAGAAGTCTTCGAAAGTCTTAACTCAAATCCTGTCTTAGACATTTACAAATTGTGACCTTGAGCAAGAACCTCAATCTGCCTCAATTTCCTCATCTGCAAGACTAGGATAATAATAGCATGCAGATCTCTCAAGTTTTTGAGGATAAAATGAGGTGATACTTGTCAAGTGTTTTGCAACCCTTAAGGCACTATATAGATGCTAGCTATAATTATTACTTTAGTCTTTAAACATACGTCAGTACAATTCTGCAAGGAAGAACAATTTACTGAGAACTAAGGCAGGGTTTAAACTTTTTCAGAAAGGGCTATGGGAACTTTTATCAAATTAACCATTAGCAAAATTGAGAGGCAATTTTGCTCTTGGTATCTTTACTCCTAATAGCAAATGGGGATTTGCTATTGAGAATGAAATCTTCGGTACTGAATGAGCAACAGATGATGATGTAGGAAAGTATCTGTTCTCAATTTGTGAGACCTAAACTTGATTTTAGGACTGTCTTAGCCTCTCACCAGGGTTAAGTTCAAACTATTGTTAAAGCCTGCTTTGAAAATGTTAGTTTCTCTTCCCTACCTGTCAAAGGTTTCTGAGATAATCTGATTTTAGCTTTAATGCTCCCTTTTAAGGTTTGATTTTCTGAGGAATTCTTAAGGGAAGAGGAATATCCTTCACTTTGTATTTCACTGCCTTGATCTGTTCCTCTTTGATGGTACAAGGAGGGGTCTCTGACCTTCCTCTTCCCCCTCTTTAAAAGAAAAAAAACTTTTACTTGTCCTCTGTTCCTTGAAATTCTTTCACTAGAGATAAATCTTACTCTTTGCAAGTAAAGGTAAAGCTTAAAACACCAATGCCCCTTCCAGAAGTAATAGGATTGGATTCACACTAATGTGTAAGTCACTGATGATATATCTTTTCCTGAGAGGAGGCTCAGGGAGGAATCTTCCTTTATCCTGAAAAATGTCCCTCCCTAGAGGTCTTCTTGAAGTATAGCCTGGATAAGGTTTTGTAGTAGAAATTTTTGTTCAGGTATAAGCTGTACTAGAGGGTCTCTGAGGACCCTTATACCTTCCAAATTCTCTGATCTTGCTCTACAATAGATGTGCCCCAAGGGAAGTTTTACATAAACTCAAATTTTTGTAATTCAAATTCATAAAATATATATTCAGACTCATCATAGAGTGTTTCATAGACCTTGCTTCCTCACTAATCTGTCTCCAGTCTATTCCTTCTCTCAGCTGTTCTTACTGATAGTTCGGTTGTGAATCTACCGAAGTAATGTTCCTGCTTAGGTCTTTTTTGAAAAACTTGGTATTTCCCATTGTCAACCAGCAAGCATTTATTAAGGACTTACTGTGTGCTGGGCACTTTACTAAGTTCTGGGGATACAAAGCAAAAGCAAAAAACAAAAAGCCCTAACCTAGCAGGCCTTGCATTTAAATAGCATATAATAAAATGAAGGTGACAGCATATAAATGATTAGATATGTACATGATTTATGTAGAAGGTAGATGAAAGTCTTCTTAAAAAGAAAGTCTTTAGCAGATGGGGGACATTGAACCCTGCAGAAAAAGGTGAGGTCTGAACTAAATCTTGAAAGAGCAGGGAAACTAAAAGGGGTGGGGGGAGAAAAGTTGGGGGGAGCAGCTAGCAAAAAGGCCCAAGGAGGATGGAATGTCCTATTAGAAGAGTTGCACTTGGGTCAGTTAGCTGAATTGTGGAAAGATTTAAGGTATGAGAAGAGGAAAGATAGGAAAGGGCCAGGTCATGAAGAACTTTAAATACCTGAGAAATTTGTTGTAATTAATGTTGGAAGTAAAGGAGCACCTTTGGAGCTCATTGAGTTCCAGGAGGGGTTACATGGCCTCACACTTTAGAAAGATCATTTTGGTATCTGAGTTGGGGGCGGATTGGAATAGAGGAAAGAGTTGACGTGGAGTGACTAGTTTGAAGGCTTTTGTCGTAAGTAGTCCAGGCTCCCCCCACCAAAAAATGTATTCTTGATCTTGGCATTCAAGGCCTTCCATAATATTGTTTAAACCTACTTTTTTTTTTTTTTTTGCTTTTTGGAGGGTAATTGGGGTTAAGTGACTTGCCCAAGGTCACATGGCTAGTGAGTGTGTCAAGTGTCTGAGGCTGGATTTGAACTCAGGTCCTCCTGACTCCAGTGTCAGTGCTCTATTCACTGCACCACCTAGCTGCCCTCAAACCTACCTTTCTAACCTTATGTTGCTTCTCTAACTTGTCTGTTCTTTATCCCCTATCTTGCCTTTCTCCTCTGAGCTTTTGCTCATGGTGTTCTCCATCCATTCCTGAAATACTCCTCCCACCATCCCACTACTATGGACTTCTTTGGCAGAGTTCTGAGGAATTCTCATCTCCCAGGTAGCAGGTAAGAGAGCAAAGAGAGGTATGGCCTCCTTCACAGTCATCTCTAAAGTCAGCAGAGAGGTAAATTCTCTCTTTGGCTTATCAGGTCTTCCTGGATGACAAGTGCCAAGTGTCAGTACGAAGAACAGTAAAACTTTTTTTCCCCCCAGGCTCTGAGGTCAGTTCTTCAACCAACCTTCCCATTGCAAAGTGAGGGACCTCCCTTCTAGTTCACAATGATTAATCAAGTCCTAATTTTCTGCTGGCTAAGCAATAATAGGGCAGCTAGGTGGTACAGTGTATAGAATGCCCTGCCTAAAGACTCATCTTCCTGAGCTCAAATCCAGCCTCAGACACTTACTAGCTATGTGACCCTGAACAAGTCACTTAACCCTATTTGCCTTAGTTTCTTCATTTGTAAAAAGAGCTGGAGAAGGAAATGGTAAACCACTCCAGAATCTTTGCCAAGAAAACCCCAAATGGGGTTATAAAGAGTTAGCTACTTACTGAATAGCAGTAATAATAATAAGGGAATGCTCATTTATTTGTCCAATAATCTTGAAACAGTTCTGGGGTTCAGCTTTCAACTCCAAAATTCTTCTGGTTATATATACATTAAATTTTGGGATGCACAATTCAGTGGCTGGCTTTACCCCCAAGTAAGTGTGACTTGTCTTTGTAGGTTGCTTTCCTTCTTCCACCCCCACCGCCACCATAGACAAATCCAATATTTGTCTTTGCTTCTTTTAGTGAATAAAACTGTCAAAATCTGGAAAGAGATTCCACTTCTATCCTAGTTATTTTTGCATATGTCTAATGCCTTTTACTCCAACATGTGTTCCTTGAAGGCAGGAACTCTCATTTAAAAAAAAAATCTATCTCCTGTGCCTACCAGTGTCCTATACTGAGCAGACTCTTAATGTTTGTTGAATAAGAACTAGTATTGGTTCACCTAAAATAAGTGATGCAAGTCACCTTGTTTCCTTTTGTGACTATGTTACAGGATTGTAGACATAATGTGCTTATATTTTAGCAAAGACCTTGAAAATACTTCATGATGTCATTGTGGACAAGTTGGAAATATTTGGACTAAGTGACAGGTGGATTTTGTGATTTGGTTGAACAACTGTAGGAGAGTACTAATTAATGAACTAGTGCCTTTCCAAACTTGATGTACTGAAATTTCACTTTTGTACCAAAAAATTGTCACTCTTCCTACTTTTCGTGAAACATTCTGTATAGATAATTTCTTTTATTTTATTCAAGTATGAACTTATAATTTTTATAACACATATACATGGAGCATAAGATAAAAATATGCATATAATAATGTAAATAACCATCGAGTTGCATTCTCTGCCATAGGATCATAGATTTAGAAAAGGAAAAGTGCTAGTCCTCTAGTCCAGAGCTGACAAACAAGTAATGGGCTAAATGCAACCCACAACATTCTGAAATGTGCCTGAAACCATATTAAAGTGTAACTGGGAAATATTTATCAAAATAAATAAAAATTCAGGGTGGCTAGGTGGTACAGTGAACAGAGAACTGGCCCTGGAGTCAGGAGGACCTGAGTTCAAATCAGGCCTCAGACACTTAACACTTACTAGCCGTGTGACCTTGGGCAAGTCACTTAATCCCAATTGCCCTCCTAAAAGCAAAATAAATAAATAAAAATTCAGTAAAATACTAATAATATTTATATGTGATTTTCTAAATCAATATGCAGCCTGCAGGAATCTTTATGGATAGTTTAGGGACCCTCCATTTCTTTTGAGTTAGATACCACTAATCTCTCATTTTGTAGTTAAGGGAACTGAGACTCAGACAGATTAAGTGAACTAGTCCAAGACCACCCAAGTAGTAAATGGCAAAACTGGGATCTAAACTCAATTTTTTTGAGACCAAATCAAAGATCCCACTGTGTTTTACTGCCTCTTGTGGTCCTTGAGGGATCTTCTATTTCAGAAAAATATCTCATTGCTGGGATTCACTTCAGAGTTGTGGAGAGATTAACTACCAAGGCAGTCCATTGTGCATTTGGACAGCTCTACTGCATATGTTCTTTTCATTGCTGAGCTAAAATCTGTTTCTGTAACCACCATCTCTTGTCTTAATTCTGCCCTTCAGTACCACCCAGAACAAATCTATTCCTTATGCCCTGTGATAACTCTTCAGATATTTGACCAGAAGAATAATATCCTTGCTAAGTCTTCTCTTCACCAAGCTAAATGTTCCCAGTTCCTTTGAGGGTAACATCAATAAGTACTCTTTGGATTAGGTAAATTCGGGTCTGTTTGGTTTTGTCAAGATCCATGATTTTGTTGTAGGAGTTCTTAACCTTTTTTGAGTCATGGTCCCCTTCTGCAGACTGGTGAAGCCTATAGACCCCTTTTCAGAATAATGTTTTAACATGAAATTTTAAAAAATACTTAGAATTAAAAAGTAAACTAAGTATATAAAAAGAAATATTTTTTTCCATCCAAGTTCACAGAGCACCCCCTCCCAAAGGGCCATTTCATCTAACAATTTTTTTTAAAGAAACAAAGGAAAAGAGGAAGAATAAAGGAAAAAAATTATCAATAATCTACATATTGTTTAAAATCTGAAAATCAATGCAATATGCCAACCCACTCATGGACCTTTTATCTCTGTAAATGAGTAGTGGGAAGTATCTTCTTATGGCTCTTCTTTGGGGCCAAACTTGTTCTTTGTAATTTTACAACATTTGCTTTTGCTTAGTTTTCATTGATTTGTCATTGTGTGTATTCTTTTCTTGGTTCTGCTTACTTCATTCTGTATCTTTGTAAGTCTTCCCATGCATTTCTATAATCATCCTATTTGTCTTTTCTTACAGCACAATAATATTCCATTATGTTCATGTATCACAATTTGGTTAGACATTTTCCAATCAATGAGCATCTACTTTGCTTCCAATTTTGGCTATCAGAAAAAGTGCTGCTATAAATATTTTGGGGCATATAAGAAACCACCTTGGGGGTATTGAAATTTTCAAGTTAAAAGTTAACAACTCTTCCAACATTGACTATTTTCATTTTTTTTTATTCATCTTTGCCAGTTTTTCTGAGATGAAATCTCAGGGTTGTTTTGATTGGCAATAATCTTATGTGTTTTGGGACTTTTTAAATGATTGCTAATAGTTTTCAATTCTTGCAATAATTGTTTATATTCTTTTGGGCAGTGGTTTGGGGGTTTAGATATATCTATCATCTATCTTTCTCACCCCTACTTCTTTTTTGGAGAGCATCTCAACATAATTGACTCACACCTGTGCCTTCTGTCTATGTAGATGCCTTCAGACTGCTCTAATAATGACAGAGTTCTTAGGAGTTACATGTATCATCTTCCTATACAGGAATATAAAAAGTTTAACTTTACTGAGTCTCTTATGATTACTCTTTCATGTTTTTACTTTTTTATGCTTCTCTTAAATCTTGTGTTTGAATGTTAGATTTTCTTTTCAGGTCTGATCTTTTCATCAGAAATGCTTAAAAGTCCTATATTTCATTAAATATCAATTTTCCCTCTTACGGATTATATTCAATTTTGTTGTATAAGTGATTCTTGGTTGCAGTCCTTGCTATTTTGTGTTTTGGAATATCTAAGCTTTCCACTTCTTTTAATGTGGAAGCTGTTAAATCTTGTATGATTCTAACTGTGGCTCCATATTTGAATTTTTTTCCTGGCTGCTTGCAATATTTTCTCCTTGACCAGGGAACTTTGGAATTTGGTTATAATATTCCTGGAACATTACATTTTAGTATCTCTTTCAGAAGGCGATCAGTGTGTTCTTTCAATTTCTGTTTTACTCTCTGGTTCTAAGGTAGTTTTCCTTCATAATTTCTTTAAATGCAAAGTCTAGGCTTTTCTTTCACCACGGCTTTTAGGTATTTCAATAATTGTTGAATTATCTCTCCTTAATCTATTTTCCAGGTCAGTTCTTTTCCCAATAAGGTATTTCACATTTTTCTATTTTTTTTTATTCTTTTGACTTGGTTTTATTGGTTTTTGATTTGTCATGGAATCATTAGCTTCCACTTGCTCAATTCATATTTTTAAGGAATTATTTTATTTAGTGAGCTTTTGTATCATTTTCTATTTGACCAATTCTGCTTCTAAAGGAATTCCTTTATTTAGTGAATTTTTGTGCCTTTTCCATTTGACCAATTCTTTTTTTTAAGGTGTGGTTTTTTTTTTTTTAGTATTTGTTGCACTTCTTTCACCAAGCTATTAATGATCTTTTCATAATTTTCTTGCATCATCCTCATTTCTTTTCCAAATTTTCCCTCTGATTATTAAAGATTATACTCTTAAAAATAGAAGAGAAGAAGATTACATACCTTTTACAGTTATGGGTGGGAAATGTATCCTTAATCAAACAAGGAGTAGAGGAAATTTCATAAGATAAAATAGATCATTTTGATTACATGAAATTGAAAAGTTTTTTACATGCAAAATTAATGCATCTAAAATTAAGAAGGGACATGATAGAATAAAGGAAAAATCTTTATCATTAAATTTCTACCACTTGTCTTTTTAACTTTTCCAGGAATTCTTGTTGGGCTTGGGTCAAATTAGCATTTTTCTTTGAGGCTTTTTGGCTACTGTTTTCACATTGTTGTCTTTTTATGAGTTTCTTTTGGCCTTCTCTGCCACTGTAGTAGCTTTTTAGGGTCCAATTACCTTTTGTTTTTGTTTGCTAATTTTCCAACCTATTTCTTGACTTTGAACTTTATGTTAAAGTTGGGTTCTTCTCAGCTGGGAATAGGGAGGCACTGTGCCAAGCTTCAGGCTTTTTCATACTTCTGTTTTAAGAGCTAGTCCTGGGATTCTGAGTGTTTTTGATGCTTCCGAAATGGTGTGTTCCTGGGAGAAATGTGGTCATTGCTCTGTTGGTCTTTACCCAGGAAGAGCCTCTGTTACCCTGTAGCCACAAAGTGCTTGCAATCCTCTTGGCCCTGGAACTATGACCAGGCTCCCAAATGGCAAGCACTAGTTCTCCTCTTTGTCCTGGAATTGTGACCAGGTGCCCTGCTCCCTTGCGACCAACCATACTCTCTGCTCTGGAACCATGACCCAGAACTATGTATGGACAATAGAGCTGACAATTGTTGCCAACTGTACCCAGTACTAGCAAAGAGTCCTCTGTAATATCTTTCTTACCAGTTGTCCAATTTTCTTGTCATCTCTGAACTGAGAGCTCCCAAAGCTGTTGCTGATGCTGCTCTTGTGGCTTTCTTCAAGATCCACCATTATGAATAGTCAATTTTCAGAGGGAAAAAATTCAAACCTATTAATAGTCATATAAAAATGCTCTAAATCACTAATAATTAGTGAAATGCTAATTAAAGCAACTCTGATGCACTATCTCACATTTTTCAGACTGGCTAAGACAACAGAAAAGGGGAATAACAGATGCTGAAGGGGATGAAGGAAAATAGGTGCACTAAATGCACTCTTGGCAGAGCTGTGACTGGTTCAGCCATTTTGGAGAACAATTTGGAACTATGCTCAAAGAGCTATAAGACAGTGTATATCCTTAGACCCAGCAATACTGCTTACTAAGTCTATACCATACCAAATTGATTAAGGAAAAAGGAAAATTACAAATATTTTTTACATCCTTAATTAGAATTTGTTTTGCTTAGAAAAAATTCCTTTCTTAATTTCCCTATACTCTAGTTTCCCCTTCTTTCCTTTCCCTCCCATTTTCCTGTTGAGTGAATTGTATTTCTGTACTCAACTTTCTCCTCCTCCCCCCTCTCCCTTTCCCTCTCTTCTCTCTCTCCCTTTGTCTCTCTCTCTCTCTCCCCCTCTCCCCTTCTCTCCCTCCTCCTCCCTCCACTCCCTCTCTCTCCCTCCCTGTCTCCTCTGTCTCTGTCTCTGTCTCTCTGTCTCTGTCTCTGTGTCTCTCTCTCTGTCTCTGTCTCTCTCTCTCTCTCTATTTCCCTCCTTCAACCACTCCAGGTGGAAGCGAGGTACAAGTGTCAGCTGCTCACCCCACTGTTTGTTTCCTCCTTCTTGTCTGTATAGATATTCACTTACATGCCCTAATTACGTGAGATTTTTCTCTAACTTTCCTTTCTCTTTAGCTCACTATATATTCCTCTTCCCTTCTTTTTCCATTCTTTTTTTTTAAAAGATATTCAAGACATAATAGAATAATTCCCAGGCCATTTGTCTAATTAAGCTCCTACTATGACTCTTAATGATCACAGGAATCAGAGGTGATACACATATATCATCTCCCAATACTAGAACATAAGTAGTTTCTGTTTGGTCCCTTATTATTGTTCATTTTTGCCTTTTTATATTTCTCTTAATCCTTTTGTTTGTTTCCATAAAGCTCTGGTCTCTAAGCATCAAGAATGCTTAGGAATCCTCTATTTCATTAAATATCCATTTTCTCCCCTGTGGGATTATATTCAGTTTTGCTGGGTAAGTTATTCTTGGCTGTAAGCCTATATCCTTTGATTTCTGGAATATTGTATTCCAAGCTCTTTACTCCTTTGTAATGGTGGTTACTAAATCACATATGAACCTAACCGTGACTACTTGATACTTGAATTCTTTCTTTTTGGCTGCTTGCAGTATTTTTTCTTTGACATAGAAGCTCTGAATTTTGACCGTGATGTTCCCAGCAATTCTCCTTTTGGGATTTCTTTCAAGAGATGACTAGTGGATTCTTTCTGTTCTTACTTTGTCCTCTGGTTCTAAGAGATTTGAGAAGTTTTCATTTATGATTCCTTGAAATATGATTTCTAGGCTCTTTTTTTATCATGGCTTTCTGGTAGTCCAATGATTCTTGTATTTTTTCTCCTCTGTTTTTCAAGTCACTTGTTATTGCTGTGAGATCTTACATTTTATTCTATTTTTTTTTAAGTCTTATGGAGTGGTTTTAATATTTATTAGTTTTTATTTGTTCATTCTAATTCAGAGAGTTTGTTGCTTAGGCAAAATTTTGTACTTCTCATGCCAATCTGTAAATTCTCTTTCCAATTCTATTTTTTCTTCTACTGATCTAATTTGTATATGGAAATATTTTAAACTTTTTGTTTTAAAAAAATTCTTCATCTCCTCCAGGAATTCTGGTTGAACTTGTGCCCAGGGCTTTGCTTATAGATATTTTGAACTCTTTCTTTTTCTGAGTTTCTTTATTGAGCAACTTATCATCATGATAGCTTTTTTATGGTGAGATTCTTTTTCATTTGCTCATTCTTCCAGTCTAATTCCTTGACTGTGGACTTCATGTTGAGCCAGGTTTTATATGTTTCTGGAAGAAATGTTTGGGATGGTCCTGATGCTTTCTTGGGGGCATTTAGTGCTGCATTATTCCAGGCTGTCAGGGACAACTCAGGCTTGGAATGCTGTAAGCTTTCAGTTCTACGAGAGTGGTCTGATCTAAGGCAAAGCTTGGTCACTGGCCCCACCCTGGTCTGAGCTCTGCAAATTCCTGACCTGTATTTGGGTCTGAGCAATTGCTGAACTCAGCTACCATCTGCCACCTAGAAAGTTCTGCTAACTCAGATTGTCAGAATTGCAATATTTCCTTTGGTCTGACATTCCTGCCCTGGTTATTTCTTTGTAGGCATCAGACTAAACTAAAAGCTAACATTGAGACATGACTATTCCTGGAGTCTGACCCATGCTTCTTTTGCTTACTTCTGAACTTCTTCCTCAGTTCACAAGATTATGACTTCTCCTTACCCTAGAACTCCATTTCTAGGTTTAGGTCCCCTCAGTAAGTCCTGAATCTATGACCTTGGATTGGGTAAAGGATGACACAATTGCTAGTTGCTACCTGTTTCTCCACTTTCCACGAGGTCCTCATACCCTGTATGGTTCTGGGACTTCCTCTTGCCCTGGTATATATTGCTGTAGCATTCCTCAAAGCTTGTTTCTTGCCAGACTTTTCCCAATGTCCATTGACCTCTCTATCTCCCTTTGCCTACCTTGACTGGAAAAGTGAGTCATGGTGTTTTTCTTTCTTGGATTTACCCATCAGGATTTGTTCTGGTGTTTTTTCTAGACCTATTTTTTCAGGGGTGGTGGTGGTAGGAACTTAGATATACTTTTCTCTGCTGCTCTACCACTTTGGCTCTTTATCATCAATAATCTTTGTTTTCAAAAATGATTATTTATTTATAACATTCTTTTCTTTTTAATATTTGAGATTATACTTCAATTGAGATTATACTTCAATGCACCCAGAGTTCAATAGTTCTTTCATCATAGTATATTTTCATCATGAGTCTTTTGAAATAGCCTTGGATCATTACACTGATCAGAGAAGCCAAGTCTTTTTACAGTTGGTCATCATTACAACATTACTGTTACTGTACACAATGATCTTCTTGTTCTTTTCACTTTACTTTGCACCAGTTCATATAGGTCTTGACATGTTTTCTGAAACCACCCCCCTTGTAATTTCTTATAGCACAGTAGTATTCCATCTTGATCATATGCGACAACTTGTTCAGCCATTCTCCAATGGATGAGCATCCCTTCAATTTGCAATTCTTTGTTACCCCTAAAAATGGGAATAAAACTGTTTTTTCACATGTAGGTCTTTTCCTTTTCCTTTAATCTCTTTGGGGTGCAGACCTAGAAGTGGTATTTTTAAAAATTAATTTTATTTATTTATTTTTGTTACATTTCAAGTTCTGAACTGTCTCCCTCTCTCCCCCACCCTACACCAGAGAAGGCCACTATTTGATAGAGGTTTATAAATATATGTAAAAGGTATATTAAACATACTTCTATTTATCAGTTCTTTCTCTGGAGGTAAAGAGCACCTTTCTTCATAGGTCCTTTATAGTTGAGTATTTATAATACTCAAAAACTTGGTTGTTCACAATTACTCTTAGAGCAATATTGCTATTACTGTATATTACCATATACAACATTCTCTTGGTTCTGCTCATTTCACTTTCGATTATTTCATGCAAGTCTTTTGTTTTTTTTTTAAATCAACCAGTTCATCATATCTTATAGCACAGTAGTATTTTTATCACAATCATATACCATAACTACTTTAGCCATTTCCTGATTGATGAATGTCCCCTCAATTTCCAATTCTTTGTCACCACAAAGAGAGCTGCTGTAAATATTTTAGAACATAGAAGTTCTTTTCCCTTTTCCCTGACCACCTTGGGAAACAGACCCAATAGTAGCATCACCAGGTCAAAGGATATTTTATAGCTGAGCATCTAGTAGTGGTATTGCTGGGTCAAAAGGTATGTATAGCTTTATAGCCCTATAGGCATAGTTTCAACTTGTTTTCCGGAATGATTGGACCAGTTCACAACTCTACTAACAGTTTATTAGTGTACCTTTCTTCCCACATCCCTTCCAGCAGTCGTCATTTCTGGCAATTTAATTTGCTTTTCTTTTAAATTTGTATTTCTCTAGTCCAGTGTTCTCAGCCTTCCTAATGCTGCAACCCTTTAATACAGTTCCTCATGTTGTGGGAACCCCCAACCATAAAATTATTTTCATTGCTACTTCATAACTGTAATTTTGCTACTGTTATGAATCATAATGTAAATATCTGACATGCAGGATGTATTTTCATTGTTACAAATTGAATATAACCCACAGGTTGAGAACTGCTTTTCTAATAAATAGTGATTTAGAGCATTTTAATGTGACTAAAAATAATTTTGATTTCTTCTGAAAACTGCCTGTTCATATCCTTTGACCTTTTATCAACTGGGATATGGCTCTTATTTTTATAAATTTGACTCAGTTCCCTAAATATTTGAGAAATGGTGGCTTTATCAGAGAAACTTGCTGTACTTTTTTATATTACTTGTCTATGGTACATTTTAGCAAAATACAGCTTCCCTAATTCTCTTTTAATTAAGTCTATTTTTGCTTTTTCTTTGTTTGAGATCATGATTGCCACCACCATCTTTTTTACTTCAGCTAAAATATAATAGATTCTGCTTCAGAACTTTATTTAAACTCTTTATGTGTCTTTCTGTTTCAAGTGTGTCTCTTCTAAACATCATATTTTTGGATTCTAGTTTCTAATCTATTTTTCTTTCCTCTTCTGTTTTGTGGGTGAGCTCAGCCCATTCACTTTCACAGTTATGATTACTCATATCTAATCATTACACATTTCCCTCCATTTTGTCCTTTTTATCCATATTTATCTTTTTCTCCCTTTTAAAAATGCTTTCCTTCATCAAAAGTCTGTTTTGCTTTTGACTCCTGTCTCCCTTGATCTTCCCTCCCTACTATTACCATATCTTTTATCCTTCCTATTTTTTAAGGTGTTATTTTCATTAGTATTTTGGGGGTCTCTTTTAGCAAGCTGTTGACTTGTTCTTCATGATTTTCTTGCATAACTCTCATTTCTCTTCCCGATTTTTCCTCTTCTTCTCTTAAGTGAGTTTCGAAATCCTTTTTGAGCTTTTCCATGGCCTGTGACCAATTCATATTTTTCTTGGAAGCTTTTGATGCAGGAACTTTAACTTTGTTTTCTTCTTCTGGTTGTAGGTTTTGATCTTTTTTTGTCACCGAAGTAAGTCTGACTTTTTTTTTGATGCTGTTTATTCATCTTCCCAGTCAGATACTTGACTTTCTAGTTCTTTGTTAGGGTAGAACTCTGCTTCCAGTGGGGACGGGGGTGGGAGTGGGTGTACTGTCTCAGGCTTTAGGGGTTTTGTAATAGCTGTTCAATCCTGGAAGCAGCACTGCTGCTGCTGCTGCTGCTGCCTCCATTGCCACTGGGGCCAGACTGAGCTCCTCTTTCACCCAGGTCCCACAGAGTTCTCCCACTGACCTTCCATGCTGTCCTTGGTGTTTGTGGGTTGAGAAGTCTGTAAACTGCCATAACTGCCAGCTATTCAGTCCCCCAAGGCCTGCTCTGTCCCTCTCTGTGCTGGTGGACTGTGCTCTGCTCCCAGCCCAGTGAAATATACCCTTCCTGTTGGCCTTCTAGGCTGTCTTGGGCTGGAGATGTTTCACTCTATCATTCTGTGTGTTTTGCAGCTCTAGAATTTGTTTAGAGTAATTTTTTACAAATATTTGGAGGGGTTTGGAGGACAGCTTAAGCAAGTCTCTGCTTTTACTCTGCCATCTTGCCTCTGTCCCCTCTGTTATCCTTCCTAAAATGGGAATTTGCACTCATAGAGTTGTTATGAAGAAAGTATTTATATGTAAACTGTAAGACACTAGAAATATGTGAAATTGTTTTAAAATTTTTCACCTCCCTTTTGTCTCTCCAAACCCCTTTCTTTATCTTATTGCTATAGATGCAGTACTAATTAGCACTTGAGAATGAAGAGAATTATCTGAACTGTAATTTTCTCCCTAAAACAACCCTTAGTGTACATGAATATATATGTTTGGTTACCAACCCAGTTTCTGGTGGAAAGTGATATTTTGAAATGGACCTTGTCAATAATGCTGCCCTGAGACATAATTCTTGCATTCACAACTGAAGATTGACTTATAAGACAAGTAGCAGCTAAGTCTGAGATCCATCCTTTTGGATTCTTAGTCAAAACTTGAATTCTTTGATTCAGGGGCAAATAGAGCATTTAAAGTTGCTTAATGCATACACACCAAACACATACTCAGGATGGCTGCTAGCACAGGTTCTGAGATCTGCTTTTCTAAAGGAAAGCAACTCAAAATGGGTTAACAATCTTACTTTAATCAATCAAACGTATCATTTACCTAGTTCAGGGGAAAAAGTCAGCAACCTGAACTTTAGAGAATACAAACAGAATACAAACATAAGTTACAAGCAGACAAAGAAACAGATCAGCAGACGGGCTTCCAACTGTCTGACTGTTATATCCATACCTAGTTAGTTACCAGAGAGGAAAGCATTAGCATCTGGGTTTTCAAAGCAGGGGGGCTGAACAGCTGCCTAGAGTCTCAGCTGGCCAAATCACACAACTCTTTCCAAAGTGAGCCCCAAAGCAAAACCTCACATCAGGGTATATGTAGCCTTCTCCTGTATCAGAGAATGTCACAACACTCTTGACCAAATGCCCAATCACAAAGTAATAAGGCTTGGGCATTCCTGAAGGACAAGCCTCCCATCACATTCATCCTATTAGGGGACAAAGTATACTTTCAAATCAGGGAAGGTTCTTAGAGCCACTTAAGCCTATCAAAGGGCCCTACAGGCAGGGAAGATCTTCAGATTCCCATAACAACTTCACACTGCCTTACTGGGATTTAGGATCTTTCTACAATCTCAGAGTTGGAAATATTCTGAGAACCCAGTAGGTACCTGACCAGCAATATCCTTTTACAGAAAGACTTAGTAGTGGTTATCCAGTCTAACAACAACTCTGTGAGGTAGAACTATTATTCTATTTTATAGATGAAGATACTATTATCATCAGGGATGCATTGAACCTCCCCTACTCTAGGTGCTGTTCATAAGATGCCCATTTCCACATCTGATAGAATGGATCAATTAGTGCCAGTGCCCAGTGATTCAAACCAATGGTCCTTTTACTAAAAATGCATTCTAAAACCCTAAGGTAAAAGCAATCCCCAAAGTGGTTAAAAATAGTTCAGTTATATAAAAACAGATAAAAGTTGTTGATAAGGTTCAAAGCAGTAGGCAAGGAAGTTCCCTTGGGTCTCAGAAGCTCTCTGCCAGAATCTTAGAACCTACTTTTGCATTCTTCTTGCCCAAAGGGTCCACAACTGGATTCCAGATCAATCCAGTCAGGTGCAAAATTAACCCAAACTGCCCAGGTTTGCACTGCAAAACAATCCTAGCTGGTGTTGAAGAGTGTGTTCCCTGTGAGGGTTAAGCCACACCTCTTCAGTTCCACTAGTATGCTGGCTCACAACATAGGATCATGGATTTAAAACTGAAAAGGATCTTAGAAGTTACTGAGTCCTGTCATTTTACATATGGGGAAACCAAGGCACAAAGAGATTAAATTACTTGCCAAGGTTTGTGCAACTAGTAAGTACTAGAAACAATTTAAACCTAGATCTTCCCAACTCCAGCCCCAGTGCTCTATCCATTACACCATGCTTCCTCCATGCTGGAGTATGCCATATGGGATGGTGATTTAGAGATGAAATCATTCTGGTGTGTGAAGTCAAGAAGGCTGTTAGTAGACCCAAAGTCCTTTCATTTCCATTTTTTTCCAAGGATATGGCTTGGTATAGTGTAATGGTTTTTCAAAGGCATTCAATATCACACATACATATATCTTCCCTATACTCAAGGACTTCTACCTTTCCAATCCCCGCCCCACCCTCCCTACTATTTACTGCCTTCCTTCTCTGCTTGTCTTCAGGGCAGTCATAATGGTGGCATCTATGAGTGAAGGGGCCTCCTTTTCTCCTACATGAGTCCTAGAGAGGTTAAAAAAAAAGGGTAAAAAGGCATGAGAGGGAAAGAAGAGGTGGAGGAATCTTGAAGTTCAGGGATTAAGGCTAGAGGCCTTGACTATTTGGGAAAGCCTAAGTTGTTGCCAACTTAAACATTTGACATGCTTCGGTTTATCACAGCAGAGAATCTTGTGCCATAAGTCAAAAAGTTTGAGAACTATTGGTTTCATGTATCAAGCAAGCCCTACCATTTACCAGACAGATGACCTTGGCAAAGTCACTAAACCTCTTTCTGAACTTGTTTCGTCTGTAAAATGATAATCTCTAACATCCCTTCCTACTTTTAAATCCTGTGAAAAGACATGGAAGGGAGGCAGGTCTTATTATCCTCATTTTGAAACCTTAAAACACTGTATAGATGTTAATGGATATTATTGTAAAGGGGCCTGGGTAAGGTTCAGCCCTTGTAACTGTGGGCAGCATGCTCATATGAGGCCATCCCCACATGAACTTGGCAGCTTGTACAGTATTGCTTCTGGTCTGGTTACCATGTGAAGAAGAGGAGCCTTTTGTTTTGAGCCAGGACTGGGAATGTTGACAAAAGCACTAATTGATGACTTGGCCCCTTTTCTCCTTTTCTTGATGAGCAAGGAAAATAAGATACAGTTGGCCTTCTCTGGATTGGGGAGAATCTTCAGTCCCCACTCACCCAAGGCGTCCATGAAGCCATTAAGACACAACCTTGCAGATGCTGAGAGAGGAAGTGATAGTAGCATCAATGAACTCCTCTGAAAATGATCATTTCTCCACTATGGCAATCATGTGGCTCCATGAATATGGGTCTCTGCTTCTTGTCCCTTTGGCTTGGTTATTTCTGATTTTTTTTTTTGGTTAAGTGACTTGCCCAAAGTCACATGGCTAGTTTTTGTGTAAAGTGTCTAAGGCTGGATTTGAACTCAGGTCCTCCTGACTCTAAGGCTGGTGCTGTATTCACTGCACCACCTAGGTTTCTGATTTTTTGATGAAGGAATATTACACTATGTCGTGACCTTGTGAGGTTAAAATGGATAGAATAGCAAGATCCCAAAGTCTAGGAGCTAGAGGCCATGTGGTGATTCACCAAAGGCTAAGCACAGATAAGGAGGCAGCAGAGGTCCTGAAGAGGAGCTGTCTTGACCCAGCCCAGTGGTCCTCTTCCTAGGGACTGAGGCAATAGACGGGAAATACTTAATAACTTCTATTCTTGCTATATTTTTCACAGTAAATCCTTTTCTAACAGTTAATTGATGATAATTGGTTAACTGAAACTAGAGCACCTAATCATTGGATAGAACCACTTATATCAATGATATAGGGGGAAAACTAACTATAATCAGTAATGAATATTGATGGAACACACCAGAATTGGGGCTTGAGCCAATGAGATTAAAGAAAAATCAGTCTAGCTCCTCAAGGAAATGTTCTAGAATCTTGAGGGAAAGATGGTTCCTTGTTCTGTGGGACCTGACTTATCAGAGTACGTGTTGGTTTTGATGATCCTCAGAATCTCTATAGGCTACAGTGTTGTAAAACCTCCCGCCCCCATTTTGTGAACATCCCCCATCTCTCCCAATCATAGGAGACCTGCCTAGGAGACCTGCCCAACCCAACAAAGCCTGCCTAGGCAGCAAAACCTGTCCATACCTACTACCTAGAGCCCGTAGCCCCCAATCCCACCCCAACCCCTTCTGTTCAGTTCTCAAAACAGACTTGGGAACTTTCCAGTTGGGCAGCAAACTGATGGCTGGGCAACAACCATTAGACAATGAACTGATTGTTACCTTTTGGCTTCTGTATTTTCCCTGCTTGCATAGCAACTGACTAAATTGCGGTTTCCCTTGGTAACAGTTATGTTGTGACTTTTGTCCATATAAGCCCCAAGAAAATGCATCTTGGGGCTGCTTGATTTGGGTAAGCTTGACCCCTTCCAGTCGCCAGCTCATTAAACTCCACTTAAAAAATGAATAATGGTCTCACTCGCTGTCATTCTTGATACAACAACAGCATTATTGCTATTTTATAGTTGAGTAAACTGGAACCCTGAGAAGAGATGTGTCCTACACAGCTGGTCAATACCAGACCTCAGAGATTTATTTTTTTTCTGCACTAGAACCACTGATTGGTCATGTGGTCTGATGGGTGCCATTGAACTTCAGATATGGATAAGTGATAGATGCTTCCTTGCCACCCTCCCAGAGCCCAGGAGTGTATTTGCCAATTCACGGTAGACGTTGGGTTGGTTCCCAAGGGAGGGAGATGATTTTTCTTCTCCTATTCCTTCTTTGTCTCTTTCTCTGTCTCTCTCTCTTTTCCTGTCTCTGCCTCTGTCCCTCTCCTTCTGTCTCTCTCTGCCTCTGTCTCTGTCTCTCTCACTCCAGAGTTTGTAGGGTCCCAGACTTAGAGCTGGGAAGGATTTTACAAACCATCTAGTCCAATATCCTCATTTTATATATAAATGAATTGAACTGAGTCTCAGGGAGATTACATGATGTGTGTAATGTCATACATCTAATAAATATCAGAGATGAAATATGAACTCAGGCCTTCCTGACTCCAAGTCAGGTACTTTACCAAACATACTAAGGCTTCTTAATCTAGTGTCTATAAACTTTAAAAAATACTTAATAACTATATTTCAATTCAGTTGGTTTCTTTATGCATTTAAATTAGCATAAAAATGATTTTGAGAAGGGGTTTATAGGCCTTACCAGACCTCCAAAGGGGTCCATGACAAAAATAATATCAATAACTCCTACACTTACCAGGCTTGCTTTAGTTTTCTTAGAATCAAATGAAGTCTTCTACCTTTCCACCCCTTACCCTACTCTAAATGAGCTTATGGGGCCAAATATAAGTAGGAATCCATAAATGGGTATATATTATGGTATTGCCTTGTGAAAGGACATCTGGGGCTTTGACCAGAGGATAGGTGCTTACAATTTATTTCCACTTTTCCTAGTTCTCAAGTGACCCTTTCCACTTGTAAAATGAGGAGCATCTTCACTGAATCCAAAATTTCACAGCTAAAAGAGACCTTAGAACAGTGGTTCCTTGTTATGTTGAATTGGATAACCCCTTAAAATTTCACTGATCCAAATTATAATGACAAATATTGCCACTGGAGGGAGAATAATAAGGACACTGAACCCACCCTGACACAGGTCCTCATTGATTCACACCTGGATGACCATAAATAGCTTTTTGGTTGCTCTTTATCCTCCCTTCAGTTATGACACTCATCTTCCAAAAATGCAGGTTTGACCATGCCACCCCTCCTATTCAACAAACTCTGGTGGCTCCCTATCACCTCCAGGATCAAATATAAAATCTTCTGTTTGGCATTCAAAGCCCTTCATAATAACATGGCCCAGTCTTCTCACACCTCACTCCCCTTCACATACTTTACGGTCCAGCAACACTGCCTTCCTTGCTTGTTTCTCCTCCAAGACACTCCATTTTCTACATTTTTAGTGCTTGTCCCCCATGACTGGAATTCTCTTCTTCCTTATCCCTTCCTGTTTGGTTTGCTGGCTACCTTTAAGTCTCAGCTAAAATGTCACCTCCTGCAAGAAAAAGGCCTTCCCAAATCCCCCTTAATTTTAATGCCTTCCATTTGAGACTACCCTCACTTCATCTTATTCATGTTTTGTTTATATGTATCTGTTTGCATGTTGTCTCCCCCATTCAGTTGTGAGACTCTTGGGAGCAGGGAAAGTCTTTTGGCTTTCTTTGAATCCACAACATTTAACATAGTGCCTGGCTTATAGGAACCATTTAATAAATATTTGTTGACTTGGCTTGAAATATACCTTCTCCATTCACTGAAGCAGGCCAGCTAGGTGGCTCAGTGGATAGAGTGCTGGGCCTAGAGTCAGGAAGACTCATCTTCCTGAGTTCAAATCTGGCCTCAGATACTTACTAGCTATGTGGCCCTGGGCAAGTCATTTAACCCTGATTGCCTCAGTTTCCTCATCTGTAAAATGAGCTGGAGAACAAAATGGCAAACCACTCTAGTTTCTTTGCAAGAAAACATCAAAAAGGGTCAAGAGGAGTCAGACATGACTGAAAACCTTTTTTGAAGGGACTATGGGTATGGAATGTTGTAAAGTTGTCAGACGGGATTGATATGTTTGTTTTGTTTAATTGTTTTTGTTATAGGGGAAGGTTCACTGAAGGAGAGATATAACTAGAAATTATTGTCAATAAAAACAAAAGGCATCAGTCAAACTTTTAAAAATTCACAGACCCCCAACATGACAGTAGTTGTACTAATACTATCCATTGATAGAGAAAATACTTGATGATTAAAAAGCTGCTGTGAATTCACCAATGCTTTTAACATTTTAATTGACACCTTTTCTTTATGCTCAATAACACTTCTGTTGTTGTTTTTGGAGGGGGAAAGGTAAGGCAATTGAGGTTAACTGTCTTGCCCAAAGTCAAACAGCTAGTATGTCAAGTATCTGAGATTGGATTTGAACTCAGGTCCTCCTGACTCCAGGTCTGGTGCTCTATTCACTGTACCACCCAGCTGCCCCATAATAACACTTTTAAAGGAGATTGTATTTCACTGATCATGCCAATATCTATATACCTATGAACTGTGCCTTGGTACTGGCTATCTCCCATGCCTGCAATGCCCTTCCTCATTAACTCTGCCTCATGGAGAGACTCTCTCTCCTTTAAGATGTAGCTCAGGTGCCATCTTCCTTATGAAGTTCTTCCTGATCCCCTTAAATTGCCTTGTTTTCAGCTACTTTGTAGATATTTGTATTAACTTTATATGAACAGGACCTGTATACCTCCTTGAATTAATCAAAGCCAGTGTATGTGTATGAATGTATTTGTGGACGTATCTATATCTCTACATAATCTGTACTTCTTGTCTTCCCCCATTAGAAGGTAAACTCATTTCCAGTAGGGATTGTTTTATTCTTGTACTTGTATCCCTAGTGATTGGCTCACTATGAGTATTTATTAATTACATTACCTGTTCACTGAATGATTGACATAGGTGTGTGAGAGATCTATTCTTGTGGTACATATTCTGTTGGAAGTAAACAATAATCAGATCCATGGTGTACATATGGATTTATGGGCCTCCTTCAACAACTAAATGATTCACAGATTGAGAACCATTTCCTTACAACATACATGATTAAAGCCAAAAAAAAAACCCCAACCCAACCCAACAACAACAAAACCCCCAAAACCCAACAACAACCATAGAATATTAGAAATAGAACTGACCTTGGAACACAAATTGTCATAGATGGAAAGAACCATATGAAATAGCCTGTTATAATAATTGGTTCAGTTTAAGCCTAGGGCACAATACAAGGTCCTCCTAAAGTCTGTGTGGTTCATTCCTCTTTCAGCTTTAGACAAAAAGTGATGAGTTCAGTCACAATTGCCCTGAGCCCTCAGTAAAATGCCCAGCGTTTAGGAAGAGGTTGGGCTTTCTGCCCAACTTTACATTTCTATCTCCCTTTAGTTTATCCCTGGCCTCTTTGTGGTTGGGACAAAATTCAGTTTACTGGAAATGTTTGGGTAACTAAATAGCAGATTATATCTGTGGATAGACAGTCACTGGGAAGGCAAGTTGGGGAATGAGCCGCCCTTTTTTCAGGACTTTTCCCTGAGATGGCTATAGAGCATATATCTCCTTAGCTATCTTTCTTGGCATATAATAGGCACTTAATGCATATAGATTGATTGATTCTTTGTCACTGTTCAGTTCCACCTCTGCCTCTCAGGGACATTTTGGAATTTCATGTTTGTTTCAACCTCCCAAACCCAGAAAGGGCAGCTAGAAGGCATGAAAAGAGCCCTTAGTCAGGAGTAAGGAAGGCCTGAGTTCAAATCTAGACTCAAGACACTTACTAGCTATGTGACCCTGGGCAAGTTATTTAACCGTCTTTACCTCAGTTTCCTTCCTTATCTGTAAAATGAGCTGGAGAAGTATCCTTGCCAAGAAAACCCCAAGTGGGGTCCTGAAGAATCAGAGATCACTTAACAACAACAACAAACCCAAACCCAGATCCTTGGAACATCTATCTGGTTTTCAGGTACAAATTCTTTGGAGCATGATCATATACCGACTTTGATTAACTCAAGGAGGTATACAGGCCCTATTCATATTTGGTTCTGGTTCTTGTTTACTCAAGAAGTGTTCTTACTTAACAAAAGTAAGTACTTTTAAGTGGGTGGAACACCACCTTGTAGGTAGAATATAGAACACCACCCTTGTAGGTAGAATATAGAATGGCTAAATATTAAATCTAGAGAGGGATGGGATAGAAAATGTTTGTGTAATCACAGAATTTCAGAATGAGAAGCAAACTTAGAATAAAGAATATCCTAGCTAAGATGAACCAAAGGTAGCAGTGGCTTCAGAGCATGAGATTTGTGGTTTGGAGGGTCATACTCTCCCTCCTATCCCTGAGAGTGATTTGGGACTATTATGATCTTTGAACATGAAGGCAGGTTTGAGTCACTCCTGGAATTCTTAAGGAGAGACAGACTGAGAAGAAGAAAAGATGAGGACTGCCTTATGGGCAAAAGATCATTATAGTTCCAAATCCCTTTGAACTATGAATCCCAGGATATTAGTCCATTTTCAAGCCAATATTAGATCTTGGAACATTGGAAGTCAGAGCTGGAAAATGCCTGAAAAGAGGGCCAGAGCAGAAAGGACCTTAGGATCATAGAATGCTAGAGGTAGAAGGGGCCTTGGAATTGCGGCTTCAATTCCCTCATTTGATTAAAGTGGAGAGGAGTGAAGTTACTAGTACACAACAAGGTAGGTCATATGGCTGGAACAGGAATGTAGACCTTTTGAATTCTGAAAAGCACTCATTATCTGTTATCTCTCTGCAGGGTTTGACTGAAGTGGCCTTTAAGAGCTAGTTAGTTGGCTTGAGACATTCAGTGGTATAGTGGATAGGGAGATGGATCTGGAGTCAGGGAGACTTGAATTCAAATCTAGCCTCAGACCCTTCTCTGGACAAATTGTTTTACCTCTATCTGCCTCAATTTTCTCAACTACAGAGTAGGGATGATAAAGCAACTACTCACAGGCTTATAGGTTCTGAGGAGATAATATTTGTAAAGTGCTTAGCATTGTACCTGGCACATAGTAAGTGCTCGATAAATGTTTATTTCCTTCCTTTAAGAGCTTAAAGGAAAAAAAAAAGAGCTTAAAGGAGCCTCAAAGGCCACCTAGACCCTGGATACCTAACATTTAGCACTGGCGCCAAATGTGGCCTACAGGACCCTATGGACTGTGGCACAACTGAAGGGGTGGCTGTCCCCTTCCCCATCAGTAATGATGTCCCCTGATTCAACCTCCCCATAGCAGTTTGCCCCTCAGTAACACACTTACCATGCAATTCTCTGTGCTGTTGTTTATCTTCTTCCTAGACTAAGTTGCCTCAGGTTGGAGTCTCTGTCTTTGCAAACTTGTATCTCCACCTGAGTCCAACACAATTCTCTGCATACAGTAGGTGCTTAATAAATGTTTGTTATTAACTTGGCATATTATAAAGCACACCAGCACTATTCTGCCACTCAGTAACAAACTTTTTTTTTTATCACCTACTGTGTGTAAGGTTTTGGGTGTTACAATGTAACACGATTGCAAAGGTTTGTTACACTGAATGATATTGTATTTGTTGTGCATCATTCCTTTATGCTTGGCTCTGTGGGTGTAAAGACAGAGCTGGGATCTATCTACCCCCTGAATATAGAGCTGTCTCCCTACCCCTTGAAGGCAGTAGTAGTTGGTTCTGGGGTGGAGGGAAGGGAAAAGACAGGAACTGATTTCCTCTGGAAAGGGCAGCAGAGGAAAGTTGACAGAGGGCCCAGCCCTTTCAGGGCCCAGCAAGATGAATGGCATGGAAGACTGTGGAGGCGCCGGGCAGACTCATTTCTCTGCCAGAGCAAGGGATGCTGGAAGGAAAGCCGGAAGTGGGGAAAGGGTGTCAGACCAAAGGTTGGCTGGGCTTGTGAAAATCTACGATGTGGAAAACAGTCCAGGGGATTACTGGTGGTTAGCATCTGACCTGGACAGCATTGTCTTTTGCACCAAATCTAAGTCCACAGTACCATGGAATGTCAGGGACCTGAGACCATAGAACATAAAATGTCGTAATACAGAATATTAGAGCTAAAAGGGACCTAGAACATGGAAGGTAGTAGGTCAATCTGGAAAGGGCCTTAGATCATAGAATGTCAGATCTGCAAGAGCCCTTAGAACATAGAACATAAAATGTCATAATGTAGATTAGAGATAGAACATGGTAGGTAGTAGGTCAACCTGGAAGGGGCCTTAGAACATATAATGTCAGATCTCTAAGAGTACTTAGAATGCAGAACATAAAAGGACATAACATAGAATGTAAGGACTAAAAGGGACTTTAGAACATTAAATGCAGCACAGTCAGTCCAGAAAGACTTTAGAACATAGAATATCAGATCTTCAAGAGCTCTTAAAACATAGAAAATAAAATGTTAGAAAGTAAAATATTAGAGCTGACAAGGTAGAATGTGGAATATAGAATGTTCAGTCTGGAAAGGACCTTAGAATTTAGAATGTCAGATCTAGAAGGGAGCTTAGAAAAAAGAACATAGAATATCAGAGCTGAAAAGGTTCTTCAAATATGAATGCCAGAGACAGGAGAGAGCTTAGAACACAGAATGTCCAAACTAGAGGGACCTTAAAACACAGAATGACAGATATGGAAGGAACCTTAGAGATAATTTGGTCCATCTTTCTTATTTTACAGAATAATAATAATATCTATCACATATTACTTTAAGGTGTACAAAGTACTTTATGTGTATTATTTCATTTGAACCTTAACACAGCCTAAGGAAATTGAACTGAGGGAGAAGAAAAGCAATTTACCTCAAGTCACCTCTAAGAAGAGTTTGCGACACAGCGATAAAGCCATAAACGGCAGAGAGAAAGAGAACATGCCGAATCTAGCCTGGTCCTTTACTTTTACAGATCCCCAGAGAGGAGAAATAACTTGACTAAGGCAACTAGGTATTAGACTTCAGTCTTCCTGACTCCTCAGATCCAGGGATCTTCTCAAAATTGTTTCCTCAGGACTGGTGTGATTGTAGAAGGAGCCAAAACCAAGTTCTGCGGTGCCTAAAATTCTGTCATTAGAATTCTATCTTTAGTTCAATACATTGTCTTCAGGAGGCCTCTGTTAAAATTTGTGTTTGTTATTTGGGATGGGGAGTAATAAGGTTAAGACATCAGGAATGACGTCATCAAAGGGTAAACCGTGGAGTGGGGTGAAGGTGCTGAGATCTATTTAGCCTGGATGATCTTCCCTAGAATGGGTCTCCCACAGTAGATAGCCATATTGTTAAAGATATAGTTTTAACTTTGTCTACTTAACTGTTTGACCTTAGGCAAGTAATTTCTCCTCCTCTAGGTCTCAGTTTCCATATCTTTAAAATGGAGATTGTTGTTATTCAATTGTGTCCAACTTTTTTGTGACCCCATTTGAGGTTTTCTTGGCAAAGATACCAGAGTGGTTTGCCATTTTCTTCTCAAGCTCATTTTACAAGTGAGGAGACTGGGGCAAACAGGGTTAAGTGACTTGGCCGGGGTCATACAGCTAATGTCTGAGGCTGGATTTAAACTCAAGTCTTCCTGAGTCCAGGCTCAGTGCTCTATCCACTGTGCCACTTAGCTGCCCCAAATGGAAATAAATACATCTAAACTACCTACCCCTGTGGGGATGAAATAAGAAAATAGATATAAAAGTGCTTTGAAAACTAACAATGTAAGAGGATAATAACATTAATTATCCAATTAGCATTATACATTCTAAAAATCAATTTGGAATTATTCAAGCAAAATGATTAAAATGTTCATATTCTTTGACCCAGAGATTACACTGTTAGGCATATATTTAAGGAAGTCATTGATAAAAAATCATATAAATTAATATATTTATAACAGCACTGTTTGCGGTAGCAAAAATATATATATATATATATAAACAAAATAGATGCTCATCCATTGGAGAATAGCTAAATAAATTGTGGTCCATGAATGTACTATTACTGTGCTATAAGAAATGATGAGTGTGATGAATACAGGGAATCAAAGAAACACACACACACACACACACACATATATATATATATATATATATATGTATGTATGTATATGTATATATATATGAACTGGCACAGTGAGAAGTAAGCAGAACCAAGAAATATCAACAGTGACTACAACCATGAAAATAGACAGAACAGCCCCTACATAAGAAATGAAATATTGCAAAATTACAAAGAAGAAGTTTGGCCTCCAAATAAAGATATGACACCTCTCCCCTTTGTGCAGAGACAAGAGTTCATTGATGTGAAATATTTTCAATATATTGATTTATTTTACTGAATTATTTTTCTTCTTTCTCTTCTTTTTAAAAATGTTATCAAGGATGGCTGTCTGCAATGGGGGGAAAGGAAGGAATATAGGGGAAAATCTTAGCATTGTGAAAATTAAAGAAATCAAGAAACATTAAAAGTTATTAACAACAGCAAAAGTCTTACTTCCAATGGGAAAGAGTAGTTCATTTGGAGTCAGGTGACCTAGATTTGACTACGACTCTTCTTATATGTTCTCCAATAATGATAATTACTCATATTTTTATAGCACTGTAAGAGTTGCAAAGCTCAGAGGGGGCAGAGCCAAGACGGTGGAGTAAAAGCAGGAACCTGCTTGAGCTGATGTTCCAACCACCTCCAAGATTTGCAAAAGCTCTTCCCTTGGAGGTCTCAAGGCCATCTCTAAAGTTCCTTCCCCTTCTAACTCCCATGAGGCTATGTATGACTCAGGAAGAGGGCACTGGAAAAGTCAGGGAAGGGGGAGGTACAGAGCGGGGGCTCAGGGAGAGAAGAAGGGAGGCCAGGTGTTAGGAGCTGAGTAATCTTGGGAAGGTCAGCTCCCCTCTTTGCATTTAGTTTTCTCACATGCACAATAAGGGGATCAGAGCACATGAGTTCTCTAAGGTCCTTTCTCTAAATCTTTGACTGTAGATCACCACATGTGATAAGGTAATTGATTTATCTGAAGTCACACAGAGTTAGTGCTCCTGACATACTACTCTGGGGTCCTTTCCACTGTATCATGTTGACTATTAATTACATTTGGCTGATGAAAAAATGATTTCCCCAGAAAGGGGAAATCAATTACTCAATCAGTCAGTCAACCAGTATTTATTAAATACTCAGTAAGTGCTATATGAGCATTTAGGTGGGGCCTTGGATAGAGTGCTGGGCCTGGAATCAAGAACTCATCTTCCTGAGTTAAAATCTGGCCTCAGACACTTACTAACTGTGTGACCTTGGGTAAGTCACTTAACCCTGTTTGCCTCAGTTTCCCCATCCGTAAAATGAGCTGGGGAAGGAAAAGGCAAACCTTGAGTATCTTTACCAAGAAAACCCCAAATGGGGTCATAAAGAGTCAGTCATGACTGAAAATTACTGAACAACAGCAGCAAAATTATTAGCTAGTGCAAAGATACAGACATGGGAGATAGAGGGTCATGTATGAGAAACAGCAAAAAGCCACTCTGGCCAGTGTAGGGTAAGGACGTCTTAACTTTTTTTATGTCCTGGACCCCTTTGGCAGGCTGGGGAAGCCCTTTTCAAAATAGAGTTCTTACATGCATAAAATAAAAGAGGATTACAGAGAAACCGTTCTGTTGAAATACAATTCTCAAACTGTTTTTTAAAGAGTTCACAGAGCCCAGATTTAGCTGACTCACTTGTGTGGGGAGTGTGAGAAGAGGACTTGTGTATAACAAAGTTAGAAAGGTTGTGGAAGTTTTAAAAGCCAAATAGAGGAGTTGATATTGACTTGCCCAAGAATAGGAAAGGATATGAGATCATAAACCCTCATCTGTTGCTTGCTCTATGAGGAATAACCTCTGAATAGGAAGACTCTGCTACTCAGGATAGGCCCGAGGCCCAGCTGTGGCACCATCAATCTAGATTCCCTTCTCTGAGCTCAGTTGCTAACATTAGCAAGACCTGGGGAGAAACTTCGGGAAGAGCCAAGAACTAACAGAGTACCTCCGCTTGGAGCCTGCTGGGAGCCAAGACCTTGAGCCGTGGAAGGGTTTGATTTAGAAAGATGGCCGCCCAGAGAATCCTGCAGAACAATTCTGGCCAGGAAATTCTGGCTTTGTTTCCGCTGATCCTCTGAGGATCGACCCATCCCACTTCCCAGCCTTGGCAGCCCTTGACAGCCCTGAGTACTGGCCTCCCTTCTTCTCTCCCTGAGCTGAAGCTCTGCACCTCCCCTTCCCTGACTTTTCCAATGCCCTCTTCCTGAGTCATACATAACCTCATGGGCATGAGAGGGGGAAGGAACTTTAGAGATGGCCTTGAGACCTCCAAGGGAAGAGCTTTGCAAATCTTAAAGTACTATAAAAATATGAGTAATTATCATTATTGTAGACCATATAATTAATTAATTGATTCAACAAAAATTTAAGAGCTTTACAAACCTTAAAGTGCTATAAAACATGAGTGATTATCATTATTACAGACCATTAATTAAATTGACTCAACAAGAATTTAAGAGCTTTACAAACCTTAAAGAGCTATAAACATAGGTCATTCTCATGATTGGGGCAGCTAGGTGGGTTCATCTTCCTAAGTTCAAATCAGGCCTCAGATATTTACTAGCTGTGTGACTCTGGACCAGTCACTTAACCCTGTTTGCCTCAGTTTCCTCATCTGTAAAATGAACTGGAGAAGGAAATGGAAAATCACTGTGCCATCTTTGCCAAGAAAACTCCAAATGGGATCACGACTGAAAAATAACTGAATAACAACAGTGATCATTATTAGAAACCATATAATAATACAAAATAATTATATGTAACAATGTATAATACCATTATAATTCAATATGAGATATAAATTATATTAGTGTGTTATACTTATAAATATAATTGTGTTATAATAAATAATATAATATATAATAATGTATAAGTATAATAATATAATATAAATATAATGTGTAAATTATAGTAACATGATATACTTATATATAAATATAATTATAATATTATAATAAATATAAATAAATATAATATTATAATAAATAAATAAAATTATAATAAATATAATAAAAAATATAATAACATGATAAACAATTCAGTTGATTCAAGAAGAATTTATTAAGTGTCCATTCTGTTTCAGGCTTTGAAGGTGAATGCATCATTTTATAGAAGGAAACTCAGAAGGGGGTGATTTACACAATGAAAATGGGGAATAATAATAGTTAACATCTATATAGACCTTCACAAATAATATTTCATTTTATCCTCACAACTACTTTGGGAAGTAGGTACTATTATTATTCCCATTATCTAGATGAGGAAACTGAGTCTAACGGAGTGTCACACAACTAGAAAGCATATGAAACTGGACTGGAATTCAATCCTTGTTGATCCCCAGACCAGTGCTCTACCCATCGTGCCAGCCGGATGCCTTGTCCATTCTTGTCATGGTCTACTGGAAAATATCCCAGGCTTCAAATCAAGAGAATAGAGGTTCAGTCCCTACTCCGTTCCCTGCCTCACTCGATGACTTTGAGCAAATAACTTTCCCTTTCTCAGTTTTCTTCATATTTAAAATAGGGGAGGTGGATTAGGTCTTTGGTTCTCAAAGAATAGTCCTAGGACCTCTGGGAGTCTCCAAGACCTTTTCAGGGGTCCTCAAGATCAAAACATTTTATAATAATATTTGAGACCTTTTCATTTCAAATATGGTAGATATAGCCTACATAAACAAAACCTTTTCTTGGGGGGGAATTCTCAACAATTTTTAAGTGTGTAAAGGGGTCCTACAACTGAAAAGTTCAAGAACTGCTGGATTAGATGATCTCTCCAAGGTACCTATCAATCTCAATTCTATGATCATCTGATCCCAACTCATATCCCATCACTAGACCTCAGTTTCCTCCTCTGTGAAATGTTCTGCCTCCTTCACAGAACTGTTGCTAGGGATCTGTGGGATGACATGTGAAATGTTTTTGTAAGTTACTACACAAGAGATATGGTCTTACTGTTATTGTCTTGCCTCCTCCGTGGAACTTTTCACTGACTGCCTCAGTCCACATTAATCTTATTTTATATATATATATATATATATATATGTATGTATGTATATAACTTTTTAGATCACTTGGAGAAGAGAAGATTTAGGGTGGAAAGTGAACTCTCCTGCCAAACATGTAAAAGAGGCAGAAATTAGACAGATTGCTTGGTCCCAGAGGGTAAAACTAAGACCAATACAGGGGGATATTACAGGGAGTACAATTTTCTTTTTGGTATAAAGAACCAGTTTCTTAGTGATCAGAGCACTCCACAATGGGACAGATGTATGTTTTATAACTGAGTCTCAGTTTCTTTTTCTGTAATTTGAGGGAGTTTTGTATTGAATCTGATTTAGTGTTTAGTCCAACTCGTGCATGAACAAAAGTCTGGTGAACAATCTACTCAACAAGGGATCGTCTGGCTTTGGCTTAAAGGCTTCCAATGAGAGGAGACCCACTCCCTACCTTCCAAGATAAGCCCTTTAGCCATCCTATTAGGAAATGTTTCCTCATGATTTTCATGCATCACTACTAGTTCTAGCCTCTGAAGCCAAGAAGGACAAACTATCTAAATCCCTCTTCTATCTGACAGCTCTTCAAATTACTTGAATACAGATATCACATGCAGGGTTGGGAGATGGAACATTCCAGGAACAGCTAGGAGGTCAATTTGGTTGAATGTAGAGTACATAAAGAATAGTAATCAGAAATAAACCTTGAAAAAGTAGGCTAGAGCCAGACTGAAAAATCTTAACTTCCAGGCTGAGGAATTTAGATTTTTTTAATCTTAGAGGAAATAGGGAGGCATTGAGTGTTTCTGAGAAAAGGAATGTTGTGGTCAGACCTATGTCTTAGGAACAGAGGGGAGAGACTAGAAACAGGGAACTTTCTTGGAGTAGTAAAAGTGAGAGGGGATGACTATGAGTGGAGAGAAGGGGACAGGCAAGAGAGATGCAGAGGTAGAATGTTTTGGACTTGACAAACGATTGGACATGAGATGGGGGAAAGACCCAAGGGTGATTCTGAAGTTATAGACCTAGGTCATCAGGGGAATGACATTCCCTCAATAGAAACATGGAAGTTCAGAGGAAGGACAGCTCGAGGGGGGATGTTGGTGAATATGTTGAATCTGAAATGTTGGTAGAACTTTCATTTGGAGATGACCAGGAGGCAGTTGGTGATATAGCAATAGGTAGTGAATATATAGGTTTGGGAGTCACTTGCGTAGAGGTGGTGATTGAATCTGTTGGGATGAATGTAATCCCCCTGGTAGAGAGTGTAGGTTGAGAAGAGAGCCTGATATGGATGCTTCAAGGACAGTTACCTTTAAATGCTAGATGTATGATGGTTCATCAAACGAGACTGGGAAAGGTCATTCTGGTGGATAGAAGGAAACTCAACAGATAGCACTATCACAGAAGAAAGGAGAGAAATTTAAAAGAGAGGGTGATTGATAATATCAAAAGTTAGAGAAATAAAGGAAGATGAGTGTTATATAGTCAAGAGATTTGACACTTGAGACCACTGGTCAGTAAGGATTCAGCAGAATTATAGGGTCAGACTAATGTGGAAATATATGTCTAATGTGATTGTATGTATATGGCCTATATCAGATTGCTCACTGTCTTGGGGAGGGTGAGAGGAAGGGGGAGAATTTGAAATTCAAAATCTTATAAAAGTGAATGTTAAAACCTAAAAATAATAATAAAAAAAAGAATCACAAGATCAGAAACCAGATTATAAGGGGTTACAAAGTGAGTGGGAGGGTAAGTGTATTTGTTGGTAGGAGAGGAGAAAGGCTTTTTTTCTAGGCTTGGACTTGTGGGAAAATCCTCTTGTATTTCTCTAGAACCTTTGACCTTTGCGGACTTGTTTCTCACGTGGTGAAGCACCTGAGGTCTGGGAAGGTAAAGTGATTAAGATTACAAGTGACAAGTAACAAGAAGGGCGTCTGAACCTCTCTGCTTTAACTTCTAATGTACCTCTTGCCGTGGTGAGATTTCTTTATTCAAATGAAATTCAGATTGGTCCAGAAACAGTCATGACAACTCTTTTATACTGCTAAAAAATATAGAAAACAGGCAGTTCCAGCTTTAGAAGCACATTGTGTAGGTTTTTTTCCCCAAACATCTTAGGGCAGACCATGCCTTTACCGTTCTCACTCACTCATATTATGTGCTGTTCTAGAAAGAGACCCACTTAGTATTTGAGAAAGTTGACTCTTTGGAATAGTTATTCTCTTTGGAATAGTTATTCTCTGGGCAGGAGCTAAATGTCAGAGGCAGCAGCTGCCAGTGACTTTTGCAGACAAACAGAAGGTGGTAGGAAAAGTGCTCTCATTAATCTACTTCCTACTGATAACCACTGAAGAATGTACTTCAGATCCTACTCAATCTGGAATTTTATTAGACCAAGAATTTGTAAATTTCTTCCTTTGTTTTGTTGTCAGTCCTAAAACCCAAGTTTAATACACTGGCCAAAGTGCTACCTCAGGGGAAAAGAATGTAGCATCAGTATATTCCAGCAAGTGGAGAGTCCATGAGGTTACTGCGGAATGAGGACCAAATCAGGTACACGGTTAATAGAAGAATCTCCGTAGTGGGATTTGTGTTGTGTGGGTCTATTTATGTATCCATAGATTATCAGGTGAACATACAGATAATTGAACATGAAAATCAAAAAACCCTGGGACAAAATGATACTGGATTTAGTTGTGATGTGACAGCTAACTCAGGGTCATGTTTAAGGAATCTATTGAAATCTTACCCAATGTCTGTTATATAGCCTGTGCAAGAGTCAAAGGTCCAGATACCCAGCTTGGCACTAAAGGATTGAAGAAAGTTGTACATGAAATACCTGCTTCAAGCAAAACAATGTTTTCATTCTTTAGTTCTCCTGGTGATAATAATTGAGCATCAATAGAAGATGAATAAATACAAGAAATAATATTTTATACATAATTCAGCTAATAAATACTAATCTGAAAGGCATCACTAACTAGCTGCTGTAATGGTAATGGGAATTTGAAGATCTTCCCTGCCCCTTGTATTGGCAAGCTAACAGGTACTTAGAACTTAGTTTCAAGTTCATAATTGTGTCAAGTATTAAGACCCAGAACTTGTGAATCCCACAGTGGGATGGACTTGTTGACATAACAAGAAGGGGCAGTACAGGGAGCGGTTAATACCATTTATAAGGAAAAACCCAAGGTGGGAGAGACCAGAATTTCTGGGAGTGAGCATCTGGAAGCTAGACTGCTACTGCTGGAGAGAGAGAAGAGAACTGAGAACTGAGGACTGAACTGAGAAATGAGAAGAACCGAGAAATTAGAAGAGAGGAGAACTGAGAGGAGGCATTGCTATGGTGTCGGTACTTTGTCTGTTTTGATGTCACTTTGTCAGATTCATCTGCTAATAGAGGATGGTGCTGTTGTTACAGAAGCCCTGGGACCTTACTGCTGGTTCAGAAACCCTGAAAGAGGATTTTCTTGTTGTATGTTTACAGAAATCCTGGAGGAGGGTCTTGTTAATGATTTCAGAGGTCCAAGGACTGTACTGATGATTTGTGTTGATTCCTCAGACCTTGTTGTTGGGTCTATGTTGATCTTACAGGCAAAAAATGAATTGATGAGGATGTCAGCAATGTGTTAGGATGTTATTGTGGCTTTGTCTTCCCAGGAACAGAAACCGCAAAGGATTTGAGGTAGACAAATGTTGTTCAGAGAATAAGAGTGTGCCAAGGCCTGGGTTCAAGATAAAATTTAAATGTGGATTTATTAATAAAGCATGTGACTACTGCCAAGTATTCCCTCAGGTTGGTGGTGATCCACTGGGGCACAGACTTTATTATTATAAAGGCTAAAACCACAAAAACCACAATCAGAGAGGGGAGCTAGCAGAAGCCATGATGTACAGAAGCAGAGAACAGTCATTGGTTAGATCTATAGCTTAGGGCTAATTTTGGAAATATGGCGCAAGGGTACAAGGGTGCAACCTTCCTGTGACATGAGGGTCCTTCCTAGAACAGTGTGGAGGGCACAAGGTGGAGGGCTGTAGTCAGCTTTCCAGAGTAGGATGGAGAGTCATAGGGTAAAGGGTACTGGAATTCCCCAGAACAGGCTAGAGTCCTGTTCTGGGTGAAGAGGGTGGGGTCCCTGCTTGGTCAGTGGGACAGGACAGGGTGGTCCCTAGATAAGATCCTTGCACCATAATGAACCTTATACACTATAATGATTCAATGAGAATATAAAATTCTGATTAGGGAAGGAGGGGTCAGGGAACGATGCCTTGAGAAATATGCCCAGACATGCCTTAAGCAGTTTTCAAGCTGTAACAAAATGTAGGATAGAAATATAAAAGGGGCTCAGTGGTGGGCCATGAATCAGGTGGTGTGTGGTGGCCTGGGATTTGGGTTTGGATACAACACTAGATGCTGTGAGCTTCAGTATGAAACAGGAACTGGACAAGGAGCTGGACAAAAAGGAGCTGGCAGGAGCTGGTACCATGGAAGGGGAACCATGGAAGCAGAGAGCCAGCATCAAGTTAAGATGAAAAGACCTCTCCTTGGGTATTTAATGAAAAGGGAGAAGATCACGATTTACTAGGGGTGGAGAACTTTGACCTTTACAATTAGATGATTGAGTTAAGGACTTTCTAATTAAGGATGATTGGAAGTTAATCTCCAGTCAAGAAGAAAGAAGACTTTTTGATTGAAGAGGTTAAGACAATGTGACCTAGGGGTGGATGACTTTTGCCCTTTGTACTTTGTGTCAATTAAGGAGGCTTGCCTCCTTGAGGGTGATTGAATTAAGGACTTACTTAATGAAGGACTTACTAAATTCATGTTATCTTTTGCTTAAAACTATGTGACCACTTTGGTGAAAACTATGTGGCCATTTTAGTGATAAGTTTTTATGCCATAACATTCTGAATGCTGTACTTTGATTTATGTGAATGTTTTGTCTTAGTTTGTTACTGAATAGAGAGTTCACTATACTGTGTAATCAGAACCTTGAAAGCTATTCACAGCAACAGTCCTCTGGAAAGCTGTTTGTGCTTGGCTTTATAGCTGCTAATTTAAAAAATGAGAAAGTGAAGACAGTAAGTGAGGATAATTCTTCCTAGGAATTTGTCAATGGAAGGCATAAGGATTTTGAGAGCAAAGTAGCATCAAGTGAAGGTTTTCTAAGGGTAGAGAAGATCTGGACCTGCTTATAGGCAAACAGACAGAATGGATTAAATAGGGAGAGAAGGAGGAAGCTCTCAGGACAAGGCTCCATGGATATTTGTTGTAGATGAGATGTTGTAGACAAGATTTGTTTTCAGATATTGATTGGTCTGGGGCAGCTAGTGGATAGAGTGGGTAGCTCAGTGTTTAAATCTGGCCTCAGTCACTTACTAGCTATGTGACCCTGGGCAAGTCACTTGACCATGTTTGCTTCAGTTTCCTCATCTGTAAAATGATCTAGAGAAGGAAATGGCAAACCACTGTGGTTTCTTTGCCAAGAAAACCCAAATGAGGTCATGAAGATATGACTGAAAAATTACTAAACAACAATTGATTGGACTGGGTGACCACTAAGATCTCTTTCAACTCTGAAATTCTGTAGTGATGGTTCTGACCTCATTCTCAAAGAGTGAGACTGGCTACATCTCTTTCAGGGTTCTAGGCTACATCTCTTTCAGGGTTCTAGGCTACATCTCTTTCAGAGTTCTAGGCTACATCTCTTTCAGGGTTCTAGGCTACATCTCTTTCAGGGTTTCAGGGGGTAACCCTGAGGTGTTGAAGGCATCTTTCTAGAATGCCATCAGCTTGATTCTAAAATCTGATGGGTTCCTCCTACTTTGCCATTAATTAATACCTTGATTCCATTTATCCAGTTAACATCAATTAGCTTTTACATATGGATATTTACTTTAAAGATACAGCAAGATTAGAAGTATAAATATATTTATATGTGTGTGTGTGTGTGTGTGTGTATGTACTCTCCCCTATGCTGCTTTGGTCCCTGGGGAGAATGGACTCAGATTTAATACACTTCCTGCATAGTACTGACCCCACCAAATTCACATCTAAAAACTGCATTGTTGCTGAATCAATCCTTTTCTTAGCTTTGAAGCTGGGTCCCAAAGGTTGCTCCTCACTCCTTGGGGCCTCAAGGCTGGCCTGATTGGTTGTAAAATGTGACGTGGCTTCATTACTAGACCTGTATCTCTAGTCTCTTTTGCTTAAAATGAAAGAATGAAAACCAAGGCTTATAACCAAGGCCCACATTCACAGGCCACATGTTGGTCACAGATGAGGTGGGCCAAAGCCTTTGCCCTTACAGCACTGTGTGTTCTCTCTCCAGAACTCCAGCACATAGGAAGAAAGAGTGCCTTTTGAATCCTTCCCAGCCCAAGTTCTGTCTACAGTCAATTAAAAAAAATCTCTTCTTTATCACATGGTTGGCATCATGGAACCAGTCTTAGAATGTGGGGAAATGCTTGCATTAGGATTGTATGAGTTGAGTACTCTGCATATCCTCATAAGGACTTGGCCTATTGGCCAGTTCCTTGTTACTCTATGAAAGTTGGTCCCAAGAGGTTAAGCAATTTACCCCAAGTTAAAGAGATAGTAAGAGGTAGAGCAAAGGTTTGAACCCAAGTTAAAGAGATAGTAAGAGGTAGAGCAAAGGTTTGAACCCATCTTCTCACTCCAGCTCTGGGCTTCTTTCCACTGCACCACACACCTGGACCCTTAGCACCACACAGCAAGCTTTTTATCCCTCAGAGATTGGCTATTATGCTTTGCACATTCACCTTCTCCTCTCCACTAAAGGATGACCTGATGACGTTCCAACTCCCATCACTATTTTTCCTCAGATGACTTCTCCTCCTAAGATGCTAAGGGCCACCTCTCGTCCTGTTCTCTACGCCATTCCTTAGACTTCTTTTGGGTCTCCACCCATCCTCTTCTTTCCTCTGCTCTCTCAGTAAGAGACAACCCCTTTTTGTTGGGGATGAAAGACAAAAAATAACCCCTAATGGTTCCTGCCTTCAGGGAACCCCAGTTCTACTAGGGGAAAATAAAAGTGACATGCATAGATATACCAAGTAATTACAAGAGGGAACAACTGCAGGGAATGACCTTCATGTAGCAGGTGACTGACACTTGACTTGTGCTTTGGAAGAAGCCAGGGATTCTAATTCCTCATACATATTGTGAGACATTCATTCATTCAACAAGTATTTAGGCACCAACCTATCTTTCCAGAGAGAGCTCATGTTACCCCTCCTCATGTACTCTATGTTCCAGCCAAACTGGTGTGTTTGATCTTCTCTCTGCACACCATTTAGTCCAGGGATTTTTCTCTATTAGACTTCCATGTAACTACATCTAAAAACATACCCCTCTCTCATCCTCTCTTTCTCACTCTTCTCTCTCTCTTCTCTCTGTCCTGGAGGAAATTCTACTAGTCTTCCCAGGATATTCATTTTGGCACCTATTCTTGGGAAACACTGTGAGGGTTCATACACCACCCACTCTAGAGCTTGGGTCATCCAGTTACAAGACAAGGACAAGAACACAGCACTTTGGATTCCTGGATTTCTCTTTGACCACAAGGCTCAGACTACCAGTGCTGGATGACAGTCTTTTAGTTGTTGGCTTGATCTGTCCTTCAAGTGCTGGAGCTGGCTTGTATATACTCATGAAAGCTGATTGTTTAAATTTCCCCCAATTCTCTATTTCTCTAGCTACTGTAGGGATCCCTCCAGAGATAACTACTGGTTCCATCTATACCCCCCATCTCCATTCATTCATTTATACATTGATTCATTTATTCATCCATCCATTCATTTAGTATGGTAAAGCTGAAAAATTTGAACATGATGTAGTAAATAGAATACTGGATTTTGGAATCAGGAGACTGAGGTTCAAATCCCAGCTCTTATACTTTCTGACTGTGTGACCATAGGGCAAGTAATTTAACTTATCTGAGTCTCAGCTATTCCAGCTGTAGAATGGGGATAATAATATTTACACTACCAACTTCATGGAGTTTTGATGAGAAAAATGCTTGTTTTGGGAAATCTTGGAGTAAGTGCTACAGAAGTATGAATTGTTTCTCTATCTATGGGGGTAGTAGTTTCTGCCCTGTCTTCCTTGGCTTTTGTAAAAAAACAAATAAGTGCATGACCAGAATGGGGAAAAAGCTTTGTGAACTGTAAAATACTATTGTTACCAAGATAGTCCGTGACCTTGGGTTGGGTAGGTTGTGAAGCAGCCAAATATTGGTCTGACTATTTTTTTTTTTTAGCAAGGCAGTGTGTTCTAGCTCACCAGCATGAATGCTGCCCAAAGGATCTATAGGGGTCTGTGGCTGACTCAGCCCTACCCTTATGTGTTGGTGTCCATGCTTTCCTCTGGGAATATGTGTCTTCTGTATCCCAAGGGCAGTGGAGAAGACTGATGGGGACACGCTGATCTCTGGGTGTTGGAATGGCAGGAGAGTGTCAAGGGGCTCTTCCAATCTGATCAGGTCATGGGGCTGGGGCAGGGGAGAGGGCAGGGGGGAAAGGAGAGAAGAAGCACTAATAGAATTGGCCTCAGAGCAATCTGGTTGGACTATTGTCAGAACATAACTATTGTCAGAATATGAGTATGTCCTTAATAGTAAAGATTCCTGTCTTGGGGGTCACATTTTAGAAAGGACAATGACAAATTGGAGTGAGACAGCACGAGGTACCATTGGTACAAAATGTACTGATTTGTACTAAAATCTACTAAATTGTACTAAAATGGTATAAAAATTTTATACCATTGGTATAAAAACCAGTTGAAGAAATGGGATACTTGGCCTCAAGAGGAGAAGATAAATTCAAATAGATAAATTCAAAATGTGAATTGTCTTTGAGTATCTGAAGAGCTAGATAGGATCCCTGGGGAAGGAGAGAAGGGAAAGAAGGAGGAGAGGGAAGAAGTTAGAGAGAAGCAGATTTGGTTTTGACATAAACAAAAATTTCCTAACAATTTAGAGCTGTCCAGAAGTGAAATTAGCCAGTGTTGGTAGATAGTAAGTTCCCACCACTGGCCGGATGATTCTTCGTGAGGGTTGCTATTGAGGAGTTTTTAGTTCAGGTACAGATTGGACGGGATGTACTGTTAAGTCCCTGTGACTCAACAAGGGCAAGGCACATAACCCCATTTGCCTCAGTTTCCTCATCTGTAAAATGAGCTGGAGAAGGAAATGGCAAAACACTCCAGTATCTGCCAAGAAAACCCCAAATGGGGCCACGGGGAGTTGGATGTATCAGAAAAACAACAGAATAACTACCACAAAGACCTAATTCAGGCCAGTCCAGTGAGTCAGGTTCAGGACTGGAATGCAATGAGGCACTTGTGGCCCATAAAATATTTAACAAAGAGAGGTTTACTCAATCACAAAAAAGATGGATAAGGATAAATAGTGATTCAGGTAGAATCAGCACTCCCCTCTGCCTCTGCCTCTGTCTCGGCTGTAGCATCCCATCAGAGACGTGTGGTGACTCACTCAGGGAAGAATATTTATTCAGGCTGAAGCATCCTGACTCCTCCTGGGCTGGGCCTTTCTTACCTCAGGCAGCCAGGGAGCCCTAATAATAATAGCCACCAATTCAAATCTTAATCCCCTAGAGCAAGAAAATGCTGAGAGTGGCCTCAGAATGACCAGCTCTTTCAAATTCTTTGATAATAATAATGAAAATAACGACACATCCCATTTCCACTAACAATTTACTATCTACGAAGTGTCTTTTTTTCCCCACTACAGCCCTTTAAGGTAAGTAGAGAATTAGATCTGTGAAGGAAAGATTGGGTCTGGATCATTTCATTTTAGTATCCCCAGGACTGAGCACAGGGTCCTGTGCATAGCAGAAAGTTAATATTTATTCTTTTTTTTTCCTTATTGGAGGGGGGAAGGTAGGACATTTGGGGTTAAGTGACTTGCCCAAGGTCACATGGCTAATAAGTGTTAAGTGTCTGAGGCTGGATTTGAACTCAGGGATGGTGCTCTAGTCACTGTACTATCTAGCCACCCCCAAAGTTAATATTTATTGAGTTCAGGACAGGGGTCTATGTTCCCATTTTATAGGAGAGAGAACAGATTCATATAAGAGAGCTGATTAGTCTAAAGGTCACCAATGGTCAGCAGCAGAGCTAGGTAAGACAGGAACTCGGATATCCTGGTTCCATACCCAGGGTTGTTGGTTTGTTTGTTTTTCCCATACTGCCCTTTATGCTGGCAAAGACAGAGTTGCTGGTCAGCAATGAGGTGTTATCCTGGGCTGCCTTGAGGGCCCTAATCAGTTGTTGACAAAGCACCTGAGTTACAGGTGAAGGCCAGGGACTGTGCTTTTCAACACTCTTGCCTCTGGAGGGGAGAAAGCCTGAGAGGAGGCTTACTCAGGGCATGCAGAGGCCAACAGCTGGATTCCCATTCCCTGCAGTTCTGTGCCTGTAACCTTCTCTTGGCCTCTCCGACAGTACATAAATATTCACTAGCCCCAAAGGGGGGGTGGGGAAGGAAACTCACTTTCCAATGGGTCTCCTGGCTCCCTCCCATTTTCCAGTGGGCAGAATTCATGTTTTAAGGTATTTGAACAGTGTGCAGGACACTTTCCTCATTGCCCACTGAATCAATGATGCTCATACCTGTCTCATTCTTAGAAATAAGAACAAGTCCTTGTTTTTGCAGAACTTTCTGTTAAAAAGCACTTTGCAACAGCCCTGGGAGATGGAATGTGCACAATTATTTCCCTCTCCACTACTTTTCTCCCTCATTTTAGAAAGAATGAAAACGAAACCTTAGCTTTGCAATGTAGGGCAAATCACTCTCCCTCTGAAGCTCTGCCACCTCTTCTGAAAGTGGGGATCATAATACCTGTCCCATTTTCCACATGGGCACACAGATTATTGGACTTGAGAAGGTTCTTAGAAATCATCTGGCCCAAATATGTTATTTCACAGAAGGGGAAACTGAGGCTAAGAGCTATTCAAGGCCACAAGAGCGGAAGCAGTAGAAATGGTCACATTTCAAAGAATGAACACACTCTGAACCTCACCACACTTCTGCTCTTGTAATCAAACTACAAGTCTCTGCTGAGCTACAAGCATGCTCTACCGGGTATCAAGAAAGTCAAATTCAAGCCCCAACACTACCTCGAACTCTCTGTGGGACGTTAGACAAGTCATTTCCATGTTCTGGACCTCTTTAAAAGGAGGGAGAGTTGTGCTAGATGACTTTTAGGTTTTCTTCTATCTCTGACATTTTATGGTGCATGTCTGACCTTGGACTAGTTTACGCTGTAGGAGGTGAGTTATGAAATGTCAGAATTGGAAGGGACTCTAAGAATGATCTGGTCTACCCCTACCCCCACCCCCTCACACACACACACACACACACACACATTCACACACATGCACACACACACACACTCACACACACATTCTCTTTACAGGTAGGCAATCTGAGGTCCACTGAGTAGGAAGGATTTGCACAGGATCCTGTGACCTTCTGTGTGTGAGAATTCATTATTCAGAAGATAATCTTGGGCAGATGGGAAGTGAAGCAAAGAAATGCACTGATTATTTATTTTCATGCTTCCCTCTGATCATGTTTTCTGTATTAGATCTCTGCCTGGGGAGAACCTGAATAAGGTCCCTGCTCCCCCCACTCCTCATCCTCATCCCAGGATGCAGCCGGGCACACAGCAGACATTTCAAAGAGAACATCTCACTGACAGACTGTTGGATGTCTTCAATTCCATCATGTCATTAGGTCTGAATTTAAATCCAAGCTGGGTAACATTAGGCAAGTCTTTCCCCACTCTGGACCTCTCAAAGTGAGAGGAAGGATGATATCTGCCATTCCCAGCTCCTGTCCTTCCAGCTCTGCCATTCTCTGTTCTGAGGACCCTCCCAGTTTTGACATTCCTTGTTCCAAGGCTTCTTCTGCCTGCTCTGATACTGTGTTCTAAGGTTCCTTCTAGTTCTAAGAGTCTATGTTTTACGTTCACCCCTGTATACTTTCCTGTCCTTTTGGATGTGCCCTCCTCCCCAAAGTGCAGTGTTGCTGAGGTTCATTACCTTTCCAATTCTGATTGTCTATAATCTGTGTTCTAAGGTACTTTCCTGCTCTCAAATTTTTGTTCTAAGGTCCCTTTCCTCTCTGATATTCTATGTTCACTGGGTCATGGATTTACATCTGAAAGAGACCATAGAGGCCAGTTAATCAACCCCTTCATTTTTATAGATAAAGAACTTAGCCCTGAGGAGTTCAAGTGACTTGCTCTGTGCCACACAGGAAGTAAATGGCCAAGTCGGAATTCAAAAGTAGGTCTTCTGACTAGCACCCTTTCCTTTGTACCACCCACTGCCTCCATTTCTCAGATCCCTTCCATCTTTACCTTTCTGGGTTTTAAGGTCCCTTTGAGAGTTGACATTTTTGGCTTGTGGATTCTTTGACAGTGCCCAGGCAGATGCCGTCTTTCCTATGCAAAGAGCAATGATGCCTCTGTCCCTGCTGGCTGCCCTCTCTCTACCTTTGTGTACTTTCCTGTGGTTGCTCTCACTCAGGCTTCCCAACAGACTGTCTTTTCAGATCCAAAACCCCCCAGGGTCCAGCCCCACAGGCTTGGCTTTTTTGTCTTTCGAGGAAACTCAGAGGCAAACCGTTCCTTGTAGATCTCTCTCCTTCTAACCTTAGTCCAGAGAAGCCCCCAAATTCCAGGTAAAGATGGGTCTAGAATGTAGGTTCTCTTTGGGGCCCAGGGCAGTAGGAAATCTTTGAAAGGGGCTTTCTCCTGCTCACTCATCAACCCCAAGGGTGTGTCCCGCCCAGGAAACCTCAGATGTAGGCTGGTAGCCAAGCCAAGCCACAGGGACTGTCTGGGAGTCTGAATGAAGCTTGGCCTCAGACTACACATGGGACAGGATATAGGGCTGGTATTTGGGCAGCAGATTTGTCAAGTGGGTGAATCATAAGACCACAGAATCACAGGATGTCAGAGTTACATGGAATCTTAGCATTCATTAAACCTTATTTTACAAATGAGAGGAAAAGATCCAGAAAAGGGAAATTACTTTCCCAAGGTCATTATAAGTAGTGAGTTTCAAAGCCAGCATGGGGAAATTTAAATGGAGATTTATAAACTTTATCCATCCATCCATCCATCCATCCATCCATCCATCCATCCATCCATTTATTTTCTTATTTATTCATCTACCTATCTATCCATCTATCCACTGATCTATCTGCATTTTATGATTTGGCAGGAGGATATGGAAGGAGCCTTGAAGTAAGTGGATCTGGGTTTGAGTCCTATGTAGTTGAGTTGACCTCAGCAAGTTATTTAACTTCTTTGGGGCTTAACTTTCCCATCTTTAAATTGGGGATAATACTTGATTTGTTTCTCTTTCAGGCTCATCCCAAGGAAAGTGCTTTGTAAACTGTAAAGCCTTATAGAAATGATAGTTGTTATTTTAATGGCAGTCAGATAATTACCAGCTTCTGCTGTTCCACTATTCCTCCCTCCTTCTCCCTCCCTATTCTTGTTAGACTCAATAGTGGGAAAGACATTAATATACTCATTCACATTGAAATTTATGTAACGGTGCAACTGGGAAACAAGATGCATAGGCAATGGGGTATAGAAATCCATCTTGCCCTACAAGAAAGTAAGGGGGGATTGGGAGGATATAAGAGAGAACAGATTGAGGGAAGGGGTATTCAGTATGCTTGCCATCTTGAGATGGGAGTAGGGGAGAGATGAGAAGAAAATCTGTAACTCAAAATCTTTGTGAAATGAATGTTGAAAACTAAAAATAAAATTTAAAAATATCACATACACAAAAGAAATTTATGTAACTGATAAGGCTTAATTTATGACATCTTCTGGAGTGGTGGTGGTAAGAACGTCTCATTTAAAAGTTTAGAGGGTAAATGAAATAAAGTGTTAATGGTAGAAATTGAGCCATAATGGCAGAGACTGAGATAGGGGATTGTAACAAGCTAGAGGGAATCCTGAGGAGGATGACCAGAGAGAATATCAAACATTAAGAAAATAAGGAAGGATAGTCTTGAGAAAAGAAGACTCTGGAAGACTTAATATTGCCTTTCAGTGTTTGAAGGACTATCCTGAAGAAGGCAATTGGTCCCAGAAGACAAAACCAAAACCAAGGAGGGGCAGTATAACTCTTTATGGCCCTTTCCATTTCTGAGTCTCCATTTCCTTCTCTTTGGAGTGAAGAGATTGGACTAAGCAACTCTAAGAACAGGAGTCTGATTTCAGTTCAGTCCAATGTGAGCTTCTTGAGGACAAGGACAGTCTCACTGTTGTCTTTATATCTTTAAAGTCTTGCACAGTGTCTAGCATATGCTTGTTGATTGAGAGACAACATGGTATGGTGGATAGGATTCTGGTCTTAAAGTCAGTAAGGCCTGGGTTCAAATTCCTAGTTGTGTGACACAGGACAAGTCATCGAAACCTTGGACACCTCATCTGTAAAGTGAGATGGTTGGACTCAGTGGTATCCAAGGTCCCATAGCAACAGAAGGAAACACTTCCCACTAATCGGAGCTGTCCAGCAATGGTGTTTGTATTTCTGGAGGATGAAGTCTGTCATTATTGGTATCCAAGTAGAATACAGATAATCCCATCAGAAAGTTTGTAAAGTCTTGTGCTGGGTGACCAGCCTCTGAGGTTTGTTCCAACTCTGGGATCCCAGGACCCTATGAGTCTGCGCAAGAGAAGCCTTTTTCTATCGTTGATCCTCAGCGACCTCATGTGTAAAATGGAGACAATCATCCCCATCTCATAGGATTGTCGTAAGGAAAATACTCTATATTAAAGCTATATGAATATTTCCACCATGCACCTCACCAACTCCTCACCCCAAGCTCTGGTCATCAAAGTCTGGGCAATGAGAAAAATTTACTCTCGTAAAGCTTGAAGTAATCACTCATAATACCTTTGGTAGACTATAGAACCTTCACAGTTCAGGGAGGCCTCTTCTGGGGACCAGTTGCTTTTCCAATGTATAACCAATAGGTGGCAGAATAGTCTAGGCCATTCCAAATCTCCTGGGGAAAGAGCAACCAGCATCCCTCCATCCTGCTCTCTCTACTTGTGGACCTTGGGCATGGTAGTTGGGATGTGTCTCCATCCTGAAACAAAGGACCCCCACCCCAAGTTCATAAAGGCCCTTCCACTCAACCTAGCTTATTTAATTTGTAGTAGAGAATGCTTGGCAGAGGGTGTGATTACTGTCTTCCATCTCGGAACAGTTGTGAGTTAGACACTATTATTATCCTCATTTCTAGTTGAGGAGACTGAAGCAAATCAAGGCTATGTGATTTGCTCAGGGTCACACATACAGTAAGTGTCTGAGGCCACATTTGAACTCAGGTCTTCCTGACTCTAGGCCCAACATTGCACTATCAAGTTGCCTCTGATCACACCTACTTCTACCTAGAGGACTCCCAAGGGAAGAAAAGCCGTAGAATCTTAGAATGTTAGTGCTAAAGTAAACTGGAGAGATCACGAGTACAATCCCCTCATTTTACAAATGTGTAAACTGAGGCCCAGATAGGTAGAGTCATTTGTCCATGGTCACATAGATATAAAGTACCAGAACTGATGATTCAAACCAAGGTCTCCTAACTTTAAGTTCAATATTTTTCCTCTTTCTGAGGTCCATCCTTTCAGGCCCAATGCCTGGGTCAGACCTGCTGTAAGTGCCCCATGAAGTTCAAGATGTTTCTCTTGGTGGTTTCTTACTGTTAGTTTTTCCTCCCTACCTCCCTCAAAACCCATTCCTTCCTCCTCCCCCAGGGTGTTTATACACCTCAAATATTTGTGAACCATTATTCCATCCCCAGAGCTTACTGTGGGCAGTCAAGCCATACACCAGGGCTCCCTTTAATTATTCCTTAAATGTCTGCCCCAGCCGCTTGGCCATGTGAGTCTGTAGAGGATGTAGCTTACCCCAGAAGAGGAGAGAACATGGCAGGGCAGAGCCAAAGGGACCTTAGAGCATACAACAAAGAATATCAGAGTTGGAAAGAACCTTAGAACTTAGAACATCAAAGCTGGGAGGAACCTCAGGACAGTGAATGTAGGTAATCTTAAACAAAATATCATGTGAGCCAGCAGGAAGGTGGGGCTAAGGGAGGGGACTTTAGGACACAGAATGTCTGAGCTGGAAGGAACCTTAGAACTTACAAAGTCAGAACCTTAGAACTTAGAAATTCATAGTGCCTTCCCTCTGTTGATTATTTCTAATTTGTCCTGTCCAGAACTGCGAAGGACCTTAGAATTCAGACTGTCAGAACTGGGAGAAATCTTTGACCACACAATACCAGAGATGTAGGGGACTTAAAGGGTGAGCTGAGGGGTGACAGTGGGGGGAATCTCTAGGCCAACTACCTTGTTTTACAAATGAAGAAACTGAGGCCCAGACTATCGAAGCAACTTCCCTAATAATATAATTATTATATATAATACATATTATATCATATTGTGTTATATATAATAAATATATAATAATAATTATGCTGTGATTGAGGAGCAGAGGTGACAGTAGAATCCAAGTCTTCTGAGTTCTAGTCTAATACTCTATCCATGATATTCTATTGCTTTTTGCCTCCATAGATCCTTACTCTCGCACCCAAGACTGCTTACTTTCACCTTGACTTCCCTTTTCAGTGATGCCTTAAATCAGTCAATTGACCAGTCAGCACATATTTCCTGAGCTCCTGCTCACATGTAGCTTTGTACTAGGCATGGTTGTCAGGAGAGTTGAGTTTGATTCCTACATTCTTACAAGTCCTGTACCCTTTCCACCATGGCGGCTGGATCTCAATTGAAATGCCATCACTCCATACTAGAATATTTCTATGGGGGTAGGGGGAGGAGAGGATTCCAGGGAGCTGCTGGGAAGAGAGGTACCCGCCCAGTGGGGAGGTGACCCTGGGCAGCTTGTGCAAGGTCCAGCCGGTTAGTCATAGCGGTTGGGTACTGGAGAGATCGGTGACGTCATTCCACATCCTGGGCAGTATGACTTCTTCCTTGAAACTCTATTGGGGGCATGGGGGGATCTGTTCTAGTCTCTAGTGACTCAGGCTTCACAGAGGAAAGACCTCCCCCTTGAAGTCATAAATCTAATAGGAGTTCAAGAAATTAGAGCTAGACAGGGGATCTTGGAGTTAATCTAGTTTATTCCCTCATTTCACATATAAGGAGACCAAGACTCGGATTTGCCCAAGGTTGCACAGGTAACAAGCAGCAGAACATAGATGGTAACCCAGCATTGCTGACCCCCAATCTAGCACCCTTTCCAATACACACTGCTGATTTTCCCTTTGGCAGAGACTTGCCCTGTTTTCCCTCCCATGACTACACATTCCTGTGTCTCTAAACCCCAGACTGGGGGAGGCTGGGAAACTCTGCTGTCTCTGATGTGTGTATGTGGGAAGGAATGCTGTTGTCTCCACAAAACCTGTCCCCCAAAGTGGCGAAATCTCACCCTCCAGTCTATACCTGTCCCTCTGCTGGTCGCTCCAGCTTCTTCTCAAATTCCTCCCCTCTTTCCTTCATCTCTTCAATGGGCCCCTTGGAATCTTTCCTTTTGGCTCAGAAGGTGGCTTCATGGGGCTGCCCAGGCACCGGGCTATGGAGGAGGAGGAGGTGTTGGAAGGAGATGAGGACCTCTCAGGAGGCTGAAGTTGATGCCAGAGAGCTAGAAGGAGGAGAATGGATGCATGATCTCCCCATGCTCCTCTGACCTCCAGCCAGGGTCTAGACCTAGGCAGGTTTTCAGAGACTGCAAAGGGAAGGACAGCTTAGCTGGATGAGATAGCCCCCAGAAAGTCAGAGTCAGCCTCCCGGGGGACCCCCAAAATGCTGTAGGAAGGGGGCTGGGCTAGCAGACAGGAAGCCTGAGTTTGTGTCATGGTGTGGGGTTTTTGCCCTCCTTCTTTAAGACTCCGCTTCCTTCACTGTAAAATCAGGGGGTAGATGAACTGATCTTAAAGGTGCTTTCTTTCCAGACCTTCCACTCTCAGGTTTGTTACAAGGATCAAAGGGAGATAGTAGTTCTTAAGCGCTTAGCATAGTGCTTAGCATAGAGTAGGGACCTATTCTATATTTGTCCCTTCATTTCCCGTCCTCCATGTTCGGAATTCTAAGGTTCCTCCCAGGTCTGGGGCAGTAGAGAGAGCCACAGATCAGAAGTCAGGAGATCTGTGCTTGAAGCTCAGCTTTGCACTTACCTAGTTCTATGACCTAGGGTTTGTAGCTTGTGTTTGCAGGTTGTCTCCCACAGGAGACTGTGAGCTTCTCAAGAGCTCAAGCTGTCTTTTGTCTCTTTGTAACTTCAGAGCTTGGCACAGAGTAACTGCTGAATAGATGTTTATGAATGCCAGAGCTGCAAAGGACCTTAGTATTTACCCTGACAGACAGGGCTCCTTCCAGCTCTGACATTCCCTGTTCTAAGACCCCTTTAGCTCTGGCATTCCCTCTTCTAAGGCCCCTTTAGTTCTGGCATTCCCTGTTCTAAGGCCCCTTTAGCTCTGACATTCCCTGTTCTAAGGCCCCTTCCAGCTCTGAAATTCTTTGTTCTAAGGTCCCTTTTAACTCTGACACTCCCTGTTCTAAGATGGCTCCCAGCTCTGACATTCCCTGTTCTAAGGCCCTTCCCAGCTCTTCCATTTTATGCTCTAAGGCCCCTCTCAGGTTTTCCATTCTATGCTGTAAAGTTCTTCCCAGGTCTGTTTTAGGGCTCCCTCCCAATTCTAACATTCTCTGTTTTAAGGTTCTTCTGGGCTCTGACATTTTCTGTTCTAAGGTCCCTCCCAGCTCCATAATCTTAGCAACTTTTACCTCAGACATACTGCATTCTAAGGATCTTTCTAGCCTGATGTTCTGTATTCTCAAGGCCCTTCCAGTTTTGCATTCTCTCTTCCAAAGCTCCTTTTACCTTTGATATTCTGTGTTCTATGGCCCCTCCGACTTCTAACATTCTAAATCATTGCACTACCGTTGTCACCCTATTCATCTTGAAGACCGTCTAACTAGGAGGAACCTAGCTTTAGATCAAGCTCTCTGGGAATATGGGTGGGTTCCCTCAAATCTGCCAGTCCCTGCCAAGGCCTTCTGTGGATTTGTTCTGGGACATGCTAAGTTATAGAGCTGTAACTAAGGCTGGACAACTGGGGCTTTTCTCTAGGGTGCTGAAATTTATGTGGTCCTGACAGTACCAGTTTCCAAAATGCAGAAGGGGTTCCAGTCAAGCTCAGTACCTAGGCAACATGAGGAGTTGAATCAATAAGATACTAGTTAGCAAGGGTACCACAATCTCTAGCTATGATTATGTTAAGTGATAAAGGAACCATATTATTGGATTTCCAAACCAGGTAACTCACACTGTAGTTAAGTCATATTTCATAATTGGTTTCTTCCCCTTTCCCAATATCCAGATACCCCTAGCCAGATGAATATTTTGTTAGCTTGCTTCCCTGCTCAAGGACTTTTAGTGACCTTCTCACAACAGAATATGTAAAATCTAAGACCAGGATTCAAGACTATTCACCTTTCCAGCCTCATTTCTCACTACTCCCTTCACTATACTTTGTAATCCATGCTGTAATACCTACATACACCTGATTCATCCTGTCTTCCAGTTCTTTGGCACATAGTAGTCATTCTGTCTATTCCAGAAAAAATGTTCTCCCCTAGTCTTTTCCAACTTCCCAAATTTTAACTAGCCTTCAAGTTCAAATTTCATCTCCTCCAGGAAGCCCACTGGCCCCTGACATTTTCGGCTTATATCTTTCTTATTTTCCTGAATTCCTGAAGGAGCTGTAGTATCTTTGTTCTCTCTATCTGGCAGATACCACGTCTTATCTTGCATTGCCAGTGATCATATGACATCACCCTTCATCTCAAAAAGCCTTCAGTGGTTTCCCATTGTCTGGCCAAGTAATAGAAACTCATGGTTCTCTAATATCTGGTTCCAGCCTAGCTTTCTGTCCTTATCTCATATCATTTCCTTTCCCATATAAACTCTGTTCTAGCCAAACTGGACTGCTTTTCATTCTCTGTTCTCATCCTGCCTTGTACCATCATTTCTTTACTCATGACTTCCTTGGGGCCTTCAATGGGCTCTTCCTCTCCTTTCATCCCCCTTTTAAAAATTCCCTCCATCTCTCCAAGGACCATCACAGATACTGCCTCCCCAATGAAGCTGTCTCTGCTCACCTCTGTTCACCAGCTAAATATGCTCCTTGCCTGCTCAAATTTCTCATAGCCGTTTGTGTGGACCTTTTCTTTGTACCTACATGTCTTCTTCCCTGGTGTAATGGAAAGAATATTGACCTTCTCATTTCAAGGTTTGTGTTCTAGTCCTGACTGACGTTTAATAAGTGAGGGAATCCAGACAAGTCACTTAACTCTTTTTCATTCCCCCCCCACAGCACATATCCAATCAGTTGCCAGTTTTGTCATTCTATAAGCACAGCATAAATGAAGAGTTGGAGAGGCCAACTAGTTCAATCCCCTCATTTTGTAGTTAAGGAAACGGAGTTTTTGAGAAGTTAAATGACTCGCCCAGGGTCACACAGCTTGTCAGTGTCCAAGGTGGGAACTGAACCCAGATATTTTTGGTTCTAAGGACAGTACTCTTCCCACTGTGCCAGATGTTTCAACTTCTTCCATATAATGTATCCTTTTCAGTACTCATGCAGACAATATTTGGATCTAGTCCCTCATCATCTTTTTTCCTGGGCCATTACAGTAACCTCCTAACTGGTCCCTCTGCTCAGGTGTCTACACAGTCTAGTCCATCTTTTACTGAGATACCAAAGTAAACTCTGGTGGTTGCCATTATCTTATCATCAAATGAGATAATGCTTGTAAATTACTTATAGTGCTTGGCACCCAGTAGGTGCCTAATAAATGCTATTCCTTTCTCCTTCCTTCCACCTGTATCTAGGATCAAATCCAAACCCTCCTGTTTGGCATTGGAAGTCTTCCATAGCCTGACCAGTTTCTACCTTTCTGATCTTCTCACATACAACTTCTTATTCCTTACACTCCACACTTCTTCATTTCCCATCTCCGATCTTTCACTCTGTCCAGCTTCCATGGTTTCAATGCACGTCATTCTTGTCTCTTCCTCTTGTAATCCCTGGGGTTCTGACAAGACTGAGCTCATAAGCCACTTTCTTCAGGAAGTCTTTCCTATTCCCTAGAGCTGAGTTCCTTCCCCTCTGAGGTTACTTTACATTTATTTCATATGCCCCTATATATGCATATATGTTCTCTTCCCTAAGAATGTAAGCTCCCTGAGGTCAGCATAGTTTCATTTTTGTCTGTGCGTTCCCAGTCCCTAACACAGTATCTAGCACATTTGTGGCTGTTGTTCAGTTATTTTCAGTTGTGCCTGACCTATTGTGACCCCATTTGGGATTTTTTTTTACAAGGATATTAGAGTAGTTTTCCATTTCCTTCTCTGATTCATTTTACAGATGAGGAAACTGAGGCAAACATCATTAAGTGACTTGCCCAGGATCTCACAGCTAGTAAGTATCTGAGGCCAAATTTGAGCTCATGAAAATTAATCTTCCTGATTTCATGCCTGGCATTCTATCCCCCATGCCACCTAGCACATAGTAAGCAATTAGTAAGTGCTTGTTGATTGTTTGATTTGATTGATCCTCTGGCTGTAAAATGGAGACAGTCATCTTTATACTACGCATCTCACAGAGGATTTTGGGGAGAGCATGAAAGTGTAAAAGCTATAGAAATGGATGTTGTTTTTATTATCATTGTTTTTCTAAGGATGCCCCAGGCTTATTAATGGGCTCTCAGTGAAGGGAGTGGGGCTCAGGGAAGGATGTGGAGGTGTGCTGATAGCATGTTGAAGTGATTAGTGGCTCAGTGAGGGGGTGGGAGCTCAGGGAGGAAGCTGGGTGGGGAGGGGAATGAGCCCCACTCATTGAAGTGAGGAGAGGTTAATAACCAGAAGTAAATTTAGGAATTCCTTGCTGCCAGGGTTTTGGGAATCACCCATGTACTATTTTTAACATATTCTTATTGATACTGTTTATTTTTTATCACTTCATTTCCTAATATGTTTCCCTCCCTCTCCCAGAGAACCATCCCTCGAAAGAAAGACTGAAAAAGAGGGGAAGAAAAGCAAGTCTGACAGCAACATGCTGTGTTTCTACTGTGACTCCAGCAGGAAAGGTTGTGGTGGTAGAGTCTCAGCTATGTGTTTTAGTGGACAGAATACAGACTTGGAGTCAGGAAGTTCAGAACTTTTGGACACTTACTTAGCTATGTCAATTAAACCACTGTCTGCCTCAGTTTCCTCTTCTGTGAAATGGGGATGATAATAGCAACCACGTCATAGGGTTTGTTTGTGAAGATCAAGTGAGGTAGTAATAGTGTTTTGCAAACCTCACCATGCTGTGGAAATCTTAACTATGATTGCTGTCATTATTATTATCATTTAGGGCAAAACTAGATTATTGTAGTTATTTTATTTCTGCTATTGTCATTGTTCTTTCCATTTACATTGTAGAAATTTTGTATGTGATTTTCCTGGTTCTCGTGACTTTACTGCTATCAGTTCATGTCTTTTCATTTAAATCTTCTCTAGGAGCTGGAGAAGGAAATGGCAAACCACTCCAGTATCTTTGCCAAGAAAATCCCAAATGGAGTCATGAAGAGTCAGACAGGATTGAAATGACTGAAGAACAACAATATTCATCAGTTTTCATCGCTTCTTCCAATGCAGGAATATTCTAGTGTATGCACATACCACAATTTACCCTTCCCCAATCAATGGATATCTACTTGGTTTCCAGTTCTTTGCCACCACAAAAAGTGCGACTAAGAGTATTTTGGTGTATATGGGACCTTGATTTCTCACTGGGGTTTCTCTCCATTGAATGTAAGCTCCCTGAGTCCAAAGACGGTTTCATTTTTGTCTTTGTATCCAAAATGCCCCCCACCGTGACCAACACAAAGTAGGTGCTTAACAATAAATGCTTGATGCCTGATTTATAGACTTATTTATGACTCAGAAGCATTTAAATTCACCTTAAAATGCATTGAGAGGGTTACATGCACCACATAATGTTGCTCTTAGGATGACCAAGCACCCTTAATGTTTTAGTGTAGGGCAAGATTCCCAAGGGAAGCTGACATTTGGCCCCCCCAGGGACATGTTGCTTTAAGCCTGTTCTACTTTACATTCCCTCATCTCAAAGCTTCTCTATCTCATCTGGTGTCTCACAGCCTGGGGGCCAGTCACCATTCAATGACTCATCAGCATCAGTTAAATTAAGGAGGAATGAGGAGTTCTTCCCCACATGACTTAATCTGCAAATGTCATATCACTGTGTGACCTTGGGCAGGTTTTGTGCTTTTCTGGGTCTCAAGTTTCCCCATTTATAGAATGAAGAACTTAGATAAGATGATTTGTCT
>CM053596.1:95261519-95283948 GCA_028646575.1 Pseudocheirus occidentalis
TTCTTCCATGCTTTCCTTTCTAACATTATCTTTCATTTATTCTGTGCACACCTTGTATGTACCTATTTATGTATATAGCATATATTTTTTCTTCTTCAACTTAAACTGGCTTCTTGGTTCCCCAGTACATGATTGCTACTTGTTCCCCAAGAGATTTGGAATAGCTTTGAAGGGTTAGGGGTGGTCACCTAATGCTATAGTTCATGAACTCCTATCCATGTGCTTCCTACCATGTTCATTATTTGATATCAATTAAGTTAGCCTGACTTAATTAACTTTTATAAATGGATATTTACTATGGTATTATAGTTGGTACTGAACAACCCCCTAAATATTAGTCCTACTACAAAGTCCAGGGGAAAATGTGTTTACGCTTAGAGAAGAAAAGTATGTATGAAAAGAGTAACTCACAGCTCCTAGTTTCTGGTAATTCTTTTCTTGCCTTTGTGGAATACTCCTGCAATTCTCCTTAGGAATGGTATGGCCTTTCTGCTGGCTTCTTCACTGAACCTTGGCTTTGTCTTATGCCATCAGGTTCAGCCTGTCCCCAGATTCCAACATAGATACCGGAATCAACATTTCTGGGAGTGCTGCTGGGATGCCATTGGGAAGTTCAAGTTTTTTTCAGATCCTTAAAGCTAACATCAGGCCAGAGTTGGAACAAGAAGAGACTGAGGTCAAGGCTGAGGACAAGATCTTTTTTCTTTCCTTTCCCCCTTCAGAAATTCCTTCTCAGGGGTTTGGGTGGAAGATTTCCAGCCTGAGATGCCAGACACTGACATCCCCAGGCTACAAAATGGTCTGCTATTTTATAGATGAGCCACAAGGCATGGTTCAGCCAGTCTGCACATATTTCTGGTATGAGATCTCTTTAGTTCATCCATTGACTTTCAAGGACATCTAAATTAATCAGGGCTTTTTTCCACTCTTAGTCTAAAACCAATAATTTAGTAATTCAGCCCAAAAATTCTCACTTGTTTAAAATATCTATCACAGTGTAGCATATTATTATTTACTTCATGCAAGATGGGGTAATTTGGTTGATTGACTCCATTGATTACCTCTCTTATAAGTATATGTTGTCTCCCCAACCGGAATGTAAGAAAGGATTGTTTTTGCTTTTTCTTTGTATTCCAGCATTTGGCACAGTGTCTTTCAAATAGTAAATGCCTAATCAATGCTTGTTGGCAGATTGGTTGGCATAGTCATATATGATAAGTTGATAGATTTCAAATTGGAAGGGACATTAAAAGTCTTGTAGTCCAATCCCTTTATTTTGTGGATAAAGAAACTGCAGTCCAGGGAGAAGTGACTTACACAAGGTAACACAGGCAGCAAATGACAGAGTTAGGATCTGACCCCATGATCTCTGACTCCAAAACCAGTATTCTTTCTACTATACTGTCTAGAAGATTTTAGTCTAATAAGAAGGACAGATATGTGCACAAATAAGGGTAATACAGGGTAAGATGCAATGGGGTCAAAAGAGAAGACAAAGTACTTGAGGACAATTATTATTTTTTATACACTCCAAGAGCAATTAGATAAATAAGTGCTTTCAATCTCCTTTCATTGTAAATAGCAAAGCCCCTTTGTACAGGCAACTTTTTGCCCTTCCCACCTAAGGAAATGGATTTGGAGTGATTCTCTATGGGACCAATAATCATAAATACCATAGCCCTAGCAGGGACAGTGGGAAGGAGAGAAGTATGAAATGGCAGTGGGACTGGAACCCCATCCTGGTACGTGCAAGTTGTCCATATCTCAGTGAGGAGGTTGGACTGGATAACCTCTAAGATGCTTATCAGCTCTAAAATTCTAATGAATAAGAACTTTAAAAAGCTACAGATCTCTCTCCTAAGCATCATGCTATTGAAAGGACACTAGAATTGGAGTCAGCATAAGAAGATTCCTGTCCTAGCTTTGTTGCTACTTTATTGACCTAGAATGAATCATTTTCTTAGAATCTGGGACATTCATTAATTCAAAAATATTCATTAAACACCTACTGTGTGCCAGACACTATGAATGGCACTGAAGAAACAAATGTAAAAATTAACAAAATCCCTGACTTCCAGAAATTTACAATCAAATGGGATTAGTGGTAGGTGGTTATGACATAGTGCTTTGACAGATATGTGTAATAAAGACTGGAATATGAGTTAAGTGGGTGGAGAACAATATCCTTGTTTCTCTAGCTTAACTTTTGTTCTAGATGAGGTATATTTGCATGCTTGACTGGAAAGGATCATGGATCTTACCTTTAGTTATCTGTAACAGAGGACGTTGATCTCTACAAAGGCATAAGAGTTGAAAAGAAAAAACTTAATCTCAGCCTTGGAGCACTTAGTCTGGCTTTTGTTAGCTGGCTTGTCTTGGGGCAGCTATGACTAAGGAGCTGAAATCATTCTCCCTTATCAGGCAGTAGTTCTGACCATTATGGCTTGGAAAGACCAGCTGACATAGCTTGGATGATCCTGAGGAGATGAGTCCAGAACCAAGCCCAGTGATCAGCATAGCACCAGAGGAACAATGCACCTACTAGAGAGATACCACAGATCCAGTGAGAGTCACATGGTAACATCACCAGAAGACCTTGTGGGCCTGTAGTGTTGAAGGTGTGAGTTGCTTCTCCACATGTGTGTCCTGACCATACTTGTTCCTTATGTGTATGTCTTGTATGTGTGATTCCTATCTGTGCTCCCTTTCCCTACTGATGGCATGTGTGTTTGTGGGACATCTCGCCCTAGCTTTATGGGAGGAATGACTTACTGAAAATTGTCTTAATATACTATTACCTTAAATGACTTTACTTTGAACCAATTGTATTTGCTAGTCAACTAGAAAAAAAAGTAAAATCATCAGGAGGAGTTTGTGTACCATTGAGTAGATATAGACCCACACAGTGCCTTGAACCTGGGGTGCTCATTTCAGGACTCAGACCCCTTGAGAAGGTGGTATCTCAGGTGTCCCACCCAGCTAAGCATGTGTTACTGCATGTTCCAAGAGTCTTGAAGTTTAGGGAGGTTTTTGTATGGTCAGACTGACCAGTAAAGCAGGAGACGTGTTTTAACTCCTACAAGGGACAGCTTATGGACATTCCTATTAGTTGGTATAGGAAAGGAAGCTCACAATCTCCTGCACTGTGGCACTGAACTTACTCCTTCACTCTATCAGGCCTGAGGAAAGGACACAATCAGAATTTTGACCAGATTTCATGTATGTTGAATTTCAGGCCATGATAGGAGGAGGAAGTAGATCAATAATAGGCTTTTTGGCTTTTTCTCTGGTTCTTCACTCCTGTCACATAATGGATAAAGCACTTGGGTCTTTCCTTCATCACCCTCCACCAGTCTCTGTGTTCCGTCCTTCCTTCTTTCCTTCCTTCCTTCCTTACTTCTTCCTTCCTTCCTTCCTTCCTTCCTTCCTTCCTTCCTTCCTTCCTTCTTTTTTTCTTCTTATCTATGTGTATGTATACATGGATGTATTTATACATATATGTGTATGTTTAGATATAATATATGTATATTTGTATATTATACATCAATATATAATGTACACCCATACGTGTATAAATACAAACATACATATAAATACATATAAAATGAACATATATGTTCTATATTTTATATAGCACATCACACACATGTGCAAATATTTATAGATTTATATGTGGGCATGTACATACATGTGTATATTAGGACAAGCCATCCACAGTAGCAAGTAGGTATGAAGGGTAGTAATTTGAAATAGGTTAGAGCCATATTAGTCATGGAAGAGTTTGTACTTTTCTCTAAAGGCAATTAGGAGTCATTAAATATTTTTGAACAGAGGACTGACATGGGCCTATCTATGATTTAAGAATATTAATTTGGCTTTTGTGTGAAGAATGGGCTGCAGAAGGAAGAGACTGAATGCAGGAAGACCAATTAGTAGGCTATTGCAATAGTCCAGGAAAGATATGAGTGTCTGAACTAGGGTGTTAGCTATGTGAGTAAAGAGAGGACAGATGAGAGAAATGTTGTGGAGGTAGAATGATAGCATAGGAAATAAGAGTTGATAGGTGACTGAATATTAATCCTGAAGAAGAGGGAAAGTCGATGATAAGGGTGGTTACAAACCTGGGTGACTGAAAGGATAGTGAAGCCTTTAATAATGAAGACTGAGGGAGGGGTGAATTTAGAAGGGAAGCTAAGTGATTTTTCTCAAGGTTTTCGACACATGATGTTTGAGACATCTATGAGACATCCGGGTAGAGACGTCCAGCATCCAGTAGGCGAAATGGCATGGATTTCAGGAAGAAGGTTGTGATGTATGTATAGAAGTAAAAGATAACAGTGATTATTGAACCCACAAGAATAAACGAGAAAACCAAAAGAGAAAAGAAGGCACAGGGAGGAGTCCTGAATTATGCTCATTTTGAGGGGGTGGGAGATGCATTATGACAAGAAAAAAGAGACTGAAAATGAGCAGTTAGAAAGGCAGAAGCAGAATTAGGGGGCAACAGCGTCAAGGAATCTAAGGGAATGAGGAGGATAGAGAAGGTGATTTTGGGTGTCAAAGATATTGAAGAGAATTAGCACTGAGAAGAGACTGCTGATCATCTTTGTAGACTGGCGGCGTCAGAAGTCTGTTTACAAGGGATCGAGAAGAGAGTGATGATGACTAGAAGGTGGAAGCATCGGATGTAGATGACATTGTAGTAATTTCACAGAGAAAGGGAGGAGAGATGTGTGACATCATCTAGAGGGACGTCTGAGTCAAGTGAAGGTTTTTAAAATACAGTTTATACCTGAATGATTTCATGGTATGAGAGACAAGGAGATAAGAAAGGACTGAAGAGGAGAGAGTGAGCAGGAATGATTGACAGTACAAACCACCAAAGGAAACCCGAGAGGGATGGGAGCAAGGGCATAAACAGAAGAGTACGTCTTAGTCCAAAAGAGAGCCGTCTCTAACTCAGAGAATGGTTTAGGAGGAATGAGGGGAAGAGCAATGGAAAGACAAGAGACTATAATCAGAGAATTTCAAAGTTCAGGATTACGGAAGTGGAAGAGTTTGTAGTGACGATGGGGTTTAAGGTGTGATGACTTCTGTGGATGACTGAAGTAAAGGGAAAATAGAAGTTATAAGAATTGACAAGGTAAACAAATTGGGAGGTCAGGATGTTCAAAGGACAACAATATGAACTACAAAGTTCCTGAGGAAGAGGAGAGTGGTTGGAGACAGAAGAAGACTGAACTAGTTACTGAACTCCTTGAGAAAGAATGAAGGAATGACCTGGAGAATGAGAGATTATAACATTTTTTTTTCCTGAAATGAATGGAGTCATCTTCAAAGGAAGAATGTGTATAGATTAAGGGTCAAAGACGAAGGGTCTAAAAGTGTCAGTGGTGAAGAAGGAGCTTGCTAAAGCTTTCTCCTAGGACAGTGTTTCTGAGTAGCACAAGAGGATAAATACATGCTTGGTGGTCTTCTAGGGTCAGCTTGACTTATCCAATCATAAGAGTCAATTGTTCAGTTTTCAATGATATTTTCACCTCAGAAATCAGCAACCCCACAAATCATGGTTTGATTTATTATCTTATTGATTGTCTAGACTTAAGAAAGTGATGGGGAAAATAATAATAATGCATATTAAACTTAGAAGTGTGTCTGTCATGTGTACATTCTCTTCCCCCCCCCAATTAAACATTTACAAGTACACACCTGGGTTTGTCACCTTTCAGATTTTGGCAGCTTTATGGACTGAAAGGGGCAAATGTGAGACTTAAACAAATAAAAACATTAAAAAAAATAGCTTGTAGATACAATGCATTTAACCATGGCAAAGACTGCCCACCTTTTTTTTTTTCTCAGCAGTTCATTTTCACATGAGCAACAGAACTTTGGAGTTGATATGTGGGAAACTGAATCCCAGAATGGTTTTGTAACTATTAGAAAAGTAGACTTTGTCGAGTTATGGCTTAGCCAGCTGAAATTAGGATTTAATAAATGTGCTAATGAATCACCTTAGGTTAGAATGAGTTTTTTCACTGGGAGATCTCAGCTCTAAACCAGGAAAGGTTTGTGAAAGAGAGACAATATGTCCTAGAGCTTCTAATTTGCTATCTGGAAGAACTGATTGGTGAGAAAGAAATGTAATATCCTCATGCACTGCCACTTGCTGCCTGAAAGGTAAAAACAAACAAACAAAAAACAAGCAAACACCCCTCCCCCCCAAAAAACAAAACCAAAAACCCCTTAGAGCTAGTCAAGGGAAAAGAAACTGAGAAGTTCTTTGAAATCCCAGGCTTAGGTTCTCTGCCCTTTCTGAAAGAGTGTAGCATGTCTTCAGCAGTAAATAGGCTTGACCCAGCAGAAGGACAGTCCCTCCCTACAGCCAAGGGACCTGTCCCAAGAAAGGAGCAGTCTTACCCTGCAGAAAAGTATTCTGTCCCCAAAGCAGTAGAGTGGTCAGGCTCAGCAATGGAATAACTTAGCTGTACAAAAGACTACCATTGGATCAGTTTTCCAGTGGAAAAGCCCAGGTTAGCATTGGATACACTCATCTAACAGAGATGCAATGGTCATTAATGAATTTTGTAATGGTAGTATCAAGAAAAAAAAGAAGCATCCAGAGTTGAAAATTGTCCTGGATACATGTGTTCCTTAGATATGTACCTCACTACCATAGAATGTTAAGTTTTTGCCCTCCCTTCTCCAACTCCACAGACCCTCCACTATATATTGGTGAAGAGTTTATCCCAAGGTTTTGGATGGAATGTTATATACTTTTCATTCTTGCTTTGCTTTTTCAGTTTTTTAAAAAGTTAATTGAATCAGCTACTGATTTGTTAATGGCAAGGATACTGGTGGGGGTTCAGGAGCTAGTACATAGAAATAGGAGTATAGCCCACACCTCTCCACATAGGGTTACCTCTAGAAATCTTAGAGTAGTTACATGCTGCCCTTTCTGTTTTGTTAGCATGTGTGTAAGTTGGGAATGAATGAGCCCAGCCAGAGGGAGAAAGAGAACAGGGGTGGGGTCTGGGGAAGGACAAGAGGATCATACCACAGAATGATCAGCCAAACACGGAAGAAAAAAAGTATGAGGTGTTTTCCAAAGAAAGCCAGGTTTCCATGAATACCAGAAGAAGGAAAGAGTATGAAAGGAAGTGAAAATGTTGGAGTTTGTTAAGGGTAGAGTGAAAGGGGAGGGCAAAGGATATGAACTCAGGAGGCGAAGGGCGGATTTGAATAGGGATGAGAAGATGGAGAGAGGCTGAGCAGAGGAGAGATCTTGTTTCTTTTGCCTTGGCAGAAGGAGACTCACAGACTTCCTATGAGAGAGAATTCCCTACCTCCCAAGGCAGCCCAATCCCATTTCCGGACTATTCCACTTGAGAGGGAACTTGTCCTTATCTCACTTGAAGTCCCAAAGTTGATAAGTGTTGGCTCTTAAGCCTCAAGCTACCCACCGAGGAGCACAGAAACTGGAAGGGACCCCAGTTTCCTCATCTCTATGAAGGAGATGTTAATATTTGTACTGCCTGCCTCATGGGGTTGATGCGGAGAAAATGCTTTGGAAACCTTCAAGCACTAGACAAATGTGAATTATTATTAACATTGGCTTCATCTGTTCCAACTGCCTCATGAAGAAAGTCAGGCTCAGAGAGAAATGTGACTTGCTTAAAACCACACGGTCAATTAAGTGTTAGAGTTGGGACTAAAAACCACTCCTACTTAAGGTCCTGGGTTGTTGTTGTTGTTTTCCCCCACAATATCACAGTGCCTCTGATAGGAAGATCTACGGGTGACGAGTAGAGAGGGGAAGGGAAAGGGGAGAAACTTTTAGCTTTTCCCTTCAAAATGAGAACTGCTCCTGACTTGCACTCAGAATTTCCAAGAAACCTTTAGCCCGAGAGACCAAGGCAGTCATGAAAAATATTATGCTTCTCACCCCCTGCAAAGGATTCTGGGGTTTTTCTTTGCACTTTTTGGGACAAATTTATGGTCATCCTTAAAAGCCAAGGCCTGTCAAGAGCTGCCTTTATTTTCAAATTTTGGGTCTGCCCTGAGGATGGATGGCAATGGGAATGGGGTAAGGAGAATGAAATGAAGAAAGATTCTTTCTGGGTTCCCTCCCAGCAAACTAAAAGGCTCTTTGGAGGGGAGGTGTTTGCTGCTGTATAATTCTTTCCTGACCCTGGGTTCACTCCCCTTTCAGAAGCAGCCCCCAGCCAATTCCCCTGCTTCATTTGGGAAGGAATTCCATCAAGCCAGCCAATTTTTACTTCAGTGTAGTCTGCCAGCCAATGTGCTTAAGATACCCCTGGGATGGGTCATCCCTTGAGCCTTCAAAATGAGCTCCTCCAATTCTTTTCCATTCATCTGCTCTGTCTGACTTACAGCCTGGAACAGCAGAAACTAGTCTGGGAGTCTAGAAGACAGGGTTCTAGTTTCAACTCTGTCACTAAAGAGATTATAAATGCAGGTAAATCATTCTTCTTCTCTGGGTCTCAATTAATCCTGGATAAAATAAATGGCTTGGACTATCACTGATCCCTATGGTTATTCCAGATGCAATCTTGAATTTTTGACTTAGAGCTTGGAATGACACCTACTCTACTACTGCCTTTCCCCTGACTGATCATCAATGTCAGGCTAGATTCAGGGAATCTCAGAATTGGAAGGTACTTTGAAGGTCAAGTAGTCTGTCTGCTTGCCTACCTGTCTACCTACCTACTTAGAATTAGCATGCAGCTCATTGCAAGTAAGGGTTTGTTTCATTCTTTGTAGTTGGATACCCAGCTTCTGACAAAGTTCGTGGCACCTAGCAGGCAATTAATAAATGCTTTATTGAATGATTGATTGGAAAGCCCTGCTTGGTTCTGTTTTGGTCTCAAGCAAACCAAAGTAGGGGGGTGAAGTGAATGACAATGATATACAAATAGCTCACATTTTCCTAAAGCAAGGCACAAAAAGCATTTTCTTTACATCAGCCCTGTGAGAGAGAGAGCGGGACAATTATTACCCCCATTTTAGAGAAATTGAAACAGGCTCATGGAGGGAATGTAACTTGTCCACAGTCACACAGGTGGTGGAAACAAGTCCATGAACTCATGTCCCAGGGCTATTTCCACCCTACTGCATAGATTTAGAATCTGAGAAACATGGAGGAGAGAAGATTCTGGGGAATCTATAAATCCTGGTTGGATGGCGGGTGAATGGATAGATTAATAGATATATGGACAAAAAAGAGGAAGCTGCTGACAAATGGCCACTATTTTCTCTGTGAAGTAGGAGGTAAGGTCCTATGTAGAGACTGAAAAGATAAAAGGGAAAAACTGACTCTCTTTTCCCTTTGAGAAAGAATGATACATGTATAGATTAGAAGGTGGAGGAGCTGACAATGAGATGGCTTCATGGAAAGCTATCTGAATAATAGTACTGGTTTTTCTGGCAGAAAACCTGATTTTAAATCTTATCTCTGACATGGAGAGCTCTTGTCATGGACTTACTCTCTCTGTCTCACTTTCTTCATTTGTCAAAAAAAATTGTTCTGAGAAAAGTGCTTTGTAAACCTTAAAATGCTGTAAAAATGTGATTTATTTTATTGGAAATGTTTATATAATTGGACAGAATAATAGATGAATGGGTGAGTGAGTATTTGGATTAGTGGATAGATAATGGATCTTTATATGTATGTGTGTGAAGATGAATTGTTAGATTAAAAGATAATGAATAATATAATAAATTATACTAATAATGTATTAATATAAGATATAAATATATAATACAATAAGTAATTATAATAACACAATGACAACAAACATTTATGTAAAACTTTAGGGTTTACAAAGTGCTTTGAGGTGCTCAGGGAGGATAAGCACTTCTGATGTGATGGCTGCCAAGCTCTTTTCAGGGCAACTCATCCACCTTAGGTAATCACCTTTCACCCAGCTCTAACCTGTAGCTCCAAGAAGCTGCAGTGTGCACAGAAGCCACACTCCAGTAAAACTGTCTTGGTAGACAGGCCAAGTTGAGGGTAACTGACAGGCCTCATACTTCTTGGTGAGTTAGGGGTATGTCTACTCTCATCATGTGAAGACTTCCCTCATTGGAATGGATGGATGAGAACAATTTGTTCCAATGGCCAGGAAGGTGGCTGCAGTAGATGTGGCTGCAGTAGACACTGGGGAGAATTAGACCTTGTTGAGACATTGAAGAGGCCAAGGTCATCCACTGCGTTCTGAGCCATTTCCATTCATCTTGACTTTTGTCCTCCACTGGACTTTGATGACTCTGGAAGAGAAAGCAAGACTGACAACTTTGCACTTCTCTGCCTCATTTAAATCCAATTCATTTGAGTCAAGACAATGATGTCATTCGTCTTCTGCAACAACAACAGCAACAACAACAAAGTACTTTATACACAGTGTCTCATTTTATTCCTTATAACAAACGTGGGACAGAAGGTGCTATCATGATCCCCATTTTTGTTGTTCAGTTCTTTTTCAGTTGTCCCTGACTCTTTGTGACCCCATTTAGAGTTTTCTGGGGAAAGATGCTAGAGTGGTTTGCCACTTTCTTCTCCAGCTCTTTTACAGATGAGGAAACTGAGGCAAACAAGGTTAAATGACTTGCCCAATGTCACTCAGCTATTAAGGATCTGAGGCTGGACATGAACTCCAGTCTTCCTAACTCCAGGTCTAGTGCTGTCTCCACTGGACTGCCTAGCTTAGGGCCTTTGGACACTAGCCAAGCTTGGGATGGGAACAGGAGGAAGACTAGGTGAGAGAAGGGAGAAGCCCTCGATGTTGTGCCCTGTATTCTCACCCATCATTCTCTTGGACCACTTGGGCTCATTCTGCAGCTTTGTGGAATACATTCCTGTTGGATGAGGCCAGAACTGTCTTGTGTTGTGAGGGGGAAGGCTTAACTTGGAGGCCATCAAGACATGAGGTCTCCCATTATGAGTAGTCAGGAGAGAAAGGAATGAGAGAAGGAAAAATGTGGGATAAAGGGAAATGAAAAACAACAGGAAATGGAAGCAGAGGCAAAGGAAGAAGAAAGGGAAGAAGAGGAGGAAAAGAGCATCATCAGCCTTAAGGAACCTCAGAGACCAACTGGTCCAGTCTCCTCATTTTCTAGACAGAGAAGGCCAGGAAAGTTAAGTAACACGCCTGAAGTCAAAGAGGCAACAAGTGTCAGAGGTGGGATTTGAACACAGGTCCTTTGACTCTATTACGAGAAGAAGCAAGAGGAGGAAGAGGAAGAACAAGGGAAGGAAGAGAAATTGAACTGTGGCTTTGGAGTCACTTCACTTGTCAATGACCCCTTGTATCACTCAGGACAAATCTTCTCTCCTCTGACTCTGTTTCTTCCTCTGTAATATGAGGGGCTTGAAGGAGATGATTGTAATGGTGATGGAATTTAAAGATCCCCCTGTACTGGCTTGGTTTGGGGGTTGAGTGTTAAAACCTAGAGCCTGTGAATCTCACTTGTGGGATGGACTTGATGTGAAGAGAGAGGGCTGAACTGAGGGGAGCGGTGGATTTAGAGAGAAGCCCAAGTTGAGAGGAGGCCAGAGTTGCTGAAAGACAGCTCAGAGCCAGTTGGAGCTGCCCAGGACTTTTGAGAACTGCTACCCAGAGCTGCCGAGAACTGAGGAGGCATGGCTGTGATGCCAGTATTTTGTCTGTCTGTGCTGACATTTTTTTGCCAGATTCACCTGCTGGTAAAGGGCAGTGCTGCTGTTGTGGAAGTCCTGGAACCTTGCTGTTGGTTCAGAAGCCCTGAAGGAGGATTTTCTTGTTGTATGTTCACAGAAATCCTGGAAGAGGATGTTTTTCAGGGGTTCTGGGACTGTTTGCCCATTGGAATGTTTTCTTGGGTTCTGGGACTGTTCTGCAGGCAGAGAGTGACTGGATGAGGACACTGGCAATTGTGGCTTTGTTGAGCTTTGTCTCCCCAAGAACAAGGATTGCTGAGTACTTGCCTCATATCAAGATGAAGACAGGACCTCTCCTTGGGCATTGAATGCTGTGATGATATCTTAACCTTGTCGTTTAGGGGTGGATGGCCTTTTGTGCTTTCCTGCCCCTTTTGAGAAAGTGCTTGGTGTTAATGGATGGTATTGTAATTCAGTTGTGATCCAGGGGTGGGAAACCTTTGACTTTTTTTTTGTGCTCTTTGACTGACCAAATAAATGTACTTTGTCTTTGATTGGAAACTAATCTCCATTTGAGAAGAGAGACTTTGACTGACTAAATGAATGTACAGTCCAGGGGTGGAGTAGTACCTGGATTGAATTGAGAACTTACTTGCTATATGAATGAGTTACACTGTATTTTGATTTTCTCTGTTCTGTGAGTGTTTTGCCTTAATCCTCACTGAATAAATGGAGTTTGCTGTGCTGGTAATCCGAATCTTGGAAGTTGCCTTTGCTTGGCATTGCAATGATCTCTGAGGGCGCCTTCAGATCTGACAATCCCTGAGTCCACGCAGGATTTTGCCTGGATGGTTTTCCCCTCTCCTATAAGAAACCTCCCCAATCCTCTACTGCCAATATCTTCCTGCTGTTGATTATCTCGTCTGTACAAAATTGTTTGCATGTTGTCTCCTGCACTAGACTATGAGCTTCTTGAGGGCAGCGACTATTTTTTTCCCCTTTATTTGTATCTCCAATGTTTGGTTCCTATGTCTGGTACACAGTTGGTTGGTTGATTTTCAAAGAGGACCAAAATGACATCACTATGCTAGAGTTTAGTTTCACATCACCTTCTCCCACATGGGCACGCCATGCTGGGTGGTCCTGTGTCTCCCATGTCACACAGTCAACTCCAAAGTTCTTGAGATAGACCTCGAGAGTGTCCTTACATTGCTTTTTCTGTGAAAGTTCTGCCCTATGTAAGTTCTTCATAAAATAGTCCTTTTGTTAAGCATATGTTTTACATTCAAACAATGTGGCCAGCCCATCAGAGCTGTGCTCTCTGCAGCAGGATTTGAATGTTTGGCAATTTAGTTCAAGTAAGGACTTCAGTGTCTGGTATCTTATCTTGCCAGGTGATCTTCAAATTCTTCCTAAGACAATTCAAATAGAACTGATTCATTTTCCTGGCTTGGCACTGGTAGACTGTCCAGGTTTCCCAGGCATACAACAAGGAGGTCAGCACAACGGCTCTGTAGAACTTCAGTTTGGTAGTCAGTCTAATACTTCTTCTCTCTCATACTTTCCTTCAGAGTCTCCCAAACACTGACCTAGCTCTGGCAATGCATGCATGAACCTCATTATCAATGTGTACATCCCTGGAAAGTATACTGCCAAGTTTAGTGAACTTATCCACAGCATTCAAAACTTCTCCATTTGTTGTAACTGATAGTTCCATGTATGGATGGTGTGGTGGGGGCTGATGGATCACCTGTGTTTTCTTGGTGTTAATTTGCTTAATAAATGCTTGTTGCTTTGACTCTGGGATACTTAATTCCTTCCTTCATGGGCAGAATGACTATTCAGTATAGAGAAGAGTCAACTTAGGGGTCATACACACCTGGATGGCTATCACAGGTTGTAGGAAACAGACTTTCTTTTTGCATCTCCCCAGAGGCACAACCAGAAGCCAGAGGTGCTGGTTGTAGAAATTGCTGAGAGGTGAACTTTATCTTAACAGAAGGAAGAATTTCCTCCCTGTCAGAGCTCTAGTAATGAAATGGTAGTACACTCCTTGTCATGGCAGGTCTTCAAGTGTATTCCAAAAGAGTTGGCTGGGACGTTGTAGAGGGGATACTTGTTCATGTGAATGTTAGACTAGCCCACCTCTGACTTCCTTTCCATCTCTGAGATTCTGGGCTTCTATGATTCTAATCCCAATAGGTCTTAGGCTCTTCCTCAGAGAGAGATTACAATGATTTGAGGGTCAGTGCTCTAATCTTTTCTTTTTTTTTTTTTGCCCAACCCACATTTGCTTGTTAACTTTAAAAAGATAGAAACAAAAGAGCAATTTTGTTGAATCTTTCACGTGACCCACAAGGACCTCCTGTGTGGTTGTATGAAAATTTCATCATCTTTCTGTCAGTGTACTCTTACTCAGAACTGTTTCATTCTTATCTTAGAAGCAACATGGTGCCCTGGAATGAGCATCAGTCTGGGAATCAGACAGCCCATATTCAAGGCCTGAGTCTAACTTTGCTAGTTGCATAATTTACCTATGTGATCATGGACAATCACTTTCCTTCTCTAAACTTTGGGTTTGGGGGAACGTTTTTTGGGGGGAAGTCTAAGTCTATGATTTCATCTGTGAGGAAAATTCCTAGTGTGGAAACTCCTCTCACTGATTAGTGCAACAACTGCTTATAATTTGTCATCTTAGAAAGCTGTCTGGGATAGTGAGAGATTTCTAAGTGACTTGCCCAAGGTCCAACAGCCAGTAAAGATAATTGAGATCATAATCATGAGGCACTTAGCATAGGGCCGGGCTCACAGTAAACACTCTGTAAATGTTAGCTATTACTAGCTGTTATTAGTAAGCATAAGAGACAGGACTTGAACCCAGGTTTCCCGACTCCAAGGTGAACCCTCTATGTATTATATGATGCGGCTTCTCTGGGTCTCAGCTTCTTCATCTATAAAATGGGAGCAATTTGGTAGCATGGTAGATAGACTTCCCAGCCTGGATTCAGGAAGACTCATATTCCTGGGTTCAATTCCAGCCTCAGACACTAGGTGTGGTACCCTGGGCAAGACACTTAACCCTGTCTCCCTCAGTTTCCTGATCTGTAAAATTAACTGGAGAAGGAAATGGCAAACCACTCCAGTATCTTTGCCAAGAAAACTCCAAATTGGGTCATGAAGGGTTGGAAAAGACAGAAATGGTCCAACTGAATAAAAAAAAATGGAAAGGTTGGACCAGATGACCCCCACGGTGCCTTTCCTAAGTTTATGATGCTACTATGTACAATGGGAAATGAAATCACTGGGAATAAAACTTTGCACATCCCCTGGTACCCATCCTAGCACTGGGTTTTCATATGACTTTTCACTATATTATTTTTTCCTTCTCTTCCCTACTTGTGACAAGAAAGAGTTTTGTGTATGGAGTTTGAATCCCAGAGCTGCTACTTACTATTTCTGGGACTCAGAGGAAATCCATCCCATTTTCTGGGCCTCAGTTTCCTTTTTCTGTAAAATGAGAGAGAGTTTAATTCAGTGATTTCTGATGTCCCTTCCAACTCTAAATCCATGATCCTTTGATTTCCTGTCTTGGACTTCATTGGAGTAAGAGGCAGAGATTACTCTGGACTCCTCTGGGGTGGGGATAAGGAGGAGTTCTGTCTCCTCAGAGAAGTTCTTTCTGGTAGAGCCTAAATCTGGAAGGTTTGTCCCCTTCAGGCGTTTTTCTGGGTCATGTGTAGCATCCTCCCTCTTTAAAGTGATCGGTTTATTCCCTGTGGGCTTGGGGAAGTGGGGAGTAGGGGAACATAAAAGGAAAGGATTTTAAATTACCCACAGAACTACTTACTCAGACACAAATCTCCCAACTCTTTCCATGACACCAAGTGTTCACCCTCCATCAACACAGCTCCCACACACTCTGTGTATATGATCTCCATCAGTAGCTGTGGCCAGAAGAAAAAAATGATCCTTTGCTGGCCAACCCTGTGTAGCTCACACCTTCTTAGCTTCCTTCAGTCTTAGCTCAGATGCCACCTCCCACAGGAGGCCCATCCTGATCTCATTAGGTACTAACGTCCTCTCCACCCTGCCTAAACAATCTGTATAGATTTCCTTATCTGTTTGCATGTTACTTCCCCAGATGGAAAGCAAGCTCCCTGAAGGCAGAAACTATGTCAATTTTGTGTGTGTATGTGTGTGTGTGTGTGTGTGTGTGTGTGTGCATCCTCAGTACCCAGCACAGTGCCTAGCAATAGTAGGTGCTTAATAAATGTTTCTTGGATGAATGAATGAAAAGCTGGCTCTTGGCCTACCCATCCAGCCAGACCCGACAAGTTGTAAACATAGCCCCCCATTACTCAGGCTCTGAAAATGCTTTTAGCCACCCCCTGCTCCGGCGACATGGAAACTGTGATGGCTCCAAACTCAACGCCTTTTATGGGCCTCAGAGAGCCCACAGTCCCATAAAATCACTTCAGACACTTTATGAGCCGCCGCCACCTTCCCAGATATACTCTCACATGGGGAAAAATGCTTAGCTACTCACTGGCGCTTCCAGGCCATGAAAGTGTGTCCATGATCCCTGAACAACTGCATTAGGGATCCACCTCCCTCCCAGATGGGCAAACTATCACTGCCTAGAAGAACTGTCCAGCCTAGCATAAGTTAAACAGAGCCTGGAGGGAAGAGAGAAGTCTTCCATCCATTAGAAGCTATTTTTAATGCCTCCGATTATTCTCTGCCCACATCCTTGCCAGATGAGTAACTTTCCCTTTAAGGTCTGGATTCTGAGGTCCTAGGTTGGAGCCTCACTTGGACTCCCACCTTGGAAGCTTACCCAGAGGTAGGGAAGTATAGTGGAAAGAGAAATGGTGTTGGGGCCAGAAGGTCTGGGGCCGTTTCCTAACTCTGCTGTTTCCTAATGGCGGATCCTTTCCCTCCCCAGACTCATTTTGCTCTCTGTAATATGAGGGGATTAGACAGTAATCGCTCAGCACCCTCTGTGTGCCAACCACTGGGGGTACAAAGGCGTTCTTTTGAGCTTTATGATTCTATGTGCCTACAACTAAAATGATTTCTCCCTCCTTAGATTTTCCTAGAGCACTTTGGCTCCTTCCCTCCATCTCTTTGCCCTGAAACTTTCTACATTATGTCTTCCATGTTGATGTAGATGTTGTTTCCTCCCTGCCCCCAAAAGATTGTAACCTCTTTGAGGGCAGGGACCATGTCATTGAAATTTTGTATATCCCTGATGGCCGTGACTTCCTGCGTGGCCTTGGATGAGTCCCTTAAACTTTAAAAACCAAGGGCTGAATTACAGGCTCTTGATCCTCATTCTATGACTTCTGACGTTTCTTCCAACTCTTGAGAGTCTAGGATTCTGTGAGATCCCAAACGGGGTTGCAAATCCCCAGTTAGAGACCAAGACTTTGTAGCGGCCCTGCGATCCAGTTCAATCCAATCTGACAAGAATTTATTAAGTCCCCACTGTGTAATGATAATAGCATTTACATTGCATTTTAAAATTTGCAAAGCACTTTACATATGCTATCTCATTTGGTTATCATAACAACTGTGGAGACAGATGTTCTCAGCCAATTTTGTTGATGAGGAAACTGAGGCTGGGATCACCTGGATACTTAGTGTCTGATTCAAGATTTGATTCAGATTTGATTTCTTCCTGCCCTCAAGTCTGACCCTCTATTCACTGGGCCACCTAGCTGCCTCATGTAAATGTCTGAGACATTTCAAGTCAGGACTTCCGGCCTCCAACTCTGGTGCTCTATCCATTAAACTGCCCTGCTGCCTCAGGTGCTAGGGGTACAAAGACAAAGACAATAGCTCCTGCCCTCAGGATGCTTACATTCTACTGTGGAGGCTACAGAATATTCATAGATATGTTTATAAACTGAGTCAGTGAATCAGGGACCTCTTGTTGGACCCAAAAGAAGGTTGCTTTGGCCTCTTTTGGGGCCGTGAGGTAATGCATGGGGAGAGCACTGGGTATGGAGTCAGGAAGACCTGAGTTCAAATTCGGCCTCAGACATCAGCTGTATGACTCTGGCCGAGTCATTTCATCCTGTTTGTCTCAATTTTCTCATCTATAAAGTGAGCTTGAGAAGGAAATTGCAAACTACTCTAGTGCCTTTGCCAAGAAAACCCCAAATGGGGTCACAAAAAGCTGGACACGACAGAAACAAATAAGCAACAACTTGGCCTCGCTGAGGTACCATCAGAGCCTGCCCAGACTTGTCTGCTTTCCACTCCCCCCCCCCTCCCACTTTGGCTAAAAGAGGAAAACCTGCTCCAGGAAGATGGGGAGCTGGGAATCAGGGTCTGTACCAAGTCTGGCCTGTGGAGGCCCTTTCTGGACCCACCTACGGACAGAGAAGCCACTGATGATTCTGGGGCCTCATTCCTGTGGCTTTTGTATGTGCAGATACATGCATAATAATAACAACAAACAAAAATGATAATAAAAATAATATTTTACTTTTATAGTTACAAAGGGCTTTCCTTATTATCTCATGTGATTCTACTGTAGACAGATGAACTTTTATCCTTATTTTAACAGTAAGAAAACTGAGGCCCAAGTAAGGGAATTGGCTTGATCCAGAGCTCATACTTAGGACTTGAACTCAGGGCTCCTGATTCCTAAACCTTTGGGGACAGGGGCCACATTCCCTCCATGGTCTCCTACATGCTGACTTTCTATGTCTCATCATGGCATGAACATGGTCCTTTGTTCTCGAAGGGCATTCCAGGGAAACATAAGCTCTGCAAGGTTCTACCACCCTAGAAAGATAGTGAGTATGACACCGGCAAGAGACTATGTAAGCAAAACGACTAATAGGGAAGTGTTTTACATGCTTACACATGTATAACCTATATCAGATTGCTTACCATCTCATGGATAGAATTTGGAACTTGGAATTTAGGAAAAAACCTAATGTTAAAATGTTTTTCCATGTAATTCGGGGAAGAATAAAATATTATTGAGAGAGAGAGAGAGAGAGAGAGAGAGAGAGAGAGAGAGAGAGATCGAGAGACGGAGATAGAGGAGTGTGTCATAGAGGTTTATTGCCAGTAGACTGGCCGCTGGTTGATAATTTCATTTTTCCATGACAACTCATGAAATGAAAAAAAAAAGCAAGATTTTCCCAAGTGCTTTATGGCCCACGTCTTCAAGGATGATAGCAGAATGATGGGGGAAAAAAGCAGAGGATGCTAAAAAAACAAAATCATATTAACTTGGCTATTGTCTCTAAATATGAGGAACCAAATCCCACTCATCTGATGTCCTTGCTATAAAACAAATCATAATACTAAAGCAAACTTTTGCTAAATGGAAGTATACTTGGCAGGCTCGTTGAACAGTCACTTATTCAAAACAGCCTCTCCAGTGACCAGTGAATAGACACAACACTGGAGGAACCAAATCATATCAATCTGGATATCCTTGTTACCAAAGAAATCATAATTCTAGAGGAAATTGCAAGCAAATGAAAGTATGCCTGGAAGGCTCTCCTTGGAGAAGCAAATAAAAGGAGTTGGCAGAGTTGATTTTATCACGAGTCCTTGTATTGCAATGCTTATAATGAGTATTCATTTTTTCAAAAAGACCCCTGTGAATATAATTACAGTTATGTAAGCTTATTGCAGTAGGGATCATTTCATTCTTTTCAGCTGTATTCCTAGAATCTAACAAAGCACCTGACACTTAGTGGGTGTTTAATAAATACTTGGTTGAGGGTTTTTTTGCCTTTTTTTTGGAGGGCAATTGGGGTTGTGACTTGCCCAAGGTCACATGGCTACTTTTGTGTTGTGTCTGAGGCTGGATTTGAACTCAGGTCCTTCCCACTCCAGGGCCAGTGCTCTATTCACTGCACCACCTAGCCGCCCCATAAATATTTGTTGATTGATTGAGTTGACATTCATTTAAGAGGATAAGTAAAGATATTCTATGAGAACTTGGTAAGATTCTCCCAATTAAATCAACATATATTTTTTAATATTCAGTGACTTTAGTGAAAAGATGGACACAAAACATGGTGACAGAAATGTTGCTAAACATACTTCAAGTGCAAGAAATAAGAGTAGCCAAAGACATGTAGATTATTCAGGAGCCTCACACATGTATATCATGAATACTCTCTTTGAAACGGGAATTGGGAGGCACTGGATATGGCACAAACCAAATAACATAAAAAAGAAACTCGTTATAGTTTAATAGATGGGAAACAATTGGTAACAGATGTGTAAGTCATTTCTGAACTGGCTGTCTACATGCTACTATGGACCATTGATCTGTTATAGAAAAGAGAAAAATCAATGCCAAATTAGAAAAAAAAAGAGATGAAATTGAGGCAACTCCATCCTGACTTATTTAACCTATTTATTGATGATGAAAAATGAGAAAAGGCTAACAGGACAGATATTGACACAGACTATCACCATTTCCTAAAGAAGTTTAATATCTGTAAATCAATCACCACAATAAAGAGACTAAAAGAGCCTAGAAACTGTCTGAGCCAGGAAACATTGATCTCCTTGCCAAATGCAGAGGCACAGCAGCCAAGAGCAACACCAGTTCATAATATAAATTCATTTGTAAAATCTTACAATGGAGGATGCTGGAAGATTATAAGTAGTATCACCTCATAAAACAGCAAGAAGCAACGGAGGAAATAAATTGACAGAAAATTTGGTAAAAATTGCAACAAAGTCAAGTCATCCTGAGGACATGTAAAGAGTAAATTGAAAGGAGAACAATAGATTAAAAATAGAAAATGCTTATAAATGGTTTTACAGTATCGTTTTTCTTGGTCAACAATGGGGGACTCTACCAGTTGTGGACTCTAGCATGGCAGTCACTGATCTGCTATGTGAAGAAGTGGGAATGATGCCAAATAAAACAAGATGGGAAAAAAAACTAAAGCAGATCAAAGATACACAGAGGAGGTCTATACTGGAGGTTATATGCAGTTTTGAGGGTGCTCAGGGATTGATTCTAAAGATCTGAAAAGGGAAGTCTACCAAAGCTTAGGGGAAAAATCTCAGACCTTATTACTACCCAAAAAAGATAGCCAAGAAAATGTCAATATCTACAGACACATATGCCTAGTTTCCCACTCCTTCAAAACTTTTATGAGAATAACCTATATGTCTATTGAGAGCATCTTTGTAAACAGAACAGAGGAACCTTCACAGTTCAATTTAACCCAATAAATATTCATCAGTAATAATGCAGAAGGAAAGTTTCATGTCTCCAACATTGTCATGGAATGAACTATTTATTCATTCATTCAACTCATGTTTACTAAGTATTTACTCTACACAGGGTCTTGTGCTGGCTGATGATTAAGGGGTAGAGTTCAATACGACCCTTCCTTCATGAGGCTCATGGTCTAGTGAGGAAGTAAGATAATGGCTGCTGACTCTATAAGAGTCAATTCAACAAACATTTATTAAGTGCCTACTGGGTACAAAGCACTGTACCAGGTATTGAACATACAAAGACAAAAATAATGTATCTATCAGAGAGACAATGTGAAATATACAAGATATGGAACGATGATGGTGGTGAGGAATGGGGATTGGACTTGTGATTTCACTAGGATGGAGAACTCCAAAAGGAAGAAAGGCCCTCTATCAATGAAGGTTAACTCTTTCTTTGTAACTTCTGGTTCGAGCACCAAGGGATTAATTGATTATCTTTCCCAAGGCCACTTAGCTAGTATGTCAGAGGGAGGAGCTGAATTCAGTTCTTCCTGGTTCCAAGACTGGCTCTCTATACACAATAGAGATAGGCATCTTTGTATAAGATGCTTCTTCACATAAAATATATACAAAATAAATACAATTTTCAGGGGGGTCACTAGTTTCTGGGGGCAGGGGATGAGAAAAGGCTTTGTGTAATAGGTAATAACGCTTGAACATAACCATTAAGGAAACTAGGGATCTTCATATGTAGAGATAAGGAAGGAGAGCATTCCCGGCATGGGGAAAGCCTGTGTGAAATCACAAAGACTGGAGATAGTGTCATGTGTGAACCAGGTCAGTTGGGTTAAACTATAAAGTGAGTGAGGGAAGTAGTGCGTAATAAACTAAGAAAGGTAGGCTGGAGTCAGGTTGTCAAGGGCTTTAAATGCCAAAGAGAAGTGTATGTATTTGACTCTAGAGATAATCAGAACCACTAGAATTTATTGAGTAGGGGAGTAGTGAGGTCAAACCTGTGCTTTAGGAAAATTACTTTGGCCAATATGTGGAGGGTAGATCGAGGAGACAAGGCAGGGAGACTGATTAAATAGCTATTTGCATTAGTCTAAGCAAGAGGTGATGGGAACTCAAATTATGTTGGTGGCTGTGAGAGTAGAGAAGGAGCAGATAGGAGAGATGTGGAGGTAGAATTAACAACGTGGAAACTGATTTGATATGCAGAGAGAGGGAGTGTGAGGAACTGAGGATGACCACAAGGTGGTGGACATTGTTGACTGGAAGGACGATAACTCCTTCAACAAAATTAGGAAAATTTAGAAGAAAGGTGGGTCTGAGGGTATAGGAGGGGGAGAGATACTGAATTATGTTTTGAATATGTTGAGCTTAATAATATAGCAAGATGTCCAAGAAATAGTTAGTGATATAGTAGAGTTTTAGCTCAGGAAAGAGACTAGGACTTGATAATTGAAACAATGGGAGTTAACGGGATCACAAAGTGAGAAAAGGAAAGGAGAGGGGAGGAGAGGGGAGGAGAGGAGAGGGGAGGAGAGGGGA
>CM053596.1:95284448-95310012 GCA_028646575.1 Pseudocheirus occidentalis
TCAAGGAAAATTGCCCTGATGTTTTAGATTCAGAGGGCAAAATAGAACTTGACAGAATTCACCAATCACCTCTTGAAAAAGATCCCCAAAAGAAAATTCCTAGGAATGTTATTGCCAGGTTCCACAATCCCCAGTTAAAGGAGAAAATATTACAGGCTGCCAAGAGAAAACAATTCGAATACTGTGGAAACACAATTAGGATAACCCAGGATCTGTCAGCTTCTACACTGAGGGATAAAAGGGCACGGAATATGATATTTCGAAGATCAAGGGAGCTGGGATTAAAACCAATAATCGCCTATCCAGCAAAATTGAGTATAATGTTCCAGGGGAAAATATGGTCATTCAATGAGGTGGAGGACTTTCAAGCATTCTTGCTGAAAAAGAATGTAAGTTATGCCCCAACTGAATGATCAATGGATAGGAACAGGCAGTTTTCCAATCAAGAAATCAAAACAATTTATAGTCATATGAAAATATCCTCTAAATCAGTGGTTCTCAACCTTTCTAATGCTGCAACCCTTAAATACTCCAATGTGGGCATATCTGCATGTGGGCAGACCTGCCTGGAGATGGATAGAGGAGTAGTGTCTCAGTTCCTAAGACCATTAGAAATATATGTTTTCTGATGGTCTTAGGTGACCCCTATGACCCCTGTGAAAGGGGTTGCAACCCACAGGTTGAGAACTACTGCTCTAAGTCATTATTAGTTAGAGAAATGCAAATTGATACAACCTTGAGATATCATTTTATACCTACCAGTTTTGCTGAAATGATTGAAGGAGAAGTATTAGAGGGGATGTGGACACTATAATGGACACTAATTCATTGTTGGTAGAATTGTGAACTAATCCATCCATTTTGGAGAGCAATCTGGAATAATGCCCAAAGAGTTATTAAACTGCCTATGCCCTTTGACCTAGCAGTACCACTACTAGGTCTATTTCCAAAGATGATTAGTGAAAAAAGGCAAAGATGTTTATAGCAGCTCTCTTTGTGGTGGCAAAAAACTGGAAATTGCAGGGGCTTAACAAGTTGTGGTATATGATTGTGGTGGAATACTACTGTGCTATAAGAAATGACAAACTCAATGATCTTAGAAAATCATGGAAGGATTTACATGGAGTAATGAAGAGCCAAATGAGCAGAACAAAGAAAACGTTGCAGACGGTAACAGCAATATTATTTTAAGAATGACTTAGAATGAATAAGTTATTTTAACTATTATAACTACCCAAATTAACTACAAAGGACATATGAAGGAAGACACTATCTGCATCCAGAGAAAGAACTGATAAACAGAAATAGACATAGAATATTTGTGTGTGTGTGTGTGTGCATGTGTGTGTATGTGTGTGTATATGTACTGGTGGCCATCTCTAAAGCATGGGGATGGGTGGGAGGGGAGGGGGATGGAAGAAAAAAAGGGTAAAAAAGAAATTTACATGTTACCTTTGTTGTATACTTAAAAGGAACAGCAAGTTGTATATAGCAGATTTTCATTTTCATGTCCAGTCTCCATTTTTTAAATTATACTGGTATAGAAATGCTTGTTTTATTCCATAAGTTAAAAATAGAATAATTTTTAAAAAATAAATTTGAACATGAAAAAAAATATCATTTTCACAAAACCCTGATTTCTATTGCAATCCTATGTATTTTATATATTTAAGAACATCATTATAAGGAGTGGTCCATAGGCTTCATTGGACTCCAAAAGCTGCCCATGACACAAAGGAGGCTTAGGAACTTCTGTATTAAGAAGGAAAATGAAGCTAGAACAGGGAAGATAGACTGAAAGAACAGGAAGGGAATAGAGGAGCATGATGATGATAAGAAATAGGCTTAAGGTGACTGAGGGAAAGATGGAAGAATGGGAGGCTGTGACAGGAGAGGGCAATTTTGGAATAATGCTTCATAGTGGTAGAAGTTAGGATTGTTGGTGTGAAGCAGCGAAGACACTTCTAATTCTTATAGTCCAATACACTAAGATTTTGTGGATCTATAACTATAATTCTATAGTTCTGAGGTTCTGTACTCCCTGCTTATTTCAAGATTATATGGTCCTGTGATCTTATGATTCTAAAGTTCTCTGGTTCTAAAATTCTATATTAAATTCTATGATTCTAAGACTATCTTCAAGGCAAACCAACAAAACATCTGTCTAAGGTCCTACTGGGTGCAAGGTACTGCTCTGGGGATACATAGACAAAACCTTTTTTCAAGTCCTTGTCCTTGGGGAGCCTACATTCTACTTGGGGAATACAACATGTAGGCAGATTTAAGTAAATAAAATTTGAAGCAGACAGCACTAACAACTAGGAGAATCAGAAACCTTCCTGAAAGAGGTGGTCTTTCTTTCTACAACATGGAATAAAGCTCTCCTAAAAGGAGAGAATAAAAAGGGAGGATATTTATATCATCAAACTATTGTAAATATACCTTCCTTCTACCCCACTTCGCAGAATATCTATATATGTTCTTGAAACAGATCTGCAAAGTACATTTTAGAATACCAAATTCCATTTCCCTTTGATTTTCATTACTGGAGCTGTATTTCTCTGAAAAAAAAATTGGTCTGGGCAAGATGTATTAAAAACATTCTTAAGAATGTGGCAAGCCCTTTAAAAATTCCATAAGGGCATCCCCATCTGCTTTAGCTACTACTCTTTGAGGAAATTTGCAGAATCAGAGAACTGCCCAATTGGAAGGGTCCTTCCTTTCTTAGCCACCATCTAATCCAACCCACACCTGGAAAAGAGTCATCTTTGTAACTTACTTGATAAGTGGCCATCATCCAGCCTCTGTCTAAAGATTTCTAATGAAGGGAAAACCACCACCTCCTGAGGGTCATTGAAAGAGAAAAGGATTACTTTCTAATAAAATAGTAATGGTCAAAGAAAGCTGTGAAATAGGACAAAGTGGCTAGAGCTGTTTTTCTGTTTAGTTCAATAGCTTAAAACTCCCAGGAGGTTTTAAGGTATCTTTTTTTTTAAAAACAGCCTTTTTATTTTCCTGTGAGGGTTTCAAAGGTTGTGAAGGGCAGATGGCTCTTTACATGGGCTTTGGAGGGGGTCTAGGGGCTTCACCCAAAGGTCTGAGATGGATTGAAGGAGTCTGATGTTTTGGGATCTTACACGTACAATTCCTTTTACCTGTAGTTTCACACATAACCTGGGTAACACACAGGGGTCCAAGATGCTGGTTTTGGAGATGTCCCTAAAAGCTTCCATGATGTTGCAGATAATGAACTCGATGGTTTTGTCCTTTGGGTGCATAATGGGTATAGTTGGTACCAAATCTGGGCTGCACCCCGGTCTGAAGGCCTTCTCTTCTTGGTCATTCTGGTCAGAGTTGCTGAAAGATCGGCTTTGTGTTTTTTTGTTAGTTGAGCCGTCTGCATTGAAAATTCCATTCATGACTATAGAGTCAGTATGCTACACCTGAAGACCTCTCCTCCCCCAGAGCCCTTCCTCTTTGTTCTTCAGACAGTTTTCTAGCCCTTGTGGAAGCTGATACCCTTTAGAAACAAATTATCTGGGCTGAAAGCAAAGACCTTGAAAATACAACAGTTGCTGAACCAGTTGCTTTGATTTCTGTGAGATTTCAACCCCCAAAGGGCCATTCCAACAGATCTTTTTGGATTCTCTCTATCCATTTCCTTCATTTGAGGATTCTGCCATAAGGATTAAGCATCTGTATACCTTTGTAACTCTCTTGGCTTTTTTCATTTTGTATAATTTTATATTTTAATAATTTTTGGTGACTTGCCCAAAGTCATGCATACCTGGGGAGCAGTGGGCTTTGTAGTAAATAAACAGGACCTAAGAGAAGAGTCTGGCCTACCTTCTCAAGAGGCAAAAAAGGGTTTAGTGTTAATGATTTACAGCAGAATGGGCATGGATAATTCCCAATGTGCTCTTTTACAGACAATGTTGCTGCTTTGGAGTCTAAATGGGGAGAAAACATAGTAGCAAAACCTCAGTGGGCATTGAGCCACCCCCATCCTCCTCTTTCTTCCCCCTCCCCAAGGCTGGGTTACCCATGCAAGGCATAGTTCCCATGTTCAGGATCTCCTTACTTCTCAGAGGTCCCATGGAAAACATTTGTTTCCCTTAAGGGCCAAAGCTTCTGCCCCTTTGTAAAGGGAGGGGCAGCTGAGGCTTGGTGCAAGCATGGAATGAGAGCAGGGTAACCGCCATCACCAGATGCTAGTTTATTACCATGCAGAGCACACTAGACTGGTTCCCTGGGCAGTGGGATAGTTTGACTGGGGTGAAAGCATGAGGGTGGTGAAAGTACTATCTTTGTTTCCAGGATCAGAACTGGTTCCTGTTGTTGTTCTGGTAATGGTCTTCTTCATCATCATCATTATTAAAGAGGTCCTATTTATATAGCAGATAGTGCCAAGGATTCCCAGATCTACATACCCAGCTTAACTTCTATCTTGAAGTTGCCAGTCTTTCATTACCAACGGCCTTTTGGACATGCTAAACTGTACGTCCCATAACATTTCAAACTCAACACATCTCCAAATAGAATTCATCATCATTCCCCCCAAACCCTTGCCTCAACTCAACTTTTTACTTTTGGTCAAGGGCACCACCATCCTATTACTCAGAATCACAACCTTCCTTGACTTCTCACCACATATCCAATCTGTAGTCAAATCACCTTCTCTCCACTGGCACAACCACCAGCTTGGTGCAGGCCCTCATCACTTCTTGCCTAGTCAATAGTTTTCTAGTTGGTCTTCTTAATTCAAGATCCCCCCAACTCCAATCCACTCACCATTCAGCTGCCAAAGTAATTTTCCTAAATTAGAGGTCTATGTTACCCCCTCACTTGGTATCTCCAGTGATTCTCTTCCTGTTACTTCCAAGATCAAATATAGAGTCTTCTATTTTACATTTAAAGCATTTTATAATCTGGTTCCTTCATGCCCTTTCCAGTCTTTTACACTCCACTCCCCTCCACGTGCTCTATAATACAGTTAACCTGGCCTTTTTGTGTTCCTTAACAATAACCCTCCATCTTCAATCTCAACCATTATTTTTTTAAAATAAGTTTTTGTTGATGTCTTCTTTTTATATATCATACTCATCCCAAATATCCAATTCAATCCAATAAATCCAATAAACACCCAATAAACATGTACCTACTATGTGCCAGGCACTGAGCTAAGTGCTGAGGATACAATTAATAAAAAAAGACAATCTGGGCCCTCAAGGAGTTTACAGTCTAATGGGACGAGACAACACACAAAAGGATGTAGGAAGGGGCCTCCACCAGGGAGTATCTTGTTTTGTGGAGGTGAAAAAGTCAGGCAGGGCAACAGAGTAGAATGATCTCAAAAGTCCAGTTTCTTCCCTCTATAAGAGAAGACATTGGGAGAAGTTTGGAACTCTAGGCTCTAGTCCACCATTCAGAGGGGAATGGAGGCTGAGGGAGGTAAAGTAACTCTTTTATTCCCCTTCTATAAAGCCATTCAATATAACAAATAATATTTCTAAAGATGGAAAAGAAGAAAAATCAACAAGACAGACTGATACACTGAAAAAGTTCAAAAACACGTGTAATGAATAACACCTCCCACCTCCATGAAGCTGTAATTTGGGGGATGTCCCCTCCCATATATTTATTCAGGTTCTGTGTGATCTTTATAATTTTGTTACATTCACTTTTGAATCTTTAGCATATGCTTTTCTCCCATTTACATTGCTATAGTTATTGTGAAGATTGTTACTTGGTTCTGCTGACTTTCACTCTGTATCAGTTCACACAGATCTTTCCATGCTTCTCTGTATTCGTCACATGGATCATTTCTTACAGCACAGCAATATTCTACTACATTCCTATGCCACAATTTGTTTAGCCATTCCCCATGCAATGAGCATCTACTTTATTTCCAGTCCTTTTGGGGGGGAGGGGGGAAACAAACGAAAAACTACCTCTCCATACACCCCTCTCTCTTTGTATATATTTAAAAAGAAGTCTCTTAATGGTCTCTCTGCTGCCCCTGTGTTGCTGTAGCTGTCCTGGGCACTGCATTCATTTACTCCTGCATTTCTGTTGTCTGGGGTGTTTGAGAAGCAAATAATGCCTTGAGGTCTGATTTTCTTTTTAAGAATGTTTTAAATATTTTTATTATTATTTAACATCAGTTTTGTTTGTTTTTTCATTTTAGATTAAGTTCAGATTGGCAGAGTAATTTACCTTGGGCATCCTGAGCTCCCTGGCTTTTCAGAACACGTTATTCTATTCTCTTTAGTGTTTCCTATTGGGTATAAAATCGTCTTGTGTTGTTCAAATTTCCTTTCCTTTTTCTTCAAATTGAAGAACTTGTTTCTGAATTGAGTTGTCAAATTTAACTGCTACTTGTCTTGGAATCTGTAGCCTTCAGTTTTTTTTCTGAAGGTAATTTATGAATTCTTTTAACTGACATTAATTTTCCATCTTCAGATCACAAAAGTTTTCTTGCATTATTTCTTGCATTATGATGTTCGGGTTTCTTGACTTGTCATGTTCTTCTGGGAGACCTATAATCCCTAAGTTGTTTCTTTGCATCATATCTTTGAGTTTGTTTTGACTGGATAGAGAACTTACTTTTTCAATGTTACTGTATTTTTTTGTTTCTCTTCTTCTAGATTGTTCTTCACTTCTTTGTATTTGCATTCCCAATCAATTGTTCTCCCTTTTATTTCTTTGGTGAGACTTGTAATTGCTAATTCCAGCTTTTCTATTTTGCCCATTATTTTTTGCTGTGTAGGCCTTAAATTCTGCTTTCATTTGTCTCATTTCTCTTTTAAACAACTCAGGAGCAGTGTGATATGGTTCCATGTTCTCAAATTCTATAAGGTTTTCTTTCTCATTAAGTATTGGATTATTTTCCTTTGTTTTGCAGTATTTATTTACAAATGACTGAACTAATTTACTAGACATGGAAGCAATATTACCTTCTATTTTTAGTGTTTTTCCTCTTCTCCTTCCTTCTCTCCCTCTCTCCCTTTCTCCCTCCCTCCCTCCCTCCCTCCTTCCTTCCTTCCTTCCTTCCTTCCTTTCTTCCTTCCTTCTTTTCTTCCCTTTTTCCTTCCTTTCTTCCCTTAGACTATAGATCTAACTTTGGTTATACTCTGACATTTTCCATAGTAACCTTTTGGTTACTATTGTGCCAAGACACAATAAGCCAAATTTTAAAAAAAGAGTTGTGCTTTTTAGATACCACTCTTTACTGGGGCCAGTCTATGGCAACCCAGAGCTTTACACACACACTCACACACACACACACACACAGACACACATACACACACTCATCACACCTCTGAACCATGAGGGCTTGTTCAGGATTGTTCGATGTTCATTGGAGCTAGACCACTTGCCCTGGCATAGTATGAGTTAGAATGGCTTACGAGTGATTGTTTGACTTTCTTTTTAAAAGCATATTGGGCTGCTTGTCCTGGCATGGCATGAATCAAGATAATTCGGGAGAGAGGCTCAATATATCTTGGAGACAATCTGGCATGGTTTTCCTTTGGGAAGGTAAGATGGTTTGGAAGGGAGGAGAGAAGGGGAGGGGTTATTAGTTGTTTGTTTTACTTGGTTTTTTTCATTTCTAATGTTTTTTTCCCATGGTAGGTTAGAAAACACATGAATTTCATATACCTTGAAAAAGTGAGTCATTAAGGGATGATAGCAAGAAAATGGTCTGGACATTACCATGGGAAGAGAGGAGTTTGGCGATCTTTCCTCCTGGCCCTCTGAGTCACAGGAGAAGAAATATCTTCTTGGGAAATGGTTATGAAGGATATGCCATGATCAAAGGAGAGCCAAGCCAAGATGAGTCTTCCTGACTTCAGGCCTGTCACTTTGTCCATTGCACCATGTAACTGCCAGAAGTACTGTATAGCACAAAGTACAAGGCATCTGTTATCTCATTTAATGGGACTGGAAGGACAAGGGATGGGGAAAAAAGATGGCATGGAAATGGAGATAGGGATCTAGTCCATGTTTCTCCATTTGTCTCCAGGATTACCAGCAAATATTGCCACAGTTTTCAAACAAGAGAAGGTAGAGTCTTGAAACCATAAATCAGTGAGCTTAACTTCAATTTCTGGCAAAATTCTATAATGTGCTTTGTGAACATTTAGAAAGGGAAACAGTGACTACTAAGAGCCAATAGAACTTTATTCAAAATTAATTATGACAGACTAATTTTACTTCCTTTTATTTTTTTTCCAGAGAAACTAGGCAAGTAGATTGGGAAAATGCTGGGTTTTGGTAAAACATTTGACAAATTCTCTCATGCTGTACTAGTAGAAAAAGTGGAAATATTTGGGTCAGATGGAGGATAGTGGACATTCCAGGACATATAGGCTGAGCTGTGGCAGCTAGGTGGCTCTAGGCCTACAAGCAGGAAGACTAAACTTCCTGAGTTCAAATCTGGCCTCTGACACTTACTAGCTGTGTGACTTTGGGCAAGTCAGTTAACCCTATTTACCTCAGTTTCCTCATCTATAAAATGATCTGGAGGAGGAAATGGCAAACTGCTCTAGTAACTTTGCCAAGAAGACCCGAAATAGGGTCATGAAGATTCAGATACAACTAAAATGATGAAACAAAAAACAGGTTATGTAGATTCAGTACAGGTTGAATGACTGGATCTGAAGAATAGGTGTGATGGAGTTGACTTGGAGGGAGGCCACAGTGGAGCACCTTAGGGATCTGTCCTCAGCTCTGTGCCATTCAACATTTTTTGATCAATGACTAAGATGAAGACACAGAATGTCATGTTTAATAAATTTATAGATTACATGAAGCTGGTAGAAATAGCTAACATGTTGGATGACAATGTCAGGATCCAATAATATCCTGAAAAGCTAGAATGATGGGTGAGTCTACAGAAGATGAAAGTTAATAGGGATAAATGTGAGCATGAGTTTGTTGGTAAATGTTTAGCAATTGGCTGTCAGGGAAATAAACATATATACATTTTTCAGTTTAATTTGCATTATTAATTAAGATTTTCTCCGTCCCTCCCTTAATTCTAGAAATCAACACAAGAACAAATCAAGTCCTTATTGGTAGTGTTTTCTGATTTCCTGAGTGTAAGTGTTTGCACAGAAAATTAAAGAGTCAGCTCTGAGAAGCTGCTATGAACTGACTCTAGCCCACACTGGAGTGTGAAGTTTAGAAAGCCAACTTCAGCAGTGCAGAGGGAAGCATTGCTGATAATAGTTCAGAGGAGAAAGACGAGTGGACTGCAAGCCAAAAATGAGCCACCAATGAGACAGGATTTAATTTAAAAAAAGGATAATGGAATCCTAGGGTGCTTTATCAGAGGTATTGGAGACCGGAGGAGAGAGAAAGAAAGAGAGAGAGAGAGGGGTGGGGGAGAGAGAGAGAGAGGTGGGGGGGAGACAGAGAGAGAGAAAGAGAGAGGGGGGGGAGACAGAGAGATAGAGAGACAAAGACAGAAGGAGACAAAAAGAGACAAACAGAAATGGGGGGTGGGGTGGAGATAGAGGTGACAGATCCCCTGTGATCTTTTCCCTTAGCCAGGCTACATCACGACTTCAGTCAGGCTAGTTTTCAATTCTGCAGCCACATTTTATTTAACAAACTCAAGTCTATCTGGAGCAGCAGTTCTTAACCCGTGGGTCGCGACCCCTTTACAAGTCAAATGGGTCTCCTAAAACCATCGGAAAACACTTATTTCTGATGGTCTTAGGAATCCAGACACTATTCCTCTATTCATCTCCAGGTGGGTCCGTCCACATGCAGATACTTGATCTAGAGGAAAGCAACAAATGATTGAAATGATTGAAAAGGGGGGAAGGGAATAAACATTTACTGAATGCCAGTTACATGCCAGGCATTGTGCTAAGCACTTTACAATTATCTCATCTGAGCCTCACAACAACCCTGGAAGATAAGTGTTATTATTATTCCTATTTTACAGTTGAGAAAACTGACACTGACATCAGTTAAGGTGACTTGCCCAGGGTCATACAGCTGCTAAGTATCTGAGGCTGGATTTGAACTCAAGTCTTCTTGGACCTGGTGTTCTATTAATTGGATTGGAGACTTTGTCATATGAAAATGTATTGAAGGAACTAGGACTGTTTATCCGGGAGAAGAGCAGGCTTAGGGAAGATATTCTAACAAAGTTGGAGCAATAGATTGAAGTCCCAGAGAGGTGGATCTTGGCTTGATTTAAGGAAGAATGCCCTCTCCATTAGGGGTGACTCACACTAAATTGACCTCTTGCAGGTGGTGGGCTCTCTCTTACTGGAAGGCTCCAAGCAGAGCTGGAATGGCCACTTGCTGAGATTGCCATAAAAAAGGATCTTATTCATGTATGTGCTGAGTTTGGGTTCTCTTTTGATTCTAAGGCCTTGGGGTTCTGGGGGTAATTTTGCAGAGTGCCTGGAGAGCTGGTGTTGAAGTCTGAATTGTTCTCTGTGGAATGCTGTCTGTGCCACCATGGGAAGGGCCACTCAGCCCCTCTGCACCTCCAGTTACACTCTAAGAGTGTAAGTTACAGGTGAGTGTCCAATTTGCCTCAGTGGGTTGAGTTTCCAAAGTGGGAGTCCCTTAGACATGTGAAATCACAGGTCTGCTCAAATTTTAAAAAAAGTTGTGAAGGATTTCTTATTATGTAAGATGAGAGGCTGGATGACATGTCATGGTTGCCGTAGGTCAATTCTTGTGTAGGACTAGATGTACCTTGAAGTCTTTTCCAGGGCTGAGCTTGTGATTTTGCAATGGTCTTCTCTTCTGAGCACCTATGACACCTAGAGTCTGGTCCACAAGATGTAGCTTCTGCCTGATGTGTTGGTCTGCCTTCCCCAAAGAGCTTCACCTAAGACTAGGTCCACAAATGGCACTTGTCCTCTGGGTCCTTACTGTTGTGGGACAACCTAATTCACTTGCCTAGGGTTATCTTGGCTCCTACTTTAAGGAAAAGATGAAAGCCATTCAGTGTTGATTTTTCCTCCCCCATTTTTCCTCCTCTACACCTCCAAACACTTCTGTTTCTCTGTTATCCTCCCCTCCTGACCTCTGTCCTCAGATAGCAAAATGGACCCTCTCCATTCTACAGCTGACTCCTCCCCTCCAGTCTTTGATCCTATCACCTCCCATAGCCACTATGGCCTTGCCTCATCGGTCGCTCCCTCTCTTTCTCCTTTGATTGACTCCTTCTGATGATCCTATAGACATACTCAGTCCTACTCGTCCAAATATAAAATAAAATCCTTTCTTTGACTCTTCTGTCCTATCCATCTATCGCCCCATCTTTCATAGGATCATAGATTTAGAGGTCATTAAGTCCAACTGTCCTATTTTACAGAGGAATAAACTGAGCCAGAGAGAGATTAAGTGATATGCATGTCTGTAGTTACATAGTCATCATGTAACCTGCCATAAGTCACCAGCACTCTATTCAGACTCTTCACTCAGAAAGCACCACCACCAAGACAGTTGTCAAGCCTTCTTCACGCGCCTCATCTTTCTTGAGCTTTTTCTGAGCATTGGGCAGGGCTCTTCTGTTCCTTCCCCTCCTTCAAAGCCTAGTTCCAACATACCATCTCCATTGGGAAGTGTCCCCTAATGATTCCCTGCCTTCTCTCAAGACCCAGTCAGAAGGAATCTCTCCCTTCCCTGAACCCCCATAGCTCAATGTTGGTCCCTACATGATAGTTATGGGGGAGGGATGGCTTATGCCTGTCTTAGACTGAAAGCTCCCTAAGGGGAAGGGCCATGTCTTATCCATCTCTGGTTTCCTGACAGTGCCCACAGGGGGAGTTGAAGAAATGAGTGTTGTGGTCAATAAAGACTTTGTGACCTTGGAGACAGATTGCATCCTCAGAGGGGAGGGCCCTGCCTGCTGTGAGGTGAGAAGAAAGGAAGCGCCTTCTTTCCAGTCAATGCCACCAAAAGGAACAAGATGCAAAGGCTTTCATGAAGCTGCTCTGCAGAGCCCCAGTCAGGAAGTGATCTATATTTTCAGAAGGAAATGAGCATTTTTTCCTGGAGAGGAGAGGATAGTTCCAAGGCAAACACAGCAGCATGAGGTGAGGTAAGATGCAAGAGGGAGGCCTGTTTCTGGCTTTTTTTTTTCATTAGACGAGGCCAGGTGTCAGAGAGCTCCTGTTGACAAATGATGTGTTGATGGCCCTCTTACCTGACATCTCTAGAAGACAGCTGCTCCTAATACTCTAGCAGCTGTTTCAAGAGGAGGGATGGGAAAAGAGGGATAGTCTTTTCTTCATATTAGAGTCCAGAAATGGAAGCCGAGGAATGAGTGGATGAGGCTGTGTGCTTTCCCTGACTCGACGCCTCCTCTGACGCAAGGATGGGGAGAGCCAGAGAGTTCCAGTGTGACCCTAAGGTGGTCCTCCTTCTTGGTTATCTAATAAAAGGAACGCCCTGTGAGCTACCCAAGTTATCAAATCCTTGAAGGTTAGGGTTAACAGGAGTCTTAGAGTTCAAAAGGATCTTAGAACACAGGATGTCAGAACTAGGAGGAGCCTTAGAACATGGGATCTCAGAAGCTGGAAGGGGACTTAGAACATAGAATGTCAGAACTGGAAGGAGCCCTACAACACAGAATATCAAATTTGGGAGGGAACTTTATAAAACAGAATGTCAGAGCTAGGAGGAAACTTTAGAACACAGAATATCAGAACTGGGAAGTGTGAAAGTGGAGGCAATAAGCAGAGGAATTAGTTTTTCTTAGTCATTGACTATAGGAAGACTTCTTGCTGAAAGGGATAGTGGGGTCAAGCAAAAGGTTTTTTGAAGACTGGGAGACCTGGGTGGGCTTGTAGGCACCACTAAAGAATTCAGTAGATTAAAACAATTTGAAGAGAGAAGCAGAGGCATTGGTGGAAAGGTCAGACTCCTAAAGGATGTCAGGTGGGATGGGATAAAGAACAGAAGAGGAGATGGGCTCAGCAAGAAGAAAGGTGACCCTTTTGTCAGAGCCTAAAGGATAGGTGGAGAGAATGGGAGATTCTAAGACTGTGGGATTCTAAAAATCTGTTGTGGTTAAAGATGCTACAGTTATTTGTCTAATTCTGTGATTCTGTGCTTCTAAGAGGCCAGGAGTTTTGAATTGTGTGATTATTCTAAAATTCCATGATTCTAAGATTCAATATTTATAAGAATCTGTGATTCTAAGATTCAGTCATTATAAGGTCCTGTGATTCTAAGATTCAGTAATTAAAAGAATCTGATTCTAAGACTCAGTGATTCCATGATTCTAAGATTGTTATCGTAAGGTTATGTGATTCTAAGGTTCAGTGATTATATAAGAATCTGTGATTCTAAGTAATTCAGTAATTCAGAATCTGTAATTCTGAGATTCAGTCATTTTTAAGGTCCTGTGAATCCAAGATTTAGTTATTATGAGAATCTGTGATTCTAAGACTCAGTCATTGTAATATTCTGATTCGAAGGTTCAATAATTCTAAGGTCCTGTGATTCTAAGCTTCAGTAATTATAAGAATTTGTGATTCTAAGTTTCAGTAATTATAATAACATGTGATTCTTAGATTCCGTAATTCTAAGATTTTGTGATCCTATGATTCAAAAATCCAATCATTCTAAAGTTATATAGTTCTGAAATTCAGTAATTCTAAGATTCTGAGATTCTTTTGGTATGCTGCCTATTAGAAAGAAAGCCCTGAAAACTCCCATGCCTCAACACTTCCGGAAATACTTGGCTTTATAGAATTGGGGCTGAACAGAGCCTCTCAAGAGAGTGGTGGACCCTTCCCAGTCAGACATTCCACAGTAACAGTGTCTTTCAGACTCCTTCCGGCCCAGTCCTGAGCCATTGCAGACATTATTAGAGGATGGGAAAATAAAAGGAAAGAGACCCCAGAGGATAAGGAACCAAGTTTGACCCCTTCCCCCCTCCCTCAGTCTCACTGACCAGGGTCGAGTCAAGTGGTGTTACCTTTGTCTTCTTCAAATATTTGTTTCCTGAATTGGTGTGTATTCATTGATAATTTAGAAATTTAGATTTCAAAGTTCTTGGCTTGAAGTCCTGAGATAATGAAGAACAGTCTGTCCCTCTCCATCCTACTGCTCATTCTGGGAAGTGGATTCCCCACAGAGGAGAGAGGCCAGACAGCCCTGCCCTTGGACTAGAATCCCTTTAGAATCATGTAAAACTTATGGGTCAAGGCTCTGGCTTGTGCTAAACTGCATAAACATAGCCCCTGTGTGGGATCCAAGCCTGGGCCATGGGCCTACTTGACTCCCTGGTCAGCTTCCTGGAGGACCAGCTCTTCTTGGAGCTCATTCAAGAGACCTTTTCCTTTGGACACTTGGCTTTCCCTTTTGACAACTATCTGAACTTGCCCTGTTCCCTAGAGCAGGTCCTGCCTTTTCAGTCCACTGTGCCAAGATGTGTTGTCTTCCTGAATCAGAATGTAAGCTCCTTGAGGGCAGAGGCTGTCTTTCTCCTTCTGTTTGTATTCCCAGCACTTAGTACAGTGCCTGGTACATAATAAATGCTGAATAAATGCTTGTTGACTGACCAACTGAACCTGCTTAGCTCCCTGAGCTCAGAGATGGGGCTTGTCTAATCTCAGATTTCTTCCCTCTACTTCACTGCCACCATACTTGGGGCACATTTTCTCTTCTCCCTCTGTCTCTACATACTCCAGACCCTGGATTTGTTTCATGGAAACTCAAAGTTGGAAGGCACTTCAGAGGGCATTGGGTCTAATGTGTACCTAAACAAAACTTCCCTCTTCACTGTCCCTAACAGAGGGTCATGAAGACTCCTTAAATACCTCGGGTGACAGGGAACTCACTTCCTAATCAGTCAGGTAGCCTGTTGCTTTGTGGGGCAGTTCTGATTGTTTAACAAAGTCTGACTTTTCTGGAGTGAAAATCATTCTCCTCTAAGGTTCTAGTTCCCAGTGGTCACTGAAAATAAGCCTGCTTGTTCTGCCCTTCTTTCAGAGATGAAGACAGCCACCATAGCTTTCCTAAGCTGTATTTTTTCTGGGTTAACCATCCCTGGCTCCTTCCTCAGATAGGGTGGTCGCCATTCACATGGTCCCATTCTATCTCTTATGGACCTGCTTCAGTTTTCCAATATGAGGCACTTAGATGACACAGAGGGTAAGAATACTGGACTTGGAGTATTTGCTGGTATCTAAGCTGCCCACCCATTTGTTCCTTTTCATCCTGTATGGTTCTTATTTGTGCCCTACCATAAATCCAACATATCCCTCTGATAGAATGTAAGCTCCCTGAGGACTGGGGCAGCTCCTCCTCCTCTTCCTCCTCTTCCTCTTCTTCCTCCTCCTCCTCCTCTTCCTTCTTCTTCTTCTTCTTCTTCTTCTTGCACATGGAGGGAGGTGCTTGAGAAAATGAATCAAATTAAACTGAATAAAGGCTCTCACCACATTATGGAAGGCCTTCCTCTTGGTCTTCCAACATTTAATGATTCCACTTCCAGTCTCACTTGTTCATCTGCTCTCACCAGCCCGCCTCCTTTTCTGGCCATATACTCCTGGGGTCAGAAAACAGCATGGTACAATGGAGAGAACATTGACTCTGGGGTCAGAAGACCCGAGTTCAAATCTCACTACTGATGCTTACTACTTGGGTGGTCTTGAATGGGTTACTTTATCACCCTGCATTTCATTATCCTCATCTGTAAAATGAAGAAGTTGGATGAGATGTGTCGGAGGCTCTTGTAGATCTATCATCCTACAACATGGTCCAGTGGAAAATAGCCCTGGAATTACATTGGGAGGCAGAGGACATGGGTTTAAGTCTTTCTCGTGCCACATATTCCCCTGTCACCTTGGGCAAGGAACCATTTCCTCAGTTAGATGTTATTTCCTCATCTAAAAAATAATAATGCTGGTCTTTCATCTTAGTTCTATAAAATATTAATCTTTAAAATATTCCCTTAGGGGCAGCTAGATGACACAATGGATGGAGCACTGGCCCTGTAGTCAGGAGTTTGAATGTGGGTTACTTGCTGGTTGTGTGACCCTGGGTAAGTCACTTAACCCCGATTGCCTCAAAAAATAAAATAAAATACTCCTTCACACGCTGCCATGAAGTTTTTCTTATGGGCCACTCTGATCCTGTCTCTCTTGTATTCAGACCTTCAGTGGGTAAAGAATGAATGAATTCCTGATCTTGACATTGAAAGCTATCCACAACCTACCTAGTCAGTCTATAAGCTCCTTGAAGTCAGAGATTATTTCATTTTTTCCACTGCTTAGATAGCTCAGTGGACAGAGAACTGGACCTAAAGTCAGAAAGCCTTCAGTTCAAATTCAGCCTCAGACATTACTAGATGTGTGACTCTGGGCAAGTCACTTTAATCCTGTTTGCCTCAGTTTCCTCACCAGTCAAATGAGCTGGAGAAGGAAATGGCAAACCACTCCAATGTCTTTGCCAAGAAAACCCCAAATGAGGTCACAAAGAGATGGACACCACTAAACAACAACATTGCCAGTACTTGGCATTGTTCCTGGCCCAAAGCGGGTACTTAATAAAGCAAGACATCTAACATTAAATATTACTAAGGGCCAGGCACTGGGGGTGGAAATATCTCACTTTCTCTTATAAATAATTACATATGAGAGCATGGCCTGTAGTGTACCTTTTCTCATACTCTGCACCCACAACGGGGTTTTGTATGTAGTAGGTGTAAGAAGAAAGTTTCATAGATGTTTATTGACATTAATTGAATTTGTTTTATATGCCAGGTTTCTTCTAGCCCTGCCATTCTGTGCTCTGTTTAAAGGGTCCTTTCCAGCTCTGACCAGCTCTGGGTGTTCTTCGAGCCCTTCCATTTCTGACATTCTGAGTCTCAGGGACTCCCTGCTTGATGTTTAGAGGAGCAAGGAAAGGCAATTGGAGTTCTTGGGGAGCTCAGCTTTCTCTCCAACTTTCTTCACTTTCCTTCAGAATGAGAAGCCTTAACAAAACCTGCGTTGTTCCCACTCTAATAAAGGCACAGCGGAGGGTTTGGGGAGGGGCAGGCAGTGGGCAACCTTTGGGGACCGGCTAGTTCTGATGACTCAAGTTCAGACACACCAGCCCCAGAGCAGTCACCTCCTTTCTCCCCCACCCCTTACGGCTCCTCCCTCCCCTCCTCAAGCCCACATGAAAGGACTTGGGGAGGGAAGCAGAGCCCTCCCCAGGGGAACAGGGAATGAAAGAAGCCACTGACAGTCTCCAGGTGTGGCTGGGAGAGAAGCTACCGCTCCTTCCCCCCACCCTGGGACCTCGGAGGTCAATGGCTCACATTCATAACTCTACAATTACACATCAAGGGGGAAAAAAAGGAGTGCTTAGATCACAATTGCAGAGGAGGGGAGAAAGAACAGAATGAAGTTTTCGCCTTTAACAGCAGAGAAGAAAAACAGATTGCTTTCCATCTCTATTTGAAATGAAAAGTACATTTTGGCTATTTGGACAACTGGGGGGCCCCCCAAAGTCAGGCAGCCAGCAGAAGGCTACCTGATTGGCTGGAAGTGGGGCTGGACTGGGAGAGTACTCCCAGGTGGGTTAAACTTGACAAAGGGAGCAGGGAGTGAAGGCCCCCCTCTGATCAGGGGCCATGAAGGGAGTAGATGCTTTAGTTTGGGGCTCTCTGCCTAGAGAGGATCATGGGGGAAATCTGTCAAGGAATAGGCTAGAAAGCTTAAGTGCCACCTAGTTTGGGGGAGTGGGGAAGGGCAAGGAGATGAGAGGAGGGGAAGATTCTTTTCTCAGCCTTCTGAATGACTTTCCCCAGCTCTAACACAGGAATCTCTAGGTTCCCTTTATATAAATGAACCCTCTAAGCATGTCTTCCGTTCCCGTCTCATTTTTTTTGGAAGGTCATTTGGATATTTAAAGGAAAGCAGTCTGGTAGGGGAAGAAAGGGAAGATCAGCACATCCTAAGAGAGAAAAAGGAACTGGAGATGTCCAGCCTGGAGGAAGGCAGGCTTAGTGGGAAGAAGGGAACTGTTCTCAAGTGTTCAAAGGCACTTATGTGAAAGAAGGCTTAGATCTGTTCTCCTGGTGCCAGGGCAGCACTAAGAGCTGGGAAGGGAAGCTGTCTTCTGCTTTATCTTAGGGAAACTTTCCCTAACAGACCTGTCCTCTAAAAGGGACTTGCAGAGGAGGAATGTCCTGGATGCTTCCATGTGACGCTGGAACAACATTTTTCTCAGATCTCTAAGTGTCTTCTGATGTTCTAATAGCACAGGTGTTGAGATCATGAAATCCAAGTCTAGTTTTACAGATGAGGAAACTGATACTTAGAAGAGGAAGGGACTTGCCCCGTGGTTCCACAGGGCTAAGATCAGAACTCGAGTCTTCTGACTCCTAATATGGCTCATTTTCTATGCCTCCACATTGATGCCAAACTTGAGGATTCTATTAGTCCTCACTTTGAATGGAGCAGATACATCTAGGTGGCAGGTTCCCCACCCCTGTGGGGCTTTGGAGAAGCTACCACAAGGTAGCAGTTTCCCAACCTTCAGACCCAGACAAGGCAACCTCAGACAGGGTTGGGTTCTCTTTTCAGGTCTGTGACACACCTGTGAATATACCGGGGCGAGGGGGGGGGAGGGGCACGAGGTTTGGCCTATCTCATGCCTTCCCCCTCTTTCATCTGGCTCTCTGCCAAACCCTTCACACTCAATCATATTACATGCCCAAGGAAACCCCCTGGTTTGTGGACGAATGATTCCCAGTTTATGATACTGACTATTCATTGTCTCTTGCTCTCTGGAAGTCCCAGCAGCTTCTGCTGCTACAGACAAGTGAGGGGGTTCCCTCAGTCAATAAACATCTACTTAGTACCTACTACGTGCCTAGCATTGTGTTAAGCACTGGGCATAGAAAAAAAGCATAAATACCCTCAAGGAACTCACAGTCTAATGGGGGAGATAACATGCAAACAAGATAAAATACAGGATAAATTGGAGAGAATTAACAGAAAGAAGGCACTTAAATTAAGGGTAGTGGTCAGGGAAGGCTTCCTCTGGAAGCCTCTAGAGGGTGGGATTTACCTGAGAAGCCAAGAGGCAGAGATGAGTGGGGAGAACATTCTAGGCATGAGGGAGAGTCAAGGAAAATACACAGAGCCAAGTGCTGGATGTTCATTGGAAGAGCAAGGAGGCATCGCCACCAGATCAGAGAAAGCCTCCCTTCCACTTGAATGGAGAATAGATAGAAGTAGGGAGAGACCTGAGGCAGGCAGGCTCCCAACAGGCCATTGCAATAGTCCAGGGGTGAGGTGATGAGAGCCTGCACTAAAGGGGTAACAGCACCAGAGGCCTATGCAAGAGATGCTACAAATGTAAAATTAGCAAGACCAGGCGACAGATTGAATATGGGCGATGAGAGACAGGAGCCTGGGAGAACTCCTGCATTGGGAGCCTGAGGGACTAGGAGGATAGGGGGGTCCTCAACAACACTAGGGGAGGCTTTGAGGGGAAAGATGAATTCCCTTTCAGACATGCTCAGTTCCAGTTCTTGGTTAACAAAAAAGACAACAGAGGCTAATAACTAGGAGACCCTATCTGGGCTCTTTCCCAGGCAAATTCAGAAGAGCTAACAGAACATTAGAAAGGAGAGAGCTGTGGGAAATGTGTGAAGGTGTGGATGGTTGTAGAAGTATTCACTACTGAGACCGAGGTTGTTAGGGCTGGAAGGGACCTTGGGGGCCAAGGAGTCCAGTCTCCTTGTTTTACAGATGAGGAAGCTGAGGGTGGGTAGTGCGATGGATAGCATATCCAATCTGTTGCCATTTTAGGGCTTCAAGTGAAGTCAGGGCAGGTCTGGGGGCCACCACTGTTCCTTTTCTGAGGAATTCTGGGGGACTTCCTGTAGGAAGCAGCCACACTGACTCCAAGGATACCCTCAGAATGGTCTTTGCAGCCCTGGACAAATGCCTGGAAATGAACATCAGTGTTGGTGTTATCTTCCCCAGATACAGGACATCAGGAGAAACATCATTTAGTGAGGAGGTCACTAGGGGTGTTCAGGTCCCCCATAGCAAGAGGGGCTCCCTCTGGCCATAGAACTGCAGAGTCACAAACTGGCCAGGGTAAGATATGACCCTGGGTTGAGGTTTCCTTGCTTTTAAATGAATGCTTAAGGAGAGGACTGTCATGTCATGTTACTTAATGAGACAGACTGTCCTCCCAGGAAGGTTATAGTCAGATTAATTCCATCTGTTCTTCAAATTGCTGGTCAAATCTGAGACCATGCTCTCCACCATCAAAGCCGTCCCCACACCTAGAACAATTGTGATTCCCTTTTCTAGTTGTCCATTTAAGTCCTTGAGAGGCAATGTTAGATGGTGGGGAAGGGAGGGCAAAACAAAGTATTTGGAGTCAGTGGACTTGGTTTTAGGTCCTCTAAAGGTCTATACCATAAGCACCCTGAGGACAAGGACTAGGTTCATTTTGTCTGAGTCTATACTGAAGCTGGGGAAGGAAAGGGAAAAATCATTTATTATTTCATTTGATCTTTACAACAACCCCGAGAGGTAGGTGCTATGATTATCCTAATTTTACAGTTCAGGAAACTGAGGCAAACCAGAGTGAAGTGACTTGCCCAGTAGCTAGTAAGTGTCTAAGGCCAAATTTGAACTCAAGACTTCTTGACTCCAGGTTCAGTGGTCTATCCACTGCACCTACCCCGCCAGTTGCTTCTATCCCACAGGGCCAAGAGACCTTTCAGGGACATAGTTCACCTCTCACTTTATAGAAGAGGAAAGAAACCAAGGCCCAGGGAAGGAAAATGATTTGCCCAAGATCATACAGACTGAATATTTGTGGCAAATCTGGGATTCACACCCTAGCTGATAATTGAAACAAACGGATCTGGCTCCAAATCCATTGTCCTTTCCAGTGTACCTGATGTAGGCTCAGAGCCAGAACAGTTATTAGAGACCATCTCATCCAGGCTTTCTTAGCCTGGGCTCTGTGGACCTCTGAGGGAAACTTGGAGAGGTTTCCAGAGTTCTACAAACTTGGATCAGGGGGGAAAAGTACATCCTTGTTTGGTTTGTTGTGCCAGCTCTTCCTGACCCCACTTGGGGTTTTCTTGGCAAAGATTCTGGAGTGGTTCGCCCTTTCCCTCTCCAGCTACAGATGAGGAACTGAGGCAAACAGTGGAAAGTGACTCACCCAGGGTCACACAGTTAGTAGGTATCTGAGGCTGGATTTGCACTCACGAATATGAGTTTTCCTAATTTCAGGCCCAGCAGTCTATCCACTGTGCCACCTAGCTTCCCCATTCTTTTTTTTTTTTACTAACCTCTACTAATTTTCACTAACCTGAAATTTAGCATTTCTTTCAACTATTTAAAAGCATAATTCTGAGAAGGGATCCCTAAGCTTCACCGGACCATCAAAGCAAGCCAGAAGGGTAAGAACTCTTGAACTAGCGTCATCTCCTCATACAAGTGAGGGAATTGTGGACTAGAGAGAAGGGAGGACTTGGGTGTGGTCCTACATAGCAGGCATGGCTGGGTCTAGTTTTGCTTCTAAATTTCCACTCTGCCATCCTGCCTCCTGGCATGCTAGCTGCTTGACCATCTTCCTAATAATCACCAAAGTCATCAGTGAAGAGCATCAGACCTGACAGGGCTGGGAGAGGTCATCTAGTCTAACTGGCCTTCACTTTACAGAGGAGAAGGCTGAGGCCCAGAGTGGAAGTCACTTACTCAGTGCTAGATTCCGGGCACCCACCCAGATCTCCCAACACCCAGCTCTCTCCTTCGTACAAGCCCTGCCCTTCCCCCTCTCCTCTCCTAACCCCACACAGAATTTGATTCCCATTACAGCTGGAAGAACATCAAAGCAAAAAGCCACCTGCTTGGGGGTAAAGGGGAGGGGGAGAAGAGAAGCCTGGCACCATTCACTCACCAGACCTGGGTGCTGCTCCCAGAGGTCTCTTTGAAGAAGGCTGGGGGTGAAAGGGTGAGGCCAGAGGTGGGGTCGAATCCTTTGAATGGAATGCATAATTGTATTTAGAATTCCAGGCTCCAAGGGGGACAGCTTCAAGTTGGAATGAGGAGGGGGTGACTCGGAAGGGAGGGAATGGGAAAGAAGGGACAGAAGGAGAAAGAGAAAGAATGAGAGAGAAAAGGATAGAAGAAATGAGGGAGAGAGGAAGGATTAGGAGGAAGATGAGGAGAAGGGACAAAGGAAAATAGGAGGAAAAGAAAGAAAAAGGCATAAAAAGAAGAAGGGAAAGAGAGAGGAAGGAATAGGAGGATGGGAAGAGAGGAAAGAATAAAAGGAAGGAGGGAAAGAGAAAAAATAGAAGGAAGAAAAGAAAAAGGAAGGAATAGGAGGAAGGGAAAAAGGAAGAAAGACTAGAAGGAGAAATGGAAAGAAAAAGAAAGGGAAAGAGGAATAGAAGGAAAAAGAGAAGAGTAAAGAGAGAAGAAAGAAGGAGGAAAGGAAAGGGAAAAGAAGGACTGGAAGGAAGAAGAGAAGGGAGAAGGGAAAGAACAGAATGAGGATGGGGCCACTAGGTGGAGCAGCAAATAGAGCACCAGCCCTTGAGTCAGGAGGACCTGAGTTCAAATCTGACCTTAGACACTTAACACAAAAACTAGCCATGTGACCTTGGGCAAGTCACTTAACCCCAAGTGACTTCCAAAAAACCAAACCCCCCCCAAAAATAATTTAAAAAAAGGGCAGAAGGAGAAAGGGAAAGAAGAGAGGAAGAAGTATGGTAGATTTAGATCTGAAAAGGAGCTCAAGGGAACAGAGGAAGGGGGAAGAAGGAGGAAGTACTTGGGTATCTGAGAACATGGTGCACTGGGTGCCCTGCTTTTGGAACTTGGGGGGAGGGAGAGAGGGTGCATATTGCACTCTTGGGGTGAGCTAGACGCTTTGTGGGGAAAAGTCTAAATAGGGCTAGTCGCCCACAGGTCAAACTTCATGTTAACTCTGGTAAAGGTCACTAGTAGGACACGAGCCAAGTTGGGGGTAAGAAATCCAGGACAGTACTTTCTCATTTCTGCACATAAAGCAACAAGAATACCTGGACATGTTAAGCTGAGTTTCAGAGAAAAGAAGTGACTTAGTCACAGTCACAGAGCAGGTCAGTAGAAGAGCCAGGAGTAGCGGTCAGACCTTAAGACTCCCAGTACGGTGGCAGGGGGCTTCTGCTTTGTGGGAGCAGGCAGAGTGGGTTGCTATGAAATATTTAACAAATAGATCTTTGGGGGGGAAATGTATACACAATGCACTATAAAGTTTAATCTGCATAAATAACATTTTCTCCATCACTTTCTTAAGTCTAGATTGTCAACAAATCAACAGCTCAAGCCCTAATTTGCCAATTTCCACATTGTAAATGCTCATATTGAAATGCTAACAATTGGCTCTCCTGAGCCAGTATGAACTGGTTCCATCCCAGCTACTGACTGTAGAGATCTGGACAGATTCAAATTGGCACAAAAGGTTTAAAAACAGGTTGGCATCTGGCAGAGCAATGAGCTCCCTGTTTTATGAGAAAGAAGAATGGCCCACAGTCGTGTTTACCTTCCTGATGTACAAAAATAGTGCTTAAAGCTGTCCTCATTCCCTGAATCCCTTGTCCTCTTGTCTTGTTGCCACATATGGCTTGCCAAACCCCGCTCCTGGTTGGCTCCCATCATCCATTTCCTCTGCTCCTCTACAGTGGACAAAGATGACAGAAACTGAACAACTGTTCAGACTGTGTCCACCATGTATTTTGTGTCTCTAATCTCAACTCTGCACACCCTGCTGCCTGGCAATCTTCTTTTTCTCTTATTGGCTTTCTGTTGAATGAATGAAAAACATTTAAATGCCTGCTTAAGCAAATACTGTGCTAATGCTGCAGAAATAAATAGAACAATTGAGATTGTGTTCTCAAGGAGCTCTCCATGATGAGAGAGACAGCGCATAAAGTGATACTTCCCACACCAACTTCTCTCTTTAATTCTCCTATCCTATCCCTTTTTAGAAGAAGATCCAGTATTCCACTTTGCTGAGAAAATAGAAGCCAAGCATTGTGAACTCCCCAGTCGCCTCTATTTTATACTTCAAACCCCTTCTATACTTTCCTTCCTTCTTTCTGTTCTTTGTTCATCATGGTGGACCTTCTTGCCAAGGCCAATCACTCTCCTTGTTTCATACCCTCATATCCTTTCTCCAGTACTTTACCCCTTTGATCATACCCCCTCCCACCAATTCAGGGATTATATTTAAAAATAATAATTGTAGGAAATGCTAAATTTCAGCTAGAGATTAAGGGAAAATGGCCGTGTAATATTTTTTAAAATCTAAGTTTATGGACCATTTGAAATCTATTCATGACATAGGTGGCACATTAAAAACTCCTCCTCAAAACTACATTCCTTGGCAATCAAATTAGTGGCCATGTGTTTGATTATCTTTTCAATGAAGATGACTCCCAAGTCTATAGATCCATTCCTCATTTCTGTTCTGCTCTGGTCCCACATCAGTAACTGCCTGTGGAACATTTCCATGTACAATGTACAATGGATATCTTAAGCTCAACATGACAGAGTTCATTATCCCCCCTGCCCCAAGCCCCACCCCTGCTCTGACCCCCCAACCCTGTTACATACATCTTTACTTCTGTGAAGGGCACCAAGATCTCAAGGAATTCAGAGCCGTGTTCACAGCCTTTTTCAGTAACCCCCTCATACTTGAAGACTTCTACATACAAATTAATCTCAATCAACAAGCATTGACTAAGCTCTTAATAAATCAATACATATTTATTAAACACCTACTTTGTGTCAGGCTGTGTAAGAAAAAAAAATGAAACCATCTCTACCCCTAAGGAACTCATATCCCATTGGTTAAAACAGCATTTGCATATACAAACATGTATAAAATAAATACATGGTAACTTTAAGAAGTAGACATAAACAGTTGGAGGGATTAGAAAGACCTCACATAGGAGGTGGGATTTTTTTTTAAGCTGAACTTTAAGGAAACCAAGGGGTTCCTAAGAGATAGAGGTAAGGGTAGAATGCATTCTTTATAAAGGAGAGGTGATGAGAGAGAAGGAATGAGCTCAGCACCAGTGTTCTAGGTTTGATGTAGTTTGCTTCTGCCTCTATCCCTTCATCTCATTACCTCATTCAGAGCTCAATAGCAGGTTCTTATTCTTTCTTTCTTTTTTTAATCTCCTCTTGGAAATTCCCCCTCCTAGTTATATTTTATTTTGCTAAAACTAATCTCTCCCTTAAATCTATCTTCCCTGTGATGGCTCCCTTTTCATTCTCCCTTTTTCCTGTTGAGTGAAATATGTGTCCATGCCCAGCTCCATGTATTCTCTCCTTTGACTAGTTCAGATGAGAGGGAAGTCTATGTTGCTCACTCCTTCTCATCCCCAACTGTATAAACTTCTACTTGTGCATCCCAATTATGTGAGATAACTTTCCTCATTCTATTCTCCCTCCCCAATCCAGTGCATTCCCTCTTCCTTCCCCTTCCCCACTTTCCCTTCCCTTCTCCCTATCCTTCCCTTTTCCCTCCCCTCCCCCTTCCCTCCCTTCCC
>CM053596.1:95316873-95328942 GCA_028646575.1 Pseudocheirus occidentalis
CCATCTTTCAAACTCATTCCACTTTTGGACAGTAATAAGAATGAATCATCACAGGAATCACAAGAGGCATCTCAGAGTTAGAAGGGGCCTCAGAGGCCATTTGGTCCAACCATATCTAAGTAGTAATTCCCTCTGACAAGTGGTCACTCTGCCTCCACTTGAAGCCACTCAATGTTGGAGACTAAAGTCCCTTTTGAAGAGAGAGAAAAGAACACCAGAACTGTAATAAGGTGATGAGTTCAAGTCTTAGATCCATTACTTTATAACTAGGAGACGTTGGGAAAATCATTCCCTTTCTCTGAGCCTCAGTTTCTCCCACTGTAGAGTGGTGATAATACTCCTTGCAATTTGGGGGAGTAAAGTGCTGTTTAGACAACTGAGACTTGGAAAAAAACCTTAATTTAGAAACGGCAATGTCACCCACTGCATCCTGGGCTATTACCAGTCATCTTGACTTCTGTCCTGTCGCTGGACTTCTATGACACTGTGAGTCTGAGGACTTTGTGCAGCAATGCCTCACTTAAATCCAATTCATGAACAAGTCAAGATCACCCTTGTGAAGTCAAAGGACAAACAACAGTGACAATTGTTTCAGAATTTAAAACCATATAACATAAGATAATTGAGAGCAGGATATTAAAGAAGTGTGAGTTTTCTGGGGAGTATTCCATGGCTATGGAAGAATCCATGGGAGATTAAATCCTTTTGCATATGGGGCGGGGTTCCTTCTCAAAGCTCCATCTCTTAGCAACAAGCCTGGCCTCACCATTATTCCACTTTGTTTTCAGAGTTATCTTCCTCTCTGCACCCAAAGCTGGCTAGAATTTTCTGCTTCTTTCTCAAAGGAAGTGTTATTGCTCTTTTGTGAGACTACTTAGCCATAATGTCCGGGACTAATCAACCCAGTTTCACCTTTGTTATTAGTTAGACCCACAAACAACCCAGGCCCCCGACAGGGCTTTCAAGATCTTTTTTTCAAACCACACTCAAAGGGCACCTCTCAACAGGAAGTCTCCAGTGATATTTAGATTGGGGTGAGTAAATTCCTTTTGACTTCCTTCATGCCCCTGGCAGCTAGCCTAAGGATTGTTCAAATTACCTTGATGATTTGATAAGTCTCAAGGAAGCAACAATAATAAAAAAAGCTGGTGGGATAGAGCTTGTAACCTTTCTCCAGCATTTCTGATACCATAATCAGGTCTTGATGCCCTTCAAAAGCAAATCTCCAGATATAAAGTCCCATCACTTTCTCCCTATATTTAATGAGGTACTCATGCCTACCACCATGGAAAGTCAGCCGTTTCAGATTTTGGAAATGATTCGGTTATTTATACAATTCCTACTGTTTTGGCTGGAAACTCTGAGAAAATCTTTCTCTCTTGGACTGATTTTTTATTTTATTTATTTATTTATTTTTGGCTAGGTAAAGAAGACATTCGATATCTCAATTCTTATTAAGCCTTAATCATTGAATGGGCATTGCCTCAGTCAAACTGAGACCTGTTAAAGACCTTAGCTTCAAAAGGCCAAGGTCCTGCACTGCACCCTGGACCATCTCCAGTTGTCCTGATCTATATCTGCCCACTGAACCTAGATGGCTCCTGAGGAGGAAGTGAAGCTGGTGACTTTGCACGGCCCTCCCCCCACTTAAATCCAATTCACCTGCATGTCATGACATCACCTCCCTGACATGATTCTCTTCAAGAATAAAACCGACAAACAGCAACAACTTTGCTTCCACTTTTGGGCTGATAGGAATAATTTGATAAAAATGGGATGTATCTTTAACCTCCTTAAAGTATATACCCAGGAGTGAGATAGCTTAGTGTGTAGTGTCAGCATGTTAGAATTGGAAAGGATCATCAAATATGATTCTCTTATTTTACAGGTTGAGGAAAGGGGACACAGGGAGGGAAAAGAACTCGCCCAAAGTTATCTAACTGGTAAGTAGCAGTGATGGGACAAGAACCAGAATCTATTCACTCTCAGTTCATCAGACCACTATTATTATTTTGTAATATTGTAAGGATGGCTGAATAGAATTGCAACAACGTTGTTGATAACACTTCCTGTTCAAAAAAAAAAGTTATCTTGTCATCTAAGGGCCCCAAAGAGCCCAGATTCTCTTGCTGCCCCAGGCTCCCCTCCTACATTCAACAGAAGTTTCCTAATCATCTTTTCCTTGCAGAGCCCTGGGTTGCATTACACTGAAGGGAATGTGGAAATATGAGCAGCACTCAATCTCAGGGATCTCCTAAACTATGAGGGTAGAGAAGACGCAGGCAAAGATTTGGGATCTCAACCTTTTCAAGGACACCAGAACGCCATGCTCTGATAGAGGGCCCTGAGATGAAAGAGAACTAAATTCTCCCATCAACTTGTTCTCTAAATGTGGGTGAACTTTTCACCTCCTTTGGGTCTCCTTTTCCCATTTGTAAAACGATGGGATTGATTGAGAAGTTTTTAAAGCCTTTTTTGGTTCTAGCATCTAGATTCTAAGGTCCTGCCCAACCCTGATGTTCTGTATTCTTGTTCTTTCTAGCACTAACATGCTATGTTCTAACGTCCCCTTTCAGATCTTGCATTTTGTGTTCGTAAGTCCACTCCCCAGCCCCCATCCCAGTTGTAACTTTAAAGGCAGTGAGTGGCAGAGGAGCTATTTGTGTAACCCTCAGCAGGGACCGATCAGTAATGCTTGTAATTCTTTAGGATGCAGTCCAACCACATGCCAGGAAGTCCCCTGAGTAGACCCCCTTCCCATACAGGGGGTCACCTTGAGTGCAGTTCCCAAGGGAAGATTTCTGTCACTTTCTTGGCCACACACACACACACACACACACACACACACACACACCACCCACCACACCACACCACACCAATTATTCCATGCTCCTGACAAGACTGGCCCTGTTTACTTGGGGAGGCCTGATTTCAGGGCTGCAGGTGGTAGGCAATGGATTAATTCCATGGATCAGTAGGAGGACCTCCCCTGAAATCAACATCTTCAAGAGGTAGAGAGAAGTCTGAGTAGCTTTTCCCACCTTCCTACCCCAAGATGTTGATACTAACAACATTGTTCATATAGAAGGGTAGCTGCTGCCAGCAGATATGTGTAATAAACAACAGCAATCTCAAGGGGAGAGAAAGGTAACAAGCATTTATTAAACACCTACTGTATGCCCAGTACTGTGCTAAATGTTTTACAAATTTTAAAAGGAGAGGGACAGACAAGTACAAAAATATTGACAGCAGCTCTTTTTGTGGTGGTAAAGAGTTGGAAACTGAGGGCAATGTTTGAACAAGTTGTGATATATGAATGTAATGGGATTCTATTGTGCTATAAGAAATGACAAGCAGGATGCTTTTAGAAAAACCTGGAAAAACTTACATGAAATGATGCAAAGTGAAGTGAGCAGAGCCAGGAGAACATTGCATGTAGTAAACAGCAACATTGTGCAATGATCAGCTATGATTGATGACTCTTCTCAGCAACACAATGATCTGAGACAATTCTAAAAGATGAAAAATATAATACACATTCAGAAAAAAAGAACTGATGGGGTCTGAATGTAGATAGAAGCATACTTTTGTTCTGTTTCTTCTTCTACAATATCACTATTATGGAAATCTGTTTTACATGATTGTACATACATAAACCTATTTCAAATTGTGAGAGGGATGAGAAAAGGGAGAAAATTTAGAACTCAAAATGTTATTAAAATTAATGTTAAAAATTTTCTTTACATGTAAGTGGAAAAATAATATTAAAAACAAATTTGATATGTCTCAGAATCATGGATATAGAGGTATATAAGATTTATAGAATCAGAGTGCAACACAAACAAAACCAATGTAGTTAAAATTAAAAGTGAAGCCATTAACTAGGAAAAAAATCTTTGCAGCAAGTTTTTCTGATAAAATTTTCATATTCAAGATATATAAGAAATGGGCAATTTTATAAGAACAAAAGTCATTCTCAAATAGTAAATGGTCATAGAATATGAACAGTTACCTTTCAAAGGAAGAGACCTAAGCTATCAATAGTCATATGAAAAAGGAGAAATAAACCAAATCACTAATAAAGACATGCAAATTAAAGCAACTGTGAGGTTTTACTTTATAACCCATCAGAGTAGCAAAGATGATTTAAAAAAAAAAAAAAGGAAAATGGCAATTGTTGGAGAAGCTGCAAGAAAACAGGCACACTGGTACATTATTGGTGAATGTGAATTGGTCTAGCCATTCTAGAAAGCAATTTAGAACTGTGCCTCAAGTCATAAACTGTTCAGACTTTTTCGTCCAGTAATAATATATTATATTACATAGATATAATATATATTATACATAATATATACATTATATATATATATAATTAGTTGTACCACAAAGATTTTAAAGAGGAAAATGTGTACAAAGAGGAAAATATGTACGAAAATATAGCGACTGCTTTTGTTGTGGCAAATAATGAACTCCCTTAAAAGACAACTCTACACGTCTCAGGACAGAAGGAGATTTCTACATTCAGAGAAAGATCTAGAAGGACCAGAGGTTTAATGGAGACTGAAGCAAGGCATGCTATCACTCTTCTCAACGTTTGGTTTTTATTTCTCTTTTCTCATTGTTCACTCCATTGGCTATAACACCTATTCAACCAGACTATTATACAATGTGATAGAGTTTGCAGATCCTATACATGATTGTATGCCACCATGGGGGGGGGGAAGGAGAGGTGGGGAGAAAGGGGAGAAAAATCGGAAACTCAAGTGATTCTGGAACTGAGTATTGTAAACTAAAAGTAAACAACCAAGTCAATAAAAAATAAAAAGAAGAAGACTCTGAAACTTGTATAGTTTTCAGACAGAATAGTATGTTCTAAAAGCATGGTATTCTGTAAGATTTTGTCACTATATCCCCTTTTAAAAAGATTATCAATTGTTATTTTTTGAAGCAGCTTAATCACTTCAATTAAAATACAATCTAGAATCCTTTAAAAAAATAATGAACTCCCATCAATTAGAGAATGAACAAAATATGATATGTAAAATGTAGTGGAATATTATTTTGCCATAAGAAATTACAAAAGAAATGGTTTTAGAGAAACCTGGGAAAACTCATTTGACCTGATACAAAGTGAAGTGAGAAGAATCAGAAGAACAATTTATATTATGACAATGAAATTGTACAGACACTTTTGAAAGACTTAAGAACTCTGATTAATAAAATGATTAATCATGATTCCAGGAGACTGATGAGACTGATGATGCTACTACCCGCCTTCTGACAAAGAGATGATGGACTCAAATGCAGAATAAGAAATACACTTTCAGACACAACCAACATGGGGATATCTTTTATTTGACTACACATATTTATTGAGAGTTTTGTTTTTCTTTTTGTCAAATTGGTTGGGGGTAGGGATAAGGGGAGGTGGAAGGGAGATGAGGATAGCGATAAAGTTGCCAAAAAAGAAAAAAGAAAAGAGAGTCATTGAATCATTTTTTTTAAAATGCACAGTGGGACAACTTTGAGTTACATGTTGAATTTATTATATGCTTCTAAAGAAGAGCATAGTGTACATAGTAGACTGATTCACGTACTACCCTGTTTTCTGTTTTATTGTGCATATGGAAGTACTCATTTTATGTGGCATTTGTTAAGTTCAGAATAAACACATTTTTAAAACAAACAAAAAAAAGAACTATAATTTAAGAGCCTTCAATAAAATCATGGAGTCTTAGAATCATAGAATGATTATCTTAGGATTTTAGAATCATTGGCTCATAGCCATAGAATCTTGCAATCATTGATTCTCAGAATCATTGACTCAGAGCCACATAACTTTGGAATCATAGAATAATAGTCTTAGAATCTTTGAATTCTAAACTTAGTGTTAGAGAATATTATAATCATGGTCTTTAAACCTAGAATACAGTAGTCTTAGAAACTTAGAGTTTTTAAATCCCAGGAGATTAATGCCTTAGAATCACAAAATCTGAGACTTGGAAGGAACTTCAGAGGATCTCTAGTCAATCCTCCTTCTCAGGGGAGAAATTGCTTCTAAAGTGTTTTCGACACTCATCTTGTGTTTGGACCCCTTATTCACAGGACATCCCATTCCCTTGGGGGCAGAGGAAGATGTTTTCCCAGCACATCATCAGATGTAAGCCCTTACAACTCTCTTCTCCACATGTCTAAATATTCTTTCTTTTTCTTATTCACTCTAATTCCAGAGAATGAAGTAGCCTTTCTAATAGCTAAGGCCAACCCCCCTACAGGTACCCTTGTTCTTAGCCCTTGCTATTTCCTCTGGAATCTTGCTCAACCTTTCTATCTCCACCTCCATCTTCTAACTCCTCCTTAGGACATTTCCCCTCTAAACATGTCCAGTTCTCTACAAGCACCTCTTCTCCCTTCAAAATCTTCCCTCGATCTTGCTACCCATTTGAGCTATCTTTTCTCTCCCTTCCCCTTCATGGACAAACTTCTTGAAAGCATTCAAACTCGGGAGTGTCCATTTAGAATTGTAGAATCATAGGATTTAGAGTTGGGAGTGAACATTAGAGATGTTCTAGACTAGCATCGAGTCTAATCCTCCCATTTTATAGAGGAGAAAACCGAGACCCAGAGGGATTGTGACTGCCTAGTGTCCCCCAAGTAGCCTCATCACCTACCTCTTCCTCAACCCTTGTGATCCAATTTATCCCTACCAAAACCCAAACAACTTTCTACTGAAATTGCTCTCTCCAAAGACACTACTGACCACTTCATTGACATACTCAATTGACTCTTTTCAGTTTTCATCTTCCTTGACCTCTTTGGTCATTTGGCAGTTTTGGCCACCCCCAGACTCCCTGTATTTTCCGCCCCATTAATTTCTGTGACACAGCTCTACTGATTCTACTCTGACCCCTCTGATCACTCTTTCTCTCTCTGTCACTCTGTCATCTTCCACCTCCCACGTCTTAATGTCCTACACATGATCATCTTCCAAGGCATTGATTTTCCTTTCTCTTCTTCTTATTTCCAGATTCTCAAGAAAGATAAAGACCCTATATGTTAAATTGGGCCTCATCTGCATCAGGAAGGAGAGGAAAAGAAATAAGCATTTATTAAGCACCTACTACGTACCAGGTATTGTGCAAAGCACTTTACAAATGTGATCTCTTTTGATCTTCACAACAACCCTGAGAGATAGGTACTGTTATTATCCTTGAGGGTTTCACAGTTGGGGCAACTGAGGGCAGACAGAGCTTAAGTGACTTGCCTAGGGTCATAAACTGAGGTCTGAGGCCAATTTTGAACTCAAGTCTTTCTGACTCTAAACCAGGTACTAACTGCATAGATGTAATAGGATTTAGAGCCAAAGAGACCCAGTTTCACTAATGATAATAATAAAAATAATGATAATAGCAAGCATTTATGTCACACCTACTATGTGCCAGGAACTGCGAAAGCTCTTTACAAATATTATCTCATTCAATCCTCAAGATCACTCCAGGAGGTAGGTGCTATTATTTCCCCCATTTTACAGATGAGGAAACTGAGGCAGGCAGAAGTTAAGTGACTCGTCTAAGGTCGCAAAGCTAGCATAATTCTGGGTTCAGATTTGAACTCAGGTCTTCCTGACTTGAGGCCCGGCGCTCTGACCACCCCACTGTTTGGTAAAGATCACAAAGGTCGTCCGTAGCTGGGACACAAGCCCAGGCCCTCTGTGTCCAAAGTCAGCGCACCTCCCACTGGAGGGCACTGCCTCCCTGGTCCGGCTCCCTCATTTAAAGAAGAGAAGATGAAGATTCTGAGGGACCTGCTCAGGATGGTGCAGCCAACGCACTGGTCACGGACAGTCCGTGATCTCCTAGGACTCTTCCAATAATCCTCAGAGGCCAGTGGGCAGAGCTCATCATCCCTATTTTATGGAAGATTAGATGGAAGCCCAGGGAAGGGAAAGGCATCGTGCAAGGTTGGTCCAATGAGTCCATGGAGTATGGTATAGATCTGAGTAACACCAAGGAGGGAAACCTGGTATGGTGTGCTGGACTCAAGAGTCAGAAAACCTGTGTTCGAATCCCAACCTACCTCCAGGAATCACAAAGCTTGTCATCCTGAGCAAATGACTTAACCTCTGAGGTTTGGTTTCCTTATATCCACTGGAATTAACAATACTAACTCTACTTGCTCCACAAGGATATGGTGAGTAAAGTCTTTTATAAGCCTGAACCCCTAGACTGATGGGAGTTCTTACTACTGTCAGTTGATGGATAGCTGGGTTGCACAGTGGGTGGAGAGATGGGCCTGGTCGTCAGGAAGACTCATCTTCCTGAGTTCAAATCTGACCTCAGACACTAGCTGTATGACCCATATTAAGTCATTTCACCCTGTTTGCCTCAGTTCCCCCGTCTGTAAAATGAGCTGGAAAAGGAAATGGCAAACCATGCCAGAATCTCTGCCAAGAAAACCCCAAATGGGGTCAAGAAAAGTCAGACATGACTGAAAACAACAGTCATCTCTGTAATGAGGCAAGTGATTTCTCTCAGGTCACTCCCAGCTCTGACCGTTATCAGACAAATATCAAAGGAGGTCAGAGTCAGGAAGAGACCAAAGTGGGCCGTAATCAAGGATGTGCTAATAAATGTTTAACAGCTGGCTCTCTGGGAAAAAAAATACACCTGCCATGCTTTTCATTATGAACATTTTCTCCATCGCTTTCTTAAATCTAGACAATCAACAGAACAATACCTTGAATGCTGCTTTGTAGCAATTGCTGATTTCTGGGGTGTAAATGCTCCCCTGAAAATTTAGCACTTGGCTTTAACTAGCCAGTATGAACCAGCCGTGGTATGCACTGGCCTCAGTGATCAGCAAAGGCTTCCTGGAGATGGAGAAGGTTGAGCAGGTTCTTTAAAATCAGGGAGGATTGATTTAGGAATGAACAGTAGAGAGGAGGAAGGGTGTTCCAGGCAAGGGGGAACAGCCCAAGCAAAGGTCCCGTGGGGAGAGTGAGCCTGGTTTGTGCAAGGATATTGAGGGAAATGGCTTCATTAGAAGGTTAGGATCAGATTGGAAAGTAGTACGAGGTAAGATTGGAGATGTATGCTGGTATCATGCACAGAGGATTGGAGCAGACTGAAAGCCTGGGTTCAACTTCTAGTGTTACCACTAATTTGCTATGTGACCTTGGGCAAATCAATGTGACTCTTTCAGAAAGCCTCATTTACCCATCTCTAAAGTGGGGACAATAGTTGATGTATGTATCTAATGAGATAATGGATGTGAAAGGACTTTGGGCCACAGAAAGGGCCTTATAAACTGAAAAGGATTTTATATCTCTAAAGGAACTTATAAATGGCAAAGTGCTTTGTGAATTATAAAGGACTTTTTGTAAGCTACAGACTTGTGCAAACTGTAAAGCACATCTCTTTGTTCATAGCTCTGCTGAATAAATGTTGAATTGAATTGTAAACTGTAAAGCATTTGTAAACAATAAGATCCCTTGTAAACTATAATGAGCTTTATAAATCGGCAAGTGCTATGCACAAGTAAGAAGAATATTTTTTTTTGTTTGGCTTCTTGGAATTTGGGGATCTCTTTTTTAAAAAGCAGGGCCCACCCATAGTTACAGAAAGCTCTAGCTCAGCTGGAGGGTTTCCAGAGAACTGCTAAAGCCGGGCTGGAAGATCAATTTACCAGGGAAGATGGAAAGAACTCAGCACCGTCCAATTTCCTCTATCTCCCCCAGCACACATATACACATGCACGGCACATGCCTCTGGAGCCCCTGACCCTGGAACTGCTCACACACCCTCCCTTTTTCCATGGGAGACAGACCCCAGCCCAGGCTCGGGCCCCTATGATAGGCGTGTTACTGGTTGGGCTGAGCTGAGCTCTGAGGCAGCGGTTCTATGGGTAGACAAGCTTCCCTCCTGAGGGGGCTCTGAGCCAAGCATTGAATCATCCTCTCCTTTCCCGGGAATTCCAACAGTGGGCTGTTCCAGTGGGAATTCCCCATTGTCTTATCCCTAGAATTTGTCAGGTGAGGATTTGGTTAGAGAAACAGGGAGATGTGATAATAACATCTCCCTTTCTCATGCTCTCTAAAGTTTACAGAACATTTTTCTCAATCCCCCAGCAAGGTAGGGAATACAAGGATCATTCTTCCTACTTTACAGATGAGGAAACAGTAATCAAGAGACTCTTGATGGGCACATGGTTCATAGGTGAAAAAAATGAGAGCTTAAACCCAAGTCTCCGGCTCCGAACCCAGGACCACTCCCACACCACCATGTTGCCTCTCAGTGAGCTCTCTGCCATTAGAGGTGTTCGCATAGAAGCTGGATGATTACCATGGCAGGAAGGCTGTGGAAGGAATTCTTTAATGGGGGGGGGGAGGGAGGAGAGGGATAGTAGACTATATATCTTCTATATCATTTCTAGCGCTGAGATACTATATACACATTAATCATTGCACTTTCACCTTGGCCAACTCGCTTAACCTCGATCAACCTACTCAGGCTCCTCCTCCTCCTCCTCCTCCTCCTCTTCCTCTTCCCTTTCCTCCTCCAGGAAACCTTCCCTGATCCTCCTTCTTCCCTCCCTCTTCCAAGAGAATTTTGGTGGGTTTTTTTTTTTTTTGGCAGGGGGGAAGGTAGGGCAATTGGGGTTAAGTGACTCACCCAAGGTCATACGACTAGTAAGTGTCTGAGGCTGGATTTGAACTCAGGTCCTCCCGGTGCTCTATTCACTGGGCTACCTACCTACCACCCCCTCCGAGAGATATCTAAGGTCCATTGTAGATTTCAGTTCATTGGGACCAGGCTGAGAAGGACTTAGAATGCCAGATTGAGATATTTGCACCTTTCTTTTTGGCCATTGGTCTCTACTGAAAGTTTCTGAGAAGAGGGAAGGAATCAGAGTTGGGCATTAGGAAGAGACTTCTGGCAAGATGTGGGATGGGAGCGGAGATGTCCTAATAGGCAGGCTGCCCCCAAAGTACAGCTCTGGCAGATGGGCAGACGAAAGAACTATATTGTGGGGCTACTAGCAATGACGTACCCCTGATCATGGGTATAGAAAACTGAATGTGATGTATTTGTTGGATGTGACGCTTAGTTTTGCCAAATTTTTAAAAATTATATATAAACGCATAATGCTCTGGGACAGAGAGGAGGGAAATATAATGGAAAAGCAAAAGATAAAAATATTAAAATCAAAGTTTAAAAATGTGTGGACCAATAAAAATTTGCTACTGAACAGAAAAAAATGAACCCAACAATTCATGCTTGGCCTTACAGGCTCATAACTTGAGGGCTGGAGGGGATCTTTGAGGTGGTAAGAGGTCATGTAATTTTGAAACCCTTTACCACCTGACCCTAACCCACTTTTCTAATCTTAGCGTACATTATTCTTGTTATCACATGCTCTGGTCCAGCCAGTGGCCCTCCTTCTTGTTGTTGTTCAGTTGTTTCCGTCCTATCTGACTCTTTGTGACCCCATTTGGTATTTTTTTCGCAAAGATATTGGAGCTGTTTGCCATTTCTCTCTCCAGGTCATTTTGCACATGAAGAAGTTGAGGCAAACAGGGTTAAGTGACTCACCTAGGGTCACATTGATGAGGTGTAGGCTCTGGGACCCCCCCCCACTTGAGCTCTCCTTGAATCTTTGAGGTACATGCTATGGAAAACCGCTTGCCTATCAAAATATCAAATCAGCCTTGCATTGACCTCATTAATTCAAGGAGAGCTCAAGGAGGGCGTGGGGGTGGTCCCAGAGCCTACACCTCATCAAGATGGCTAATAAGGGTCTAAGGCCAGAGTTGAACTCAGCAAGATGAACCTTCCCAACTCTTAAGACCAGTGTTCTATCCCTTGTACCACACACTCCATCTTTAACCTACTGCTCTCAGCTTCGTTGAAGAAGCAGACAGCTCTTTGTGTAAGCCAGAGTGCTCTCTCTCTCTCTCCCCCCCCTCTCTCTCTGTCTTTCTCTATCCCCCTCTGCCTCCTTTCTCTGCCCCCACCCCGAGTTATCCTAGCCAGTTGTTTCCATTTTATTGCTAAATACAAAGAGACCCAG
>CM053596.1:95329442-95392850 GCA_028646575.1 Pseudocheirus occidentalis
AGGAGGGAGAGAAAGAGAGAAAGAGGGAGACAGAGACAGAGAGAGAGGTGGGGGTGTTGGCAGGTAGGCAGACTGGCTGGACTATAGGAATGGTGTAGACCCGGGGTGGGGGTAAGGGGATACTCACAGGGGCTGAGCTCAGAGGGACCCATGCGTGGCCCTCACCCTTCTGCTTCCATCCTCATCCCCAGTCCCCAGAGGTTTCAGGCCTTTAACTTCCATCTCAGAGCAGAGTCCTGGGGCTCAGCCCTAGCTTGGAGCAGACTAATCCTCTATCAAGGGGTGAGGTTGGGAGGAGAAGGGGAACAAAGATTGGGGACTGCAATGGTCCAAGGCACTTCCAGAATCTGCACTTATCCCTGAAGAATGTGTAGGTTAAAAGACTGTAGATCATTTCTCCTCCTGTGGGACTTTGACTTCCTTCATGTCCAAAGAATGATTATCTCTGGGCGTTCCTCAGATTTCTCTTAATAGGGAAATTCCTGATGTAAGCCTGGCTCCAAACACCTCCCCCCCCAAAAAAAGTTGAAAATAATAGAGCAGCTCAGTGACCTGGGACTCAAGAGTGCCGAGCTCTTTGTCCCCTGCTGAATGGGGGCTGTTCATATTGAGGTCGAGGAACCATGGCTATGGATCAGGCCTTAGTCAAGGAGGGCCATTGGACAGGAGGTCGGGCTCAGGAAGGGGAATGAGAAACAGCTGGAGTGCATCCAAATAGGGGCCCAGCCTGGAGAATGGGGAGGAGAGAACGTGGTAGAGATAGGGACTTAAGAGACCTTGGGAATTTTTGGTTCAGTAGCCCTAGACTTAGGTCAGGACGCCTAAGTTCCAGCCCCTGGCTTGTTCCCTACCCTCTCATATTGTGAGTTCCCAGCAAGACTAGGCAATTTGCAGGAAAGGATCAGGTTTCCTACTTTTTCCAAATATCCCCTCAGCATCAATCAGAGATGAATGCATGCAGGTAACCCATAAATACTCTTGACAGAAGAATAAATGGATGGATAGATGGATGATTGATTGAATGAGTGAGTAAATAGACGATGGGGTGGGTGGATGCTTGAATTACAGAATATTAGAGTTTAAAGGGATGTGAGAGTCCAGAGAGCCCATTTAGTGGCTGAACAAGAATCCCCTCTACTGTGTAACAACAGCAACAACAACAATAAAGCAACAACAAACGTGTGTATATAGTGCTTAAAGGTTTGCAAAGTGTCCTACAGTATTTCCTTTTATCATCACAACAACCCTGGGACATAGATGCTACTATTATCCCCATATTACAGATAAGGAAACTGAGGCAGACAGAGGTTAAGTGACATGCCCTGGTCATACAGCTGGTAAGTGTCTGAGGCTCTCTCTGAACTCTAGTATTCCAGATTCCAAGGCTTATGCTCCACTCACTGAGATAGTTGGCTATCTCAATATACCAGACAAGGGGTCACCGAGCCTTTACTCAAAGCCCTCTAGTGATCCACTCCTTTGCAAAGCAGGCCACCTCATTTTAGATGGCTCTCAAGCATTTATTAAGTGGCTGTTATATGCCAGATACTGAGCTAAAGTGCTATAAAGTCTAAATTTGCCTCCACCCATTGCTCTTACTTCTGTTCTCTATGGTTATGCAGAAATGCCTTTCCTATTCCATGTGATTGGGGCAGCTGGGTAGTGCGATGGGTAGAGCCCTGAAGCCAGGAAGACTCATCATCCTGAGCTCAAATCTGACCTGAGACACTGACAAGGCACCTAATGCTAAATGCCTCCGTTTCCTCATCTGTAAAATGAGCTGGAGAAGGAAATGGCAAACCATTCCAGTATCTTTGCCAAGAAAACCCCAAATAGGGTCACAAAGAGTTGGACATGATTGAAACAACTGAACAACAAAAATTCCACGTGATAAGACTTTCATGATGGATGGATGGATGGATGGATGGAAGGAAGAAGGAAGGAAGGAAGGAAGGAAGGAAGGAAGGAAGGAAGGAAGGAAGGATACACAAATGCTTTGAAAGAGGCATGATTTCTCCAGTTGTGAGTCCTTCCTTTCCCAAAGCAGTCTACTACCCTTCCCACACCTTAATAAGACAGTTTCATGAGTTTCTATAACCATAACTTTCATCTCTTGATGGCTGACACTCTGATGCTTAAAGGCTGAATGAGTGAAAGAATGAATTCACAAATGGTAAATGGGTAAATAAACGAATGTGTAAAGGAATAAATGGACAAACAAATAAATAAATGGCCATCTCTGGCAGCTTCCAGCAAGCTGGAAGGGCTTTGAGTACTGCTCTGGTGAAGGACTATGTCTGCTGTTTGAGGACCAGCCTAGCTAAGTGCAGAAAGGATGGGGTAGCAGGTGCTCCCCATCCAGCTGATCCATTGTTTGGCCATGGTGACCCATCAAACATATATACATGTGTATTAACATATGCTTAAATACATGCATAAATACACATATACATACATACGTGAGGCAGTTAGATGATGCAGTGGATTGAGCACCAAGCCTAAAGTCAGGAAGCCCTAAGTTAAAATCTAGTCTTAGATACTTACTAGATGTGTGACCCTGAGTGAATCACTTAACCCTGTTTGCCCATTTCTGCATCTGTAAAATTAACTGGAGAAGGAAACAGTAAATCATTCAAATATCTTTACCAAGAAAACCCCAAAGGAGTCACAAAACGTTGGACATGAATGAAAATAACTAACAACAGTAAGAGAGGCAGTATGGTATAATAAGTAGAAAGCCAGTCTCAAAGCCAAGAAGGTCTGAATTCGAATCCTTCCTCTGATGTATTCTGGCTTTGTGACTTTGGGCAAGTCATTTCATGCCTCAGGGCTCTGGACCAGAGGTGTCAAACTCAAAAAGAGACAGATCCCACCATACTGACTTGGCTCATAACCCGTCTGCTGCAGGAAGCTCTCCAGGTCCCCTGTAGAAGTTGGGTTATGAGCTGAGTCTTGAAGGAAGTCAGGGAGGCTAAGAAGCAGGGGTGAAGAGGAAGAGCATTGCAGGCAGGGGGGACAGTCAATGCAAAGGCATGGGAATAGGAGATAGTGTGTCTTGTGGGAGGAAAAGCAAGTGGGGCTGCATTGTCAAACAGGTGGTGAAGAGTAAGGAAGACTGGAAAGTCAGGAAAGGGGAAGGCTGTGAAGAATTTTAAATGCCAAACAGAGGAGTTTATTCTATTTGATGCTGGAGGTAATAGGGAACTGCTGGAGTTTATTGAAGGGAGGGGGAGAAGTCAGAACTAAGCTTTAGGAAAATAACTGACAATTGAATAGAGTATGGGTTGGAGAGGGGAGAAAATTGAGGCTGAGAAACCAATCAGAATATTGCACTAGTACAGGAGAGAGGTAAGGGCTTGATTTAGGGTGGCAGCTATCTGAATAGAAAGAAGGAATGTATACCAGAAATGTGATGATAAAAATGAGAAGCTTTGGCAATGGACTGGATATGTGAGGTAGCTGAAAGTGAGGTTTTGACTGAGGTGGTGAACTGAAGTGACTGGAAACTTGCTAGTGACCTCTACGGCTGAAGGTGTCAAAACTCAAATAGAAACAGATTCCCACCATATTGACTTAGAAAACCACAAATCAACATTATGTTTTTTTATTATATTTTTGTTTTTAGAAATATTTCCCAATTACATCTTAAACTGGTTTCTGCATGGCTCTCAGGCAATTTGATGCCTCTCCAGAGCTTCTTAAAATGTGGGTCAGGACCCCATTTGGCAATAGTAAAAGGTTTCTGGATGTATAACAACCAGAAATTAATTAAAAATCAAATGAATAACGAATCTGAGGTGTTTCTGGAAGTGCTTGCCCATATTGCATTGGGGAAACTTCATTGCAGCCTTGGTTTTGGACACAAAGCATGTGCACTTTTTACTGTGCATGCATTTGGGCCATGTAACACCAAGAAAAGCTATGGAAACAGGAAAAGGGGCAATAAGTGAGAAAAGTTTAAGAAGCCTTGCTCTAGGTAACTCCAACTATATAAATTGCAAAAAATCTGGTGACATAAACTAAAACTTTTCCTTATGCTGAGCCTAAACCTGCCTCCTCTGACTCTCTTTACAAACTGTCCTGCTGCTCTCTCCTAAAGCCTCTACCATCTGGTTTCCAACCTCACCATTCAACAGAAATAGTTGTCTCCAAAGTTGATCTCTTAATTGCCAAATCTGAATCTTCAATCCTTTTCTTTCTTGACCTCTTTGAAACCTTTGAAACTGTTGACCATCACTCTTGATGACACTGGCTTTCATGACACTGCTCTCTCCTGGTTCTTCACCTACCCAGCTGACTGCCCCTTCCCAGTTCCCTTTGCTGGATCTTAATCCGTGTCATACCCACTAATCCTGGGTGTCCCTGAAGACTCTGTCCTGGATCCTCTTTTCTCCCTCTCTATTATCACCCTAGGTGATCTCATCAGCTTTCATGGGGTCCAGTGATCACGTCTAGGCAGGTAACTCAGATCTAAGATCATAGAATACTTGACTTGCAGTCAAGACCTGAGTTGAAATCCAGCCTCAGACACTCACACCTATGGAATCCTGGGTTAGTCATTTAATATTTCTCATCTTCAGCTTCCTTATCTATAAAATGCAGATGAAAGCAGCCCCTAGTAGTTGTGAAGATGAAATGAGATAATGTAGGAAATGCTTTTCCACTTAAAGCACCATAAAAGCAGTAGTTTTTATTACTATGTCTGTATTCAGCCTTAATCTCTTTCCTGTCCTTGAGGTCCATACCGTTCTAGAACTAGAAGTCCTATAGGCAGCTTGAACTCAACACAACCAAAACAGAATTCATTTTCTTTTTCCCTAAATCCTCTTCTCTTTCAATTTTCCCTATTACTATATAGCACTCCAAATGTAGCCTATACCAGATTAAAATATGGTTAGTTGATTGGTTGTTGTCCTTCATTTTTTTTAAGGGGGTAGACAAGGCAATTAGCAAATATATGTTGACCAAGGGGCCAACTAACTGATCTAGTCCAACCCCCTTATCTTACAGAGGAGAAAATGGAGGCCCAGAGAGAAGAAATGATTCCAAGTAAGATATGGAGACACTGGCAGAACTATGATTCAAACTTAGGTCTGATTATATATCCAATGCTCCTTGCACTACAGTAGGACACCACAGTGGGATGGAACACAGCCTAGGAACCTAGGGGGTGGGGAGGAAATGGGAGGTGGGCTAAAGACACTGATTTCCTATTTGGCCCTCAAATTTGTCCTATCTATATTTTCAACAAACACCATTGTACTTAGCATGCACTGAACATGTTTGTTAAATTTAACACAGTTATCAAGGGTCTACTGTGTCCAAAGTACAAGGTTAGGCTACAGGAGGAAAAACTACCTCAGTCCTGTCCTTATAAAGCTCAGCATCTTTAAATATATTAGAGTCCAATCTGCCTGATTACAACTTGTTTAGAGGTTTCTATCTTTTTTTTTTCTTTTCTTTTCTGTGATTAGGGGTTGTTTGTATATTACATTCCACCAAGTTGGAAAATCATCCAGGGATCAGATATTTAGGTCTAAAATAGGCCTTAGAGTTCATGGAGTCCACCCACTTCATTCTGGAGGGTGGTTAAGGACTGCTCAGTGTCATATAACCGATAAGAATCTAAGGCAGAATTAGAATATTAAAAGGTACCCAAAGTAGATTGACACTGGGCCTGGGCCTGGGCTTCCCTTCTTGCATTAAAATCTAATCTCAAATACTTACCAGCTAGGTGACTCTGGGTGAGTCACTTAACCCTGTCTGCCTCAGTTTCCTCATTTGTAAAATGAACAGGAGAAGGAAATGGCAAGCCACACCAGTGTCTTGGCCAACAAAATCTCAAAAGGGGTCATGAAGAGTCACACAGAACTAAAAAAAAAAAAGACTGAACTGATAGATATATAGGAGCAGCTAAATGGCAAAGGGGATAGAGTTCTGCACATGGAATCAGGAAGACCTGAGTTCAAATTCAGACCCAGACACTAGCTGTGTGACCCTGGGCAAGTCACTCCTGTTTGCCTCAGTTTCCTCATCTGTAACATGAGCAGGAGAAGGAAATGGCAATCCACTCTAGTGTCTTTGCCAAGAAAATCCCAAATGGGGTCACAAAGTCCGACACAACTGAAACTGAACAATGTACAAAGTAGATATCAGATTTTTTTTAATGGTTCAAACATAAAAGATTCGTAAGTATACATGAACAAATATTTAAAGCATGAAACAACAACCCATCACTTATTATACTCTCCCAGGAGATCAAGGCAATTTTATAGCACTGCTAATTAATATTCCCCATTCATCCCCAGTCTATACCACCTGAGTCAATCAGTAGTCCAGATTTCCTGACAAATGAAGGCATAGCTTGGGCTTTCTTAGTCCTTTCAAATTCAGCAGGACGATCTCTGAGTCGGCTTCAGCAAAATCAGGGCATCTCTCTAGATGACAATGGTGATCATCGGTTAATCAATCATCGAGTAGGTAAACTAGTCTTCTAACATATTTGTCCATCCAGATAACAGCCTTAAGTGGGTCCTGTAAGTAATGGTGGGTTGCTTTCTTTTGCCTTGTGGCTTGGGTTAAAACAATCGCCTGGGTTTGAAAGTTTCTATAAAATCGGTAGATGGGAAGACAATGCAAACAAGAGTTTTATTATTATTCAATGCAGCAGGCAGGCAAAATGAAAGCAAATGCACATATGATGCAGCGATAGAAACAGAGGTTTGTCCTCACACACAAGAAACCCCAGTCTAAGGTGGAGGGAAATGTGCTGGAGAGAGAACACATACAAAGGAAAAAATATATCATTTTGTAAATCACTTCCTGATGCACGACGAACTTCCCAACTCTTGAACTCAAGAGATTACCAATAGATTTGGAAATGCACATTTCTTAGGATCCCTATTCAGTGACCTGGGCTTAAAAACAGATAAGATGACCGTGGTCTTAACTCAAATTTTCTTTTTTGGAGGGGGCAATTGGGATTAAGTGACTTGCCCAAGATCACACAGATAGTAAGTATGTTAAGTGTCTGAGGCAGTCACTAAAACTTCTGGGTTCAGAGAAAAGGGAGAGAAATGCTCTCTCCCTACTTTTTACTGGAAGTCCAAAAGATATAACCCAACAAAAAGCCCACCTTGAAAAAGGCCAAGAACAACCTCTCCTTCATCCTTATGACCCATGGAGTAGGTGGTTCTTCTTCTTTTTAATACTTATTTTATTTTTGTGAGGCAATCGGGATTAAGTAACTTGCCCAGGGTCACACAGCCACTCTGATCTTCTCTGTTTTGAGGTCTCTTCCAAGTTTGATATTCTGTATTCTGATATTTTTCTCAACTCTGAAATTCCAGGTTCTGAGATCCCTCCCACCTAAAACTCTAAGTTCCAAGACCCCTTTCAGCTTTATCATTCACTGTTTTAAGATCTCCTCCTTCTCCGGCATTCTCTGTTTTAAGGTTCCTTCCAGCTCTGATGTTCTTTGTTCTAAGGCCCCTCCCAATTTTGACATTGTATGCTTTAAGGATGCTCTTAGATCTAACAGTCTCCTTTCTAAGGTCCAATTCATCACTGATATCCTGTGTTTATCTTGGATCTAACATCCTATTTTCTTCATTCTAATATTCTGTAGTTTATGTTCTACCTAAAATATCTTATAGGCTGTCTTAGGTCCTTTCAAGCTGTAACATTACCTGTTTGGTGGGTCTATGAATAACAGTTCTTCCAATGTAAGCAGACCGCCCTCGCTCACCTAGGGCAGATGCTAACTCGTCTAACTAGCTTGGGCTAGAGCTTGGCAGCAAAGATAGGCCTTGTGCCATTGCCCACAGCCTAATGAGTGTGGCACCTTGCCAGACTGCTAGCGGGCAGGGCATGTGGGACTTAGAGAAGGATATTTGGTATGCCACCCTAGTACTCAGAAGGCAATGTCCTCAACTCCTTGTACTCCTGGAGTTCTGGCACCTGGCTTGTGCTTGTCATGGCACCAGGAACCCCTCAGGGCTCTGTGAGATCACTTATTCTGTCCCCCTAGCAGCAGGCCGTATTTATAGGGTGCTTTTATATTTACAAGCATTTTACGTGCATTATCTCACCTGATTCGTCAACAACCTGTGAGACAGGTCTCTAACTGAAAGGGTTATTATTGCTTTCTTACAGACTGGGAAACTGAGGCTTAGAAAGGATGCTGTGACTTATTCAATTGTATGCATCAGAACAAGGATCTGAAGCCAGAATTTTTTGGCTTCAAATCTAGCAATGATTCTACTGTACTCCTTTACTTCTATGAACCAATTTTCTCTCCTGACGTCCTCATTTATTTAAGGGACACCACTGGTGGGGAGCAGCTAGGTAGTGTAGTGAATAGAGCACCAGCCCTGAAGTCAGGAGGATACAAGTTCAAATCCAGCCTCAGACACTTGACACATTTACTAGTTGTGTGACCTTGGGCAAGTCATTTCATCCCAATTTCCTTGCTTTCCCCCTTCTCCCCCCAAAAAGTTTAATAAATTAACGAAGGGCATTCCTGGCCTTTTACTCATTCTGTTCTCTATGATCCCTCCTTCTCTCTCTTAGTCCCCACATTTATTCAGCTGCTAAATCCTACAATTTCTTATTGTCGTTGTTCAGTTATGTTCAGTCTGACTCTTTATGACCCCTTTTAAGGTTTTCTTGGCAAAGATATTGGAGTCGTTTGTCATTTCCTTTTGCAGCTCATTTTACAGATGAGGAAACTGAGGCAAACAGGGCTAAGTGACTTGCCCAGAGTCACACAGCTAGGAAGTATCTCAGGCCTGAATTGGACTCGATGAAGATGAGTTTTCCAGACTCAAAGCTCAGCACTTTATCCACTGTTGCACCTAGGTGCCCAACATCACAGAGCTCTCCTTCCAGGGCCTCTCCAAATCTCACCTGTCCTTCAAGGACAAGGTCAAGTCTTCCATCTTCCCACCGGGGAGTCTTCACTGACTACTCTATCCTCCAAACCTCTTTTCTTTCTTTTTCCAGTCCTCCTTCATTTCTCTACCACCCCACTCCCCAAATTGGGCGCTAATCACATGCTCCCTTGTGCTGCTTCTCTGATGACTCCCAAGGCCTTCTTTCCATTGCTCTACCTGCTGACTTGTGATCTTCCTGGGGGCAGAGTTTGCTTCTCACTCACCTCTATCTCCCCTCTCTTCATCCAGATCACAAACTTTGAAGCCTGCAAGGGTGGGTGGGTGGGTGGGGAATCACAGGTTTTTTTTATTTGCTTTACAAGCTGAGTCCTCCCCTGAGGTCTGCCTCTGATGCTTCTTCCAGGCCTGGAGGTGATCTGAGTTCTCTTAGGCTATGCCAGCAAGCCTAAACTCTGGCAGGTCCTACTGAGCTGCAAATGATCTCACTGGTAAATGAGCTAATTGATGCAAAGTGCTTTGTAAATGAAAAAAGTGACACTTAAATGTTTACTGGTAGTAGTGACCACAGGAGCCTGGTGATCAACAATCCTTTCTCTACAGCCCAGCCCAGCCTAGCAGAAGGCTCATCACCAGACAGGTAGACTTAGAGACCAATTTTTGACTACCCATTCCCTGAAGACCTTCTATTAGAGTAGGGGGAAGCTACAAAATGCATGACTAGATGAGGTACTGGAAGTGGAGTCAGGAGGACTTGGCTTTAAATCCCACCTCAGATACATCCTGGGCAAGTCACTGAAGTTCTCTGTGCCTCGGTTACCTTCTATGTAAAACAAAGGGGTTGGATTTGGTAACCTCTAAGGTCCCTTCTCTCTCTAAATCTATGAGCCTAAACCCCAAGCTAAAGCCCCCCATCTCTACTCTCTCCGCGTTTCTCTTTCTGTCTCTTTCTTCTCTCTCTTCCTCTCTGTGTCTCTGTCTCTTTCCTCTTCTCTTTCTCTCTGTGTGTGCCCTTGTCTCTGTCTCTGTCTCTCTCTCACACAGACACAGACACAGACACACAGACACAGACACACAGACACAGACACAGACACAGATACACACACACACACACACACACACACACACACACACACACTTCAGTCTGTTAATCCTAGTTCCATAGTTCCATACTCTCTGTATAGGCTACAAAAGTCCTGAGGAAATTTAATTTAATTTAATTTAAATTAATCTTGTAGCCCAACTCCCTCACTTCACAGAGGAGGAAACAGAATCCCTAGAGTTCAACTAGCATTTACTAAGTGGCAGGCACTGTGTACTTCTTGCTGGGAATCAAATACTAGGAGAGAGAAAGGTGGTCCTTGCCCCTGCCCTCAAGATGTTTACATTCCAATAGGGGAAGACAATACAGAAAAGGAAGCTTGAGAAGCAGAGGCAGGGAGGGAGCAGGAGCAGAGATGAAGGTGCCCAGTTTCAGGGCATTATAGAAAAAGTGTAGTCTTGAGCATGGCCTAGAGACATGAGACATGGTTGGCCTGGGCCACCGTATTTAAATGAAGATTCCATCAAATCAGAGGGAGGAACTGCAGGAGCAAAGGTTGCTTCCGGTATGTGAAGTCTAGGGCTAGAATGGGCTTCAGGACCTGGAGATTTCTGGGGCATAGAAGAGGAGGCCCACGGTAAAGCCTGGAGGGGGAAAGCCAATGGTTTAAAATCCCATTACCAACAGACAGGAAGGCTTCTCCAATTCCTCTTAATTCTGGTGTCTTCCTTCTATTATTTATTCCCTATTTATCTTGTATGTAGCTTACTTTGTTTGCATGTTTGTTCCCCCATTAGATTGCAAGCTCCATGAGGGCAGGAACTGTCTTTTGTCTTTTCTTTTTATCTCTCGTACTCAGCATGGTGCCTTACCACACAGTAGATACTTAATAAATGTGTAGTGAATTTATTTGTTGAATTTGAATAGTCCAAGGCTGCATAACTAGGTCAAACCTGACTTGAGCTTCTGGCTCCAAGTCCAATAGTCTACCAGGCTGCCTCCATATTGGTTGGAACCAAACTGTGGAGAGGGTTAAATGCCCAAGGTATAGCACAGGAAATGAGGAGCCATAGAAAGTCTTCAAACTACATTCCAAAACTTTTCCTTAATTGCCGAATTTCAATTAGAGGTATGGAATCTCCTGACTTCTCTTAGGCCCTGGCAGAAGCCCAAGCAGGGTGGGGCCATCGGGCATGGCCCTGGGGCTCTGGCAGTACTTGGTAAGTAGAAATAGCTGAAATTATCACTTCATTAGAAAGGATAATTGGTTAAAATAGCATGCTTCTTCCAGGAGCATGCCTTACCTTGGCTGAGTTCCTTGGACATCCTACCCTGTCTTCCTCTCTGGCAGCCTCCCAATGTCACTGAGCCTTATCCCTCATGGGGCCAGGGACTTTAGGTCAAAGGTGTCTATTGCTATGTAGACCTCTGGTCTCTAATACTGTGTCTTGTCTCCCTGGTTTCAGAGATAGGCAGGACCTGGTCTCTGATTACCTCTTGCCACTGCCTTCCTAACTGGACACTTCCACTAGTTCATAGGGTCATCGAAAGAGACCTTAGAGGCCATCTAGTCCAATCTCCTCACTTTATAGATGGGTAAACTGAGGCCCAGGGATATTAGGTGACTTACCCAAGGTCACACAGTAAGTAGCAAAACTGGGCTTTAAATCTAGATCCTCCAACTCTGAATTTAATCCTGTTTCCACTCTTAGACACTTCCTGGGGTACTTTTCTCCTCTGGTCTCAATACACCTCATGGTATAAGAGTGAGCTGCCTGGGACTTACTTAAAAGAAAAGAAGAATACACAAGTTCAGAAATGATATATTGGGGGAACATGTGAGTAACAGAGGGGGAGAGCGGGGACTTAGTTATCCTCTCCATTTTTATAATTCCTCAGATCCAGCTTGATCTATGATCCCCTCTAGACCAGGAGCCCTATGTCCTAGGCTCTGGGTCCCTTGTATTTCCAGGAAACAATGGCATCTTCCCTTTGAAAACACCCCCACTCACATATGGAATTTGTCCACCTGGGCCCTTGGACCTGAGGGCAATCAGGAAGCCCCTTCCCAAAGAGAGGAGAAAAGGAATTATCACATAAAGTTAAGGCCCATCTCTTCTCCCTTACTCTACCTCCTCCACACATTTCAAAAATAGGCTCATAGGACATTAGAGATGGAAAGGCCCTTAGAAGTGATGTATTTCATCTTTCCATTTACAAATGAGGAAGTAACCTGTTCAACAGTTAGGGAGTGGTAGAGGTAGGCAGCTAGGTAGCCCAGTGGACAGAGGGCCAGGCCTGGAGTCAGGGAAATCTGAGTTCAAATCCAGCCTAAGACATTTACTAGCTGTGTGACCCTGGGCAAGTCACTTGACCCTGTTTGCCTCAGTTTCCTCATCTGCAAAATGAGCTAGAGAAGGAAATGGCCAACAACTGAAGTATCTTTGTCAAGAAAACCCCAAATGGGATCACAGAGTTAGACACAATTGAACAACAAAAATGGGTTGTGAACTCGAATCTTGTGACCCCAGGTCCCCTCCTCTTTATATTAACCACATCATGCTGTCAACTCTGGGGCCACCTGTGGAGTGCACAGAGGTAAGCCCTTCCACACAGATTGTAGCATGCTCTGAGATACAAATGGTGGGAGAAACCACAGGGGATACTTGAAGACTTGACAGCTTCAGAAAGTTACTCTGCTTTGCATACAGGCCAATCTGCAAGATAGAAGCGAGAGGAAGAGAGACCCGGTAGGGTTACTATAATAAGCTAGGCTGGAAGCAACCTGGGCAAAGAGGATGATGTTGGGCATGGTAAAGAGGTGAAGGTGTTGGATAAGTAGAGGCTACAGGTCTTGCCCTGGACCAGCCCTGGGAGATCTGCCTTCAGTCCCCTGAGTCTGACTTCCACAGGTCCCCAAAAAGAGGATTATGGAAGGCCTCATTTGCTGAGGGTACTTTATTAAAGCCGTAGGTTGGGAGTTGGAGAACCTGTGTTCCAGTCCTGTTTCTATCACTGATTTACCAAATGACTTTAGTCAATTCATTTCCATTTTCTGGGCTTCAGCTGCCTGGCTTGTAAGGTGAGAAGGCTAAACAAAAAGATCTTTAAGGTTTATTCTCTAATTCCCTGTTCTAAGGTTCCAGTTCTAACATTCTATGTCTAAAAGATTATGGATCATAAATTTGAAGCCAGAAGGGACAGAGGCTATGTAGTCTAAGTTCCTAATTTTACACATCTCTTCCAATTTTGACTTCTATGTTCCAAGGGCCCTCCCAGCTCTGACAGTCTGTCTTCTAAGGTCCCTCCCAACTCTGACATTCTGTGTTCTAAGGTCCCTACTGACAATGACATTCTGTGTTCTGAGGTCTCTTCCATTTCAAGCATTCTGTGCTCTGATATTCCATAGGCTCTGATATTCTATACTGACATATATACTGCTTTGATATTCTATACTCTGTGAACTAAGGGCCCTTCTAGTATAACATTCTATGTGCTAAGGTTCCTTCCATCTCTGATATTCCATATTCTAAGATCTGACATTTTTTATATTATGTGCTAAAATTTCTCCCAGCTTAGACATTCTATGCCCCAAGCTCTAAATAAGCATTATGGTACCCTGAAAAATGTACGGGGTTAGGAATTAGATGATTTATGTCCAAGTGCTGCCTCTTCCACTTTTTATCCAGGTGATCCTGGGCCAATTGCTTTGCTAGTCAGAGTTTCTTTATCTGTACAATGGGGAAAATGGTGCTTAACTTCCCTCCCTCCCAGAATTGCTCTAGGATAAAAATGTTTTGTTTCCGACACAGTTTTTAAGCGCCTTCCAGCTTCAGTGTTCTAAGGCCCCTTTCATCCTGTGTTCTAGACTCTGAGGCACTTGTCACCCTTTGACACCTGCAAGCAGATGGATGCTTCCTTGCCCCTGGTCTGGTGCTGTCCCAGCAAGGAGCACACCGCCCTCCGGGTTAACTCTTCTCATCAGCCTTCTATTCTCCTGATTCCTCAGTCTTAAATTTTCATCTGAAATAGGAGGGATCTACCTCTTCTGAGCATTCCATCCCCCATCCCCCATGCTCACTTCCCCCCAGCAATTACACATTTGTCAAGGATGAAGGGGAGGAGCTAGAGTTGCCCATTCTCGCTTTGGCCTCTCCAGGGACATTCCAAGGATAGATGGGAATTTCAGGGGGCTAAGGAGGGGGCCAGAAAAAGGGAGGAAGAATGAGAGAGAGTGAAAGAGGGAAGGGAATAAATTTTAAGAATCAAAGCCCCACATTCCAGGCTCCACATTTAATAATAAGGGGATGTGTGTCAATCCTCTCCAGGGAAAGAGGGGTGTGCTCTGGAGGTGCCGACCAAGCTTAGAAACTTAGGAAGGGAAGAACAGGATCTTGGGTTTTGGGGGGGAGGTTGAGTTGTTTTTTTTTTTCTTAAGCTCAACCCTAAGTCTCAGGCGTCTGCATTGTGGATTTACGACCCTGGCGTTCAGGGTAATACGTCATGCTGGACGACCATTCATCCTGCTGTCACCCTATATCACCGCATTTGCTGGAAGCTGGCCCTGGAGCAGAGCCAGGAGGTGAGGAAGCGTCCCAGAGGGGCCCAGAGTCTTCTGCCTACAACCCTCTATCAAATCTTGCTGTGCCCTCTGGGAGACAGGAAGGCAGGGAGTTTTTACTACCATCAAGGACAGCAGCATCCTCCCAGTCCCTTGGGCCGACAACCCAGGTGTGATCCTCAGTTCCGAACTCTCTCATCCCCATAGCCAGTCATCTGTTGCTAATGCCTGTCAATTTCATCCTCGTACCCCCTTTTCTTCTCTGATGCCTCCATTGCATTCAAAGCCCTTTACAATCTAGCCCCTTCCTATCTCTGAATCTTCCTACACCTTACTCCCTTCCACATCCTCTGTGATTCAGTGACACTGGCCTCGTTCACCAAACATGACGCCCTCTTTTCCCAGCAGTCCGCCATGCCTGGAAGGCTCTCCCTCCCCATCTCTGGCTCCTGGCTTCTCTGGCCTCCTTCAAGTCTCAGTTAACTTTCACTTTCTGCATGAAGCCTCTGCCAATCCTCCTTAATCTTAGCATTTTATCTTTGAGATGACCCCCAATTAACCCTGCATTGTTTGTTCTGTAAATAAATTGTTGGCATATTGTGTCCCCCAGTTAAACTGTGAGCGCCTTGAAGGGGCTCTTTTTGGCCTTTCTTTGTATCTCCTGCACATAACACAGTGGCTGGTACAGGGTAGGAGCTTAATAAATGCCAGCTAACTGACTGACTGATTAGAGTTTGAAGCCCTGAGTTTAAGTTTCTGTTCTGGCATTTAGCTAGGTGACCCAAACAAGCCACCTAACCTATGGAAATGTTTCTCATCTGTAAAAATAAGGGCCGTTTCCCCAGTTGATAAATGATCAAGGGATATGAACAGGCAGTTTTCAGAGGAAGAAATTAAGCATATCTATAAATATGTAAAAAAATGTGAAAAATTCACTACTGATTAGAGAGATGGAAATCAAAACAGCTCTTAGGTACCACATCTTGCTGGTCAGATTGGATAAAATGACAAAACAAAAATGATAAATGCTGGAGATGTGGGAAAATTGGAACACTAATGCATTGTTGGTGGAGTTGTGAACTGATCCAACCATTCTTGGAACTATGCCCAAAGGGCTGTAAAAAATTACATACCCTTTGACCCAGCAATACCATTTAAAGGGTTGCATCCCAAAGAGATCATACAGGTGGGAAAAAGACTCGCATGTACAAAAAAAAATATAGCAGCTATTTTGGTGGTGGTAAAAAATTGGAAATCAAAGGGAATGCCCATCAATTAGGGAATGAATGAACAAGTTGTGGTATATGAATGTAATGGAACACTATTGTGCTATAAGAAATGAGGAGCAGATGGACTTCATAAAATCCTGGAGAGGCTTATTATAAAAACTGATGCTGAGTGAGGGTAGCAGAACCAGGAGAACTTTGTACACAATTACAGACACGTCGTATCTGTGATGACTGACTTTGATAGACTGGGCTCCTCTCAGCAATACAAGGTTATAAGATAACTCCGAAAGACTCATGATGTAAAGGGCTATCCACATCCAGAGAAAGAACTAGAGTCTGAAAGTAGATTGAAGTAAACTATTCTCTCTCTCTCTCTCTCTCTCTCTCTCTCTCTCTCTCTCTCTTCTGTTTTGTTCCTTCTTTCTCATCGTTCGTTCCATTGGTTATAATTCTTCTTTACAACTTGACTAATGTTTAATGTGAAGGTATTTGTAGAATCTATATCAGATTGCATGCCACATGGGGGAAGGAGAAGGGAGGAGAGGGAGGGGGAGAAAATTTGGAACTCAAGGGATGGTGGAACTTAATGTTGTAAACTAAAAGTAAATGCGTAAATTAATTTTTTTAATTTTAAAAAAGTAAAAAAAAAGACATTTTGACTAGCTGAGCTCTGACATTCTCCCTTACTAGTCTTCCAAAGGTTTAATCTATGGAATAAAAATCTTCCAATATTTATCTCATATGATCATAGATTTTAAGTGGGAAAGGTCATCTTTTCCAGCTTCCTAATTTTTCAAATGGGGAAACCAAGGCTCAGAGAGAATAAATGATTTGCCTACACCCATATAAGTAGCAAATGCAAACCAAGATTTGAACATAAGCCTTCTAGACTCCAAACTCAATACTTTTCCCACTGTACTATGATGTCTCCTCCACTGGGTTACCTCCAAGTTAGCCCTTTTTAAATAAAAGGACTAACGCTATGGGAGATGTTGTTAGAGAGGGAGGCAATATAAATTTATGTAGTGCCTTCGATGGTGCCAGGAACCATGCCAAGCACTTTTAGAATATTGTCTCATCCGATCCTCACACCAGCCCTATGAGGTAAGTACTATTATTATTTCCATTTTACAGTTAAGGAAACTAAGGCAGACAGAGATTAAATGATTTGCCTAGGATCACATAGCTAATAAGCATCTGAGTCTGAATTTTAACTCAAGTCTTCCTAATTCCAGGACCAGGGCTCTCTCTACTGTACTGATAGCTGCCACCGACTACTGCTGCTTTACTACTACTACTACTACTACTACTACTACTACTACTACTACTACTACTACTACCACTACCACCACCACTTCCATTCAAAGTTCAGAAAAGGAAAGTGACTTATCCAAGATCCCACTATTTCCATATGTTGCTTTTAGTTTTGCCTTTTAGGGCCAATGAAATATGTCTAATCTCAGCCTTTCAAATGCTTGTGGACCATCTGAGTATCTTCCCCAAGTCTTCTCTTCCCCTCTTCCCCCCCTCCAACTATGTTGATGGATCCCTGTATGGGATGGTCTCTAGTCCCCTTATTATCCTCTGGGCATGCTTTACTATGCCAATGTCCTTCCTAAACTAGGACTTCAGAGAGTTCTGACTAGAGCAGAGGAGAATGTGGCCATGACATTCCTTCCTGGTCTCTCCCAATTTTAGTGCTTCTCTCTGTTCATTATTTTCTGTTGATCCTGTATATAGCTTGTGTATGCAGAGTTGTTTATATGTTACCTCCATCCTTAGATTATGAGCTCCTTGAGGGCAGGGATTGCCTTTTGCCCCTTTTTGTACTTTCTATGCTTAGCACGATACCTGGCACATAACAGCACTTAATAAATGTCTGTTGGCTGAATAACTCATTCAGGGCACAAAGAATGGTTAGTCATTAGAACAAGAGCCTTTATCCCATGCTCAAGGAAACAGTCGATATAAAGAACACAGTTTCGGATGAGTGAAATAGGAAAATCTCATACTCTGTAGTCTGTAGTGACCCACTTCCCACTTTCAGCCCCAAACCAGTCACTCTTTCCCCAAACCCATCTCTTAGCCAAGTGATTCAAGTGACCAAGTCATTGAGAAGGCAAATTTGTCCCGGTTTGTCTCTAAGTAGCCCCTGAAACAGCCTTTTTGTAGAGTGGGTATTGACTTCATTTTAAAAGGGGAGGTACCAAAACCTGAAGAGGCTAGTCTAAAGTAACAGTAATTCAAAGGCAGAGCTAGCTCTAAACATAATATTCAGACTTCCTCTCCTAATCGTACAGGTTTTCTGCTAGACTATATTAAAAATTTCATTTTTCTACTGCTTTGAGGAAGAAGGGGATGTGGATGTGAGTCAGTCTTGACATTCTCTAAGGTTCCTTCCAGCTCCAGCATTCTAAGTTTTAAGCTTCTTTTCAGTCTAACATTCTATGTTCTAAGGTTCCTCCCAGTTCTAACATTTTACTTTCTAAGGGCCCTCCTAGCTCTAACACTCTAAAAGGGCCCTTTCAACTCTGACATTCTATGTTCTTAGGGCCTTTCTAGCTGTGATATTCTGATGTTCTGAGAGGCAGCCTGGTATGTTAGATACTGCCACCCCTGAACCTTCATTTCTCCATCGGTAATAATACTTATAATACCTATTTCATGGGACTTTTATAAGGAAAACACTTCACCTGGAGTAAAGCCTGGAGAAATGGTGCTAATTGGTAATCCCAGGAGGACAGTCCAAGAGTGTAGAGAGGTGTCCCTCTCCAATTATGAGTATTGCATTGGGTGGGGGTGGGGGTGGGGTGGATGGGCTAGAACAGGAAGAGAAGGAGGAGAGAGAAAAGGAGAAAGGAAAAGAAGGATATGATGGAGAAGGGGAGAAAGAGAAGAAGGAAAGGGAGGAGGAGAGGAAGGAGAGAGAGATGGAGAAGAGGGCAGCTAGTGGGAGTGGGGAAAGTTGATCTGGCATTGGCAGTAGCTGCCTGGTCTCAATTTACTCCTGAGGAGACTCCTAACAGCTCCAGTGAGGGCTGCACACACTTTCCTGAGGGCCTGGAAAGCGTTTATGGGATGATTTGTGACGAATACTTTCTTTGGAAAGGGATGGAGGAAAGAGTGTTACTAAGAGCCCTCTCTCCAAGTTCCCCTTGGCCAGCTTCCCCTGTTCCTTCTGGGTCCCGAGAGCCCTGGTCCTAGCAGCTGTTTGCTATTTCTGACACCTCGGGGCTTGTGCGGATATTTGGGTTTGAGGGAGGCAGGCCTGCTTGAGGTCAAGGGAAGGCATGTCTCTCCCCTTTGCATCCATCTCTCACCTTTCATCATCCCTCACTCTTTCTCAGATGGCTATTGGTAAGAGCAGTTTCTTGGACTAGCCTAGATTTGTCCTCATCAGAAAATGAAATGTGGCAAGGCAGACAGAACCTTTCTCCCGGAGGTTAGAGACCTGGATTCTGGGCCTAACATGGCTAACAGCTCATTGTTGAGTCCTTGGGTGAGTCACTTAATTTCCCTGAGGGTTAGTTTCTACATCTATAAAATGAGGGTCATTGGAGGAAGTTTTTCCTTAAATAGAGCCTGCATCTACCTTTTCGCAACTTCTTCTTAATGCTTCCCCTAGAGCATTACAACAAACTTAAACTGTCTTGCAAATGGCACCCATCATGTCCCATCTAGGTTTTTCTTACCAAGCTAACTATCCCCAGATCTTTTAACCAGTCCTCAGAGTGTCTGGTCTCAAGGCTCTTCACACTACTGGCCATCCTCCCCTCCGATATGCTGTGGCTCATCAATCAATGCCTCTCCTAAAATGAATCCCTAGTAAGGAATAAAATACTCTACACATTTTCTGACCAAGGAAAAGTATAATAAGACTCTCACCTCTCAGTTTTAGAAATTGTCTGTCAATGCAATCTAGGAGAACTGTTCTTTCCTCTATTGATCTTCCCTCAAATACCCTCTACCACTCTCCCCACTCTGGCTCCAGGATTTCTTTCCATGGATATATCTTTTTATTACAGAATGCAACTGCGTTCTCCACCACTTAACATATTCTGCTCTTTTCCAATCCAACAAACAATAAGCATTTTTAAGCCCTTATTATGTGACAGGCACTGTGCTAAGTGCTGGGGGCACAAAGAAAAAAAAGGAAATGGTCTCTGCTCTCAAGAAGCTTACATTGTAGAGTCATATTTCAGTCATGACTCTCATACCACAAAGCCTTGGGGATACTACAAGGTCAAAGTCATCTCCAAAGGTGGTCTAATCCATTGTGGGGCCGCTCAAATGTGATCCAACCAGAGCAGAAGGACAACGAGATTTTCATTTCCCTTGTTCTAGATATCATACTTCTATTAATGCAAGCTACTCTAACGCTGAATTCTTTTTTTTGGTTGTCACATCATCATCATCATCATCCTTATCATCATAATTATCACCACCATCATCATCATGATTACTATCACCATCATCATAATTATCATCATCACCATGATCAGCATCACCATGGTCATCATCATGATCACCATGAACACCATCACCATGATCATCACCATAATTATTATCATCATCATCATATCACCTATCATCATAATCATCATCATGATCACCATGATCATCATGATAATTATCATCACCATCATCACTTTCACATCATCATAATTATCATCATCATCATCATCACCATGAACATCATTACCACCATCATAATCATCATGATCACTATCATCATCACCATGGTCACCATCACTATGATCATTGCCATAATGTTCATCATCATGATCACCATCATCATCACTGTAATTACCATCACCATCATAACCACCACAATCATCAATGATCAACATCACCATTACCATATTCATCATCATAATTTGCATTCATATAGCTCTTCAAGGTTTGCTAAGTGCTTTACAGATATCTTATTTGACCCTCACACCAACCCTGACTGGTAGGTGATGTTATTATTCCTGTTTTACAGATGAGGAAACTGAGACCGACTGAGGCTAACTGACTTGCACAGAATCCTATAGCTAGGAAGTGTTTGAGGTCAAATTCAAACTCGGGGCTTCCCGGTTCCTGGTTCAATGCTTTATCCATTACACCACCAACCTGTCTCATATTGAGAAGTAATACAATATGAGGGAAAATGCTCTGCAAATCCGAGAATGCTATAAAAATGTCAGCTGTTATTACTGACTCATTTGGAGTCTGCAAGAAGCCTGGCCTTTTTCATATGATCCATTACCTCTCTACAGCTCTTCCAAACTTGAGCAATGACTCTGGTTAGGTTAGAGGCCGCTAGGCAGGATAGTAGATAGAGTTCTGCCTTTGGGTTCAGGAAGACCTGAGTTTGAATTCTGCCTCAAATGTTTATTAGCCATTTGACCCTAGATGAGTAACTTAGTCTTGCTCACCCTCAGTTTCCTCATTTGTAAAATGGAGATAAAGCAGTATCTACCTTTCAGAATTGTTATGAGAACCAAATGAGATAACATATGTAAAGAGATTGGCAAGCCTTAAAAAGCTTCAGAAATGCTAGACTAGACTAGACTATTATTACTATGATTAGATTGAGAAGAGGGAAGAAGAAATTCCAAAGGGCGTATGCAATGAAATACAATGACTAGGCTGATAAATTCACTATACAATTTACCTGTCTACCTGATAGATGATGAAGGCTGAAAATGACCCAGTTTGTAAGGGGACTTTGCATTGTAGCAGGGCAATACAACCCAAAGAAATGAAGCTATAATGGTTTGCTTTTAGAGAGGGAAAAAAATCTTAGGAAGGATCATAGATTTAGATGTAAAAGGGGCCTTAAATGGCATCAAGTCTTAGCTTTGCATTTTACAGATGAGGAAACTGAGGAACAGAAAGATAAGCAACTTGCTTAGAGCCACGTAGCTAGTAAGTGTCTGAGTCAGAATTTTAATCAAGGTTTTCCTGTCTCCAAGACTTGGTGCCCTTGGGGAATAAGGAGGAGAATAGTCTGTCTAGAGTCTAGGAAATGGGGAGGAAAGTGGTGGGAGATAAGTACAGAAAACCTTACTTTGGGAGCTGGAATGTTAAGATTCTTGTATATCAGGGAAAAGCTAGGTAGTGCCCATAGTACACAGAGAAATCTGGCCTCAAACACGTCCTAACTGTGTGACCCTGGGCAAGTCACTTAACCTCTCTTAGGCTCAATTTCTTCATCTGTAAAATGAAGATAATAACAGCATCTGCCTCCCAGGATTGTTGGAATAATATTTACAAAATGTTTAGCACAATGTCTGGCACATAATAAGTGCTCTGTAAACAGTAGCTGCTACCATGATCAATTATTATTATTATTATTGTTATTATTATTATTATTAGCTTAAATTTAAACCTATGGCCCATTGGGTATCATTGAAGGTTCAAAGATAAGATAGGGGAGTAATAGCATAGTTGCATCCAGAGGAAGGAGAGAGCCCCATGGATGGTAGGGATAGGATGACTGCCACAGCACTTAGCCCTGGGCATTCTGAAGATAACATTCATTTATACATCTAACAAACAATTTTATATATTTATCTATCAATTATTTATATATCCAACAGTCTGCCTACTGTATTCAGGGTCTTGTGATACAGCTACCACAGTTTAAACAAGATATGATTCGTGTACTTATGGAGCCTCATCTAACAAGGGAGAAGACAGACACAGAAAACTAGCATACACAATTTTACAATATTCAAATAGGACTTTGCAAGAACAATAAAATAAATAGCAGAATCACAAACTCTCAAGACTGGCAAAAACCTCAGAGGGCACCTACTGACAAATACTCCCTGAGTGGGGATCCTTTCTGAGATGCAACCCAAACAATTGCTCACCCAAGCTCTGCTTGAAGACCGCCGACCATGGAGAAGCTCCAATTTCTCCAGGCGGCCGCCTCCACTTCTGGGTGACCCTGACCAGGGATGTGCTTGTAAATATTTAACAACTGTTTCTTCAGAAACATACCACAAACTTTCAAGTTTAATCTATGTTATTATTAACATCTTCTCCATTCCTAAGTCCAGACAACCAATAAATCAAGTCCTGATTTGTAGTTTGCCAATTTCTGAAGTATAAATGCTCAGATTTGAAAGGATAACAATCAATTCTCAACAACCAGTGGGGGCTGTCTCCAGCACACCATTACCAGTAACAAGAAGTTTATTCTTACTTTGAGCCTACATCTCTGAAACTCTCTCTCACCCCAACCTTTCACCAGTCCCCTTCCCCCTACCCTCCTTGTTTCTAGTTCTACCTCTTAGGGTCAAGTGGACCAAGAAGTCAACATGACACAATGAGAAAGATCATTGTCTCTCAGGTCTGAGGACCTGGGTTCCAATCCTGCTGTGTGACCTTGGGCAAACTACTTCACCTCATTTCTCACCGGCTGTACTCCTATTACTTGGTCCCAGGAAAGCTCTTCACTACTATATCCGTCATCCTTTGAGATCTAATCAGCTTCAGTACCCAGAATTCCTCAGCACCCTCAATGCCCTCTTCCCCCTAGATTGGAGAGTCAAACAAAGAACTCCTCCTAAAGCCTCCATTTAAAGGGGCCTAACTCCACTCCCCTTTTCAGCTTTCTTTTGTGTGGGGTCTGAGGGCAGAAATTGTTTTCCTTTCTTCCCTCCCTCCCTTGGTACTTGGCACACACAAAATAGGTGCTTAATAATGTTTATTGACTATTGACCTTCCTCGGCATAAGTTTCCTTAACTATAACAACCACCACCACAACAAAAATGTTAATAAACACTTAAAAGATTTGAAAAGTACATTATAAGTTTACCACATTTTAGCCTCACAACACCTCAGTGACATAAGTATTATTATTATTATCTCCACTTTACAGATGAGGAAACAGAGGCTGAGAGAGATTAAACCCAGAGTCACACAACTAGTGTCTGAGGCAGATTTCAAAGTCAGGTCTTTCTGATTCCATGTCTAGAGTTCTAGCCACTGCACCGCCCGGCTGCCTATAAGAAAGCAATAATGATTTCCATAGCACCTACTGTGTCTTAGGCACCATCTAAGCACCTCACAATTTTTTTTTGCTTCAAAACATGATGTGTTTTGTACAAAACTGATCCTGTGTGTTGAGGACTCTCTCTGGAAATTGGTGGCAACAGACCACTGGCTATGAGATCCAAGATGGTGCTAGAAAGCCATCACGGGCAACACCACATCACAGAGTACCTGCAGACTGCCGCTGGTTATGAAATACACGGGTGAAGACATGCAAACTAATATGGAGGGACAGAATCAACCTATTTACAAATACTGTGTGTTTTAATATCAGACTAGTGGATGCAGCTTGGGAGCTACTGTATTTTCCAGAAAATAACAAGCACCAGAAAATATTATACACCCCCTAGTTTTACTGCCTTAAGAATTGTTTTGTTTTCCTTCTAATATTGTAAGTCCTTTCATACTTTTCTTCTTATTTTTCCTTGTTTTGTTTCGGTCTTTTCTCCACTTCAGAGTAAACACAGTGCAAATGTCAATGTGGTCATTGAATCCCTTGGTATTCACCTCAAGGGTCCCAACACATCAGAAAAGAGATCGTGAGCCCCTGGGGCATGCAGACTCTTCTGCACAAGTTCCAGACAGCAGAAAATAGCTCATGCATTCAGATCAGGGGAGCAGAAATGCCTTCAGAAAGTGTGGGACACGTTCCTGAAAAGAGGATATATTTTGACAAATCCAGGCATGTTCTTCAGGATGCCACATTGGCCTGGGAAAGAGACCTTGCCATTTCTGTATGTTCAAAATATGTCTTCAGTTCACCTTTTCCTTTCATGTTGATTATTCCTTTGCAAATACACACGTATCCAATGTAAGACAATGTTTGTCTCTGCTCGGTGACCCGTACTTTATCTAGAACTTTGCAATTTTTATCTCATTTGATGCTCACTCCTGGAAGATAGGTGCTATTATTCTAATTTTACAGATGAGGAAACTGAAATAAATATAGGTTGAATGACTTGCCCAAGGTCACACAGCTAAGTGGCTGAGGCTGGATTTGAACTCAGGTCTTTCTGACTTCAAGCCCAGGGTTCTATCTACTGCACCACCCAGATCCCAGATGCCTAGAAATGAGGGGGTTGGTCCAGAGGGCCTTCCCAGCTCTAGCTCTATGAAAATATAAAAGTCTTATCCCTCTTCCACTTGCCACTGACAGCCAATTGTCAGAACCAAGGCTATGTCCAATGCTTTTTCCATTATGATACACAAAGTCACAGTCTAGTCAGTGGCCATGACTACATTTGACTCTCATCTGTTCTGGTTCTGACTCCAAGTTCCCCTCACCACCACCTATACCACATGCACTTTGGCAGGTTTGGGTTGGCAGCTCTATGCCTTTACCAGGTTGGGAATCCATCTAAGCCAGGGTGACTACCAGGGAGTTGCAGATTAAAGCCGAAGAGTGCAGAGCACTGAAGTCAGTTAATCAGGAAGGGAAGCCTGACCTTGGGCCTCTGGGGAGCTCCTGAGGGGCAGGCTCTCTTGTCTTGCCTTGCTCTCCCAGAGAAATCAGAAATGTTCTGCTTCTTTTCATCTTTGGGGTAAAGCTTCAAAACAAAAGAGGGCCTTGATGACTAACACCTGTCACCTAGGTTTAGCAAAGATAGAAGAGAATTAGCTCCCCCCCTACACACTCAAATTTCCTCCAATTCCCCAGTGTCAAGGCAGCCAGGCAGGAGCTAACTCCTAGGAAGAACAAGGAACAAGGAAGGCAGGCCTCAAGCCCCTCAATTCCCCATTGGAATTCTGATCAGGCTGCTCCCAAAAGAACCAGGACGAGAGAGGAGGAGACTGGGATTCGTATCCTGGCTCGCCCCCCCCCCCGACTTATCATCTAAGCAGAGACCAAGGGTTACCCCTCTTCCCTTGGATTCAGTGTCCCTGTCTTTATAATGGGGATAATAATATCTCAGGCTAATCTATAACTCACTTTGTGGCTTATAAAGTCCTATCCACGGTTTTTTCTACAATCCTCACAATGGCCCTGGAAGGGAAGGCAACTTAACAGCAAATGAATGGCTACAGATTTAGCGCTGGAATGGACCTTAGACCAAGCTGTCAAGACCAAACCCTCATTTTACGATGAGGAAACTAAGGCAGACAGAGCTTAAGTGATTTGTTACTAGGTTGTCTGAAGTATAATTGGGGGGGCGGTGAGGCAATTGGGGTTAAGTGACTTGTCCTGGGTCATACAGTAAGTATCAAGTGTCTGGAGTCACATTTGAACTCAGGTCCTCCTGACTCCAGGGCAGGTGCTCTATTCACTTCACCACCTAGTTACTCTAATAAGTAGAATTAGAATCCAAGCCTTTCCTACTTCAAGTCCAGCGCTGACCAGTCCTGGGTCTTCTCATTAGAAGCCAGCACTCTCTTCACTACCCTGCAGCTGCTGCTTATCTTTGCTTCATGTTCCAGGGTTTTGGGGTGGTGTGTGTGTGTGTGTGTTTTTTTTTTCTTTTGCCAGGTCTAACATTCTAAACTCTGTGTTCTAAGGTCCCTCCTAGTCCTGCCGTCCTCCATCCCTGCCTCCCTTCCAGTCCTCTTACTCTGTGTTCTAAGCTCCATATTTCAAAATTCTATGAGTTTGTGAGCCATTCACTAAACCTCAAAGGCAGGGGGAGGAGACCTGCTCTAGGGGCAGCTTGCTCAAGGTCACATTATCAGTCTGGGGCTTACACCCTGGCATCCAAACTCCCAAGCCAACAGCCTTTCCCCCTACGGGGCAGACCTCATAACTTGCTGTGGAAATAGAGGAAGATTCTGAATATAAAATTATCAGAGTAGTATTCACTGTTCTGTGAAACTAAGGAATTAATCATAATAAGAATCACCATAACAACAGCCATATTAATAATAACGATAGCATTTATTTAGCATTGTAAGGTTTCCAAGGAGGTGCTTTGAATATATTCTCTCACTTGATCCAAATCCTGTGAGGCTGGGGCATTTATTATCCTCATTTTTCAGATGAAGAAAGTGAATCAGGGTAAGTGACTTGGCCAGAATCACACAGTTAGTAAGTATCCAAGGCAGAATTTTAATTCAGGTTTTCCTGATGTCAAGTCCACCATTCTAATCACTGCTCCACCTGGCTGCTAAAATAGATACCTGCCTTCTCTTGCTTTAATTGCCATGTCCTGATGTATAAAATGAGAAGATCCATCATGTCTGACATAGAATGAAAAACTGAGAAAAAGAGAGAGAGAGAGAGAGAGAGAGAAGGAAGGAAGGAAGGAAGGAAGGAAGGAAGGAAAGATAGAGAGAAAGAGGGAGGAGAGAGGTAGACAGACGGACGGACGGATGGGATGGATGGATGGATGGATGGATGGATAGATAGATAGATAGATAGGTGATAGATAGATAGATGGATGGATGGACAGATTGATTCAGTGCTAAGGGAATTAGTCTGCTTGTATTAACCTGCTGTGGGTCAGCTGGGCTGAAGATGGGGACCACCCATCATGCTCATGTTGGAACAGGTCTCTGGCAAGGTCCACATAGGGCTAATCCTGCCTGCCCAAGAATGAGAGATTCTGTTTCAAAGCATATTCTTGCTTGGCAGACTTTCATAAGTCTGAGTCAGAGATTTTGCCCTCTCCCCCCATTATTCTGGCTCAGGAGAGTGATCATAGGAGGAAGAGAGGAGAGGAGAGAAAGGTTCTGTCAGCTAATTGTGTGCCCTTGGCTGGGTCCATTTCCTGGAGATGGACTTCCATTTGTTAATTTGTAAAATGGATGTAATAATTGCTACTATGGCTCTCTCACAGAGTGTCTATGAGCATCTACTGAGAAAAAGACCATGAAAGTACTTTGTAGACTGGTAAGTGTGGTCAGAGATGTACCCTGGACATAAAACGTCATAGATTTAGAGTCTCAAGGGATCTTAGAAGCCATCTGGTCCAACCTCCTCTTTTCTTCAGATGAGGGACTTGAGATCCCAGAAGGGTTAAGTGATTTTCCTAAGGTCTCACAGGTCAGAAGTGATCTAGCTGGGCAATGACCCCAGGTCCTCTAGCTAAATCTGACTGTTGACTATCCACTGTACTAGAGCAACTTGCTTCGAGACACTCTAAACAAGTCACTCCTTTGAGCCTCAGTTTCCTTATCTACAAAATGTGAATAGCCATGATTATACCTCTTCCCAAACAGAATTGTTTTAAGGAAAGAAACCTCACCATCAGCACTCAAACTCTATAGATAGGGGGGGTTCTTATAGTTACTATGATTATCACTTCTGTTACTAGCAAGGTCAGCTTGAGGGTGGCAACATTAGGGGAGAATGAAAGAAAATCAATGCCCCCCCCCACCAGGCTCCATTTAACCTACTCTGCCTTGTGGGAAAATGGCATTTGACAGAGCACCTTGTAACCACCACATAAAGGCAGAGTCTTAGATAAACTTTCTCTGTCCCCTAGCCCTAAGCATGGCACTCTTCATAAAACAGTTGCTTAACATTATATTTGTTGAATTGAATTAAATTCAATTGACTCATGAGACCCCAGGTCTAGTATGACCTCTGCTACTACCTTGCTGTGTGACCTTGCACAAATTCCTTTCCCTCTCTGGGACTGTATTTCAACCATGTAAAATTAAGTGGTTGGATTCAATGACTGCCACAGTCCCTTTTGGCTAAAATGTTCTACGTTCTATGTTCTATGTTCTTTCAGCTCAAATATCCTATTTCTCCAGTCTATGGAAGTGTATCTCTTTCCAAGGAGATTGGATTTCACGCCAGCTCCTGTGTCGGTGGCCGATGACAGCTGAGATCTTTCAGCTTGTTACTTGTGGCTCCTGTTTCATTCACCTTTTCCCTTTTGGGTTTTCAACACTCAGGTGGGGGGCAGCAACAGCTAGCCATAACCATTGAGAGCCACACAGCTTGGGAAGGACGGAGACTCATTGACCAGCAAAGCAGAGAATGGTGGTTGAAAGATATGGAGAAAACGTTGGCAAAGGTCAATCCCTTCCATTCTCAAAAGACTTAAGGAGTCTCAGATGATTGAGGTCAAGGAGAAATCAGAGAGGAAGCAGAGAGGAAAAGGGAAAGGGAATTGTGACCCAATTCTCCTATGACATACATGATTTATAATTGGCCAGGACAGAGGTGTGTAAAACATAGAATATCACACATTGGAGAGACCTTGGAATACAGAATGCTAGAGATGGGAGGAACCTTAGAACACAGAATGTTAGAGGTGAGCAGGACCTTGGAACATAGAATGTCAGAGCTGGGAGGGACTTAACACAGAAGGGCAGAGCTGGGAGGGACCTTGGAACATAGAATGTCAGAGCTCAGAGAGCCCTTAGAACACAAACTGTCAAAGCTGGGCAGGGTCTTAGAACATAGACTATCAGAACTGGGAGGGCCTCTATAGATAATCTAGTTCAGCCACATTGTTTTATAGATTAGGAAACTGAGATCCAGAAATCTGTCGGAACTTGCTCAAGGACACATAATATTGATGCTTACCCCAAGGATCTCCAGTGGTTACTTAGAGTTTCCCTAACCAGTGTTGGTATAAAAGTGACTTGTCAATTTCTTAAAGGTGGGATGGAGAAGGAGGTCCCTCTACAAGGATGAGAAGGAACACATTATCTCCCAAAGCAACCCTTTGTTCCTGGTCCTGTCTTCTGGAGTCTGGCCGAATAACCCACTTTGCCCCTTTTCTACCCAACAGTTTTCCACATCTTTGAAGGAAGAGATTATGTTGTTCCTAAATCTTTTCTTCTCCAGGCTGAGCTAGCCTCGAGGCTTTAACACCTCTTCCTCTGACACAGTTTGAAGGGTTCTCCCTGTCCCTTGTCCACTAGACAAATCCCAGCAAATCCATGTCCTTCCTAAAATGTGGCCAAAGAGCTAGAGACAATATTCTAAAGGTTGTCTGACCAGGGCAGAGGACCATCACATCTTTCTTACTCTGGACTCAGTCTCTCTCTCAAAAACAAAAGTGTGTGTGTGTGTGTGTGTGTGTGTGTGTGTGTGTGTGTGTGTATTCCCTAATGAGGATAGGTAGGTGGAGAGAAATGAGAGGAGGGTAGAGATAGACAGGGACAGAGAGTGAGAGAGAGAAAGAGACAGAGAGAGAGAGAAAGAGAAAGAGAGAGAGACAGAGACAGAGACAGAGTCAGAGACACAAAGAGAGAGATGGATACAGAGAGTTAAAGAGACATAGAGAGGTAGAAATGGACAGAAAGACTGAGACAGAAAAAGAGACAAAGAGAAAATGTGACTAACAGAGAAAAAGGCAGATAAAGACAAAGGCAGAGGCAGAGAGATAGACAACTAGACAGAGCCAGAGAAAGTGGCATCATTGTGCTCTGTCAGCTGAAACCTCTGAGCCTGGCCAAGGCAAGCAAGAATAAGTGAGGCCTCCAGCTCACCACGTTTAGCTGACCTCTTGCCTGGCCTAAGCTCTCCCCCAGTGGCTGCCATGGAATACCAGGCTCTGTCTCCCCTCCCTCCTGCCCCTAGGATCTGAGGGAGCAGATCTTTCTTTTCCCCTTAGGTTTGGTAGCATTTGCCCTTGATGCTGGAATCACCAGTAAATCACTTTACCCCCATAGGTCTTATCTGAGTTCCAATGGGGGCACTTTTGTAAATCAGTTCTATTGACAGCATCTCCCCTCCCAGACTGGGGCCTCCTGAGGGGAAGTTGATGTCACACACCACCCCTTTTCCCCCCTTTAACTGGGGTCTCCCTGAAGGTAGGAAGCCTTTGCTGGTCCAGCTGACTTTGGTCTAGAAGGCAGCTGTGTGTTGCTCCAAAGAAACACTTTTATCTACAGAATGAGGAGGTTGATCCATTTGTCATCTGTGTTGTGATGATTCCTATCTTTGGAATGAGGACATGTAAAGTTCAAGTTCCTTTGGCACCTACTTGTTTAGGATCTTGGACAACACACTTCCCCTCTCTGGGCCTCAGGTTCCTCATTTGTAAAATGTATCTGAATAGTTACCTGCACTAAGGACCTCTCAGGGTTGTTATGAGGGTCAAATGAGTTTCAACAATTCAACAAATTCAATTCCACACAAAAACATTGATTAGGACTTAGTCTTTGCAGAGTCCCAAAGTGATTGCTGGGGGAAATACAAAATTTGCATAAGATATGGTCCCTGACAGACACAATAATGCACCATTGGTGAAGCTGTGAATGAACTGGAAAGCAATTTGGAACCAACTATACCCCCAAAGTCACTAAACTGTGCATACTCTTTGGGCAGTCATATCATTAACCAGGCCTATTACTCTAATGAGAGCAAAGAAAGAAGAAATATGAAAGTATTTATAACAGCTCCTTTTGTAGTATCCCAAAACTAGAAACCTAGATAGTAGCCACCTATGTAATGGAATGTTATGGGACTCTAAGAAGTGATGAATTGAAGAGTCAGAAGAGTCAGAAGAATCTGGGAAGACCTGTATGATCTGATGCAAAGTAAAGTGAGTGTAATCAGAACAATTTATAAAATGACAATATTTCAAAAGATAACTCTTGAAAGCCTTGAGAATTCTTATCTATGCAATGATAAACCATAAAAATTGAAGATGAAACATGTCATTCATCTTCTTCCAGAGAAATGATAAACTTAAAATGCAAACAGAGACATACATTATTTTGAGATTTAGCCAATGTAGGAGTTGGGAGGTGGAAGGGGGGACTATGTGTTTCGGCCATAAGGGTTTTTAAATTTTTTACTAATTCCACGGGGAAGGGAAGTAAAGGAGAGAGATTATAAATGCTTATAAAAATTTAGATACATATTCCATATATTAAAAAATGAATAAACTAAAACTTAAAAAATACATATGAGAACCAACAAATGAAAAAATATATAGCCGTTGCTCTCACAGAGCTCACAGTCTAGTAGACATATAAGACCTAAGACCTGATGCTGGAGGCTGATCCTGAGAGTTTGCCAATCAGCCTGATGAGTTTCCAGCTCCTGATGAGCCTTTGTTAATTTAGATTAGATTGCATTTCATCAATTTGGGTTGGATGAATTGGTTGACTTAGAGCCATCCCTTTGTGCTGGTCTGTTAAAAAGGGGGTCAGTTTCAGAACCTCCTCTTTTGCCTGTTTCCCCCATTTGGGAGGACAGACCAGAGAGCAGCTGAGCTAGATAAGACTTGGGTCCCTGGGGGTGACGGTGTGGTGGGGCAGACTGCCTGAGAACCAGTAATGACAGCCTTGGGGAAGAGGCACCTTGGTGATGTATGTGCCATCATCCATTAGATTCTAAGTTCTTGAAGTTTGGCTTCCTCATTAGAAGCAGAACGATTTCCAGGGACAGTAATGAAATCGTGTAAAAGTTCTGGAATTCCATCTCCTAGTATGGGAAGGGAAAGTTGTTGTACAGCACCAATCTGGTAGTGGGGGAGGGTGCCTCTTTAGCAAGGTTCTTAACCTGAGGTCCACTGACCCCCCAGGGGTATCCAGGGATAGATTCAGAGGGTCAATGAACTTAAATGAGAAAAACATACTTTATTTCCATATAATTGGTTTCCTCGGTCATCCTATTTATTTGTTATGCATTTAAAACATGATTCTGAGAATGGGTCCAAAAGCTTCATCAGATTGCTGTAAAAGGGGTTCAAGATAGAAAAAGGGAAGAATCCCTGAGTTCTTCCATTGTAGCCTCCACATTTTAAGAAGGACATTGATAAGGTGGATAGTGTCCAGATGAAGATAAATGAGATACTGAGGGTCCTAGAAGCCACGACTCCATTCATGCAGTGAAATATCATGTTGGCTTTTTTGGCTGCTGCCTAACACTGCGGACTTATATTGAGTGTTTGGTCTACTAATACCTTCAGATTTTACAGGTGTGTAACCACACCTCCTTGAAGCTGTTTTTCTGAATTCAAATAGAAGACTATCTATCTATCTAGGACCAAAATGACATTACTATGTTGGGGTCAAGGTACAGCATGTCCATCTGTGACTGATCAGATCAATACAAGCTAGGAAGGCTCTACCACAGGTCAGGCACAAACAGTCCACTTGAACATTTGGGGTGGAGATGTCTAAATATGCACATCTCATATTTCTATTGAGGGGCTGCAATTCCGTTCTGACAGAGTCAGAAAAATAAATTGGCTTAATCCTATAAGACATAATCTTGATGAAGCCATAGCTCTTTGTAGTTGATAGTTATGGCCCTGGAGAGACAAAAGACAAAATGCACCAAAGCTGGAGGTAGATTTCACTTCAACATGAAGAAGAACCTTAAAAAAACTAGAGTTTTCTCCACCGTGGAATGGGTGACCTCCAGAGGTAGGGAGCTATCCACCACCGGAGGTGTCTCAGGAAAGGCTAACTGACCCACTATGAGAGAGTCTAGAGAGATGTCTACATTGGGTGGGATGCCTTCTAAAGTGCCCTTCAGGGGCACTAGGTAGTACAGTGGATAGAGCACCAGTCCTGAAGTCAGGAGGACCTGAGTTCAAATGTGGCCTCAGAAACTTACTAGCTCTATGACCCTGGGCAAGTCACTTAACCACTTAATCAAATGAGATTGCCTCCTTCAAAAAATAAAAGAATGAGAAATAAAGTGCCTTCCAGTTTGGAGAGACAGACTGTGATCTCTTTATAGGGTGTAGGACAGACTCTGTGATCAGTGTAATGGAGTTTGGTCCTTGCTCAGTATGTTATACTAGCAATCTTCTCATCCTTAAAGCTCAGCTCTGATGCTACCTCCCATAAAGAGCCTTCCTGATCTCTACCCTCTACCCTCCTCCTATAAGCCATCTCTCTCTTATAATCTCATCTTAGCTATCTTTGTCTCATTCTCATTGGTCCTTATTACAACCTATTATGTATGTTGTAGTTATATCCTATGTGCATATCCTATCCCCCAGATCAAGTGTTCTTGTCCTTCTTTGCAACATAGACCCCTTTGGTAAGTCTGGGAAAGCCCATGATCCCCTTCTCAAAATCATGTTCTTAAATGCAGAAAATAAAATAAATACATAGGATTAGGAAGGAAACCAATCATAGTGAAATGTAGTTTTCAAAATATTTTTTAAAAAATTCAAGGACCCCAGTTATGCATTTAGTTAATGCAAATAGTCTCTTAGACTAGAGAGACTCTGAGAACAGAAAATGTGCTTTATTCATCTCTGTTTCCCTACCTCCCCCTCCAACATGGTAGGCATTAGAAGCATTTGTTGAATGATTGAGTAAACAAATTATCAAAGTACGTCTTAGTTCAGGCTGGGCCTCGATTTCCCCATATATAAAATGAGGAGGTTGGCCTTGATGACCTCTAATCTCCTTCCAGCCCAATTGAGGGGCCTCCTGAGATCCCTGAACACTTAGTGTGGGACTTAGCCAGGCGTGCCCTGGTTGGTGTTTCCTTGGTGGTCAGGCCTCACCCAGCCAAACGCAACCCTGCCCAGGACATGGGATGAACTCACAGTCTGATGTGGCTTGGCCCTGCCAGGAATTTTCCTTTGAACCCAATTAAAACCAAGCATTTTCCTCCCCATCCTTGGAATAGAAGCTGGAGAGGAAAAGTTGCATCTTAATCCCCTCACCATGCCCACAAGATTGCCACCCTCTTCCTAGCTGGGATGGATGGAACCCAAAGTGACAGACATAGAAGGGACTTGGGAAACAGGACAAAGAACGAGGATTGAGTGAGATAATCTACTTAATGAAAAACCCTAAAGCACCATATAAATTTCAATTATTTATCATCATCATCATTATTACATTTAAAAGACAGCATAGAACATAAAATGTTAGAATATAGGATGTCAGCTAGAAGCATCCTTAGAGACCATCTAGTCCAATTTTTCCAACATACAGAAGAGGAAACAGCTGGGGGAAGGGGTGGGGAGGTGCTAGGTGGCTCAGTGAATAGAGCACTGGCCCTGGAGTCAGGAGGACCTGAGTTCAAATCTGTTCTTAGATACTTAACACTTACTAGACATGTGACCTTGATCAAGTCACTTAATCCCAATTGCCCTCCAAAAAAGCAAAAAAAAAAAAAAGAATCTTACAGTCATGAAATCTTAAAATTAGACAATTTAATGGCTTAACTACCATAGAATAATAGACCAGGGCAATATCTTTTTAGATCAAGAAGGGATCTCAAGACCATCATCTGGGTGGCATAATGCATAGCATATTGGACTTGAAGGCAGGAGGACCTGAGTTCAAAGCCTGCTTCAGAATCTTACTAGCTGTATTACTCTAGGCAAGTCACTTAATCTATCTGCCTCAGTTTCCTCATCTGTAAAATGTAGATAATATCACCTACCTCCCAGGATTGTTGTAAGGATCAAACAAGATGGCATTTGTAAAGCCCTTTGCAAAGCTAAGTGCTAATTATTATTATTAATTCTTATTATCTGACCTAGCATTGTTCCTTCAGACAGGGAAAATATTATTATCCCCATTTATAGATGAAGTAACTGAGATCCAGAGAACCAAGTGTCCTATCCCATTAGTGCAGGGGTTCTTAACCTGACATCCATGAACTTTTTAAGAAATATATTTTAATAACCATTTCAATATGATTGGTTCCCTTTGTAATCCTGCATATGCTATATCATGCATTTAAATGCATTATTCTGAGAAGGGGTCCCTAGACATTACCAGACTGCCCAAGGGGTCCTGTGATAGACAGAAGGATAAGAATCCTGCACTAGGGTTTCCCTTAGCATTCTGTTTTTCCCTTGCTCGGTCACATATCATTGAATGGGAGGTCAAGGGTGAGAGGAGGAAGCTCTTGCTGGAACATCAAAGCCCCAAAGTCCCAAGCAAACTTTCTAGTCCCCACCACAGTGGGTGGTCCTTAGGAGAATGCCATTGCAGGGGGAGGGGAAAGGGAGCCCAGGGCCAAAGAGGGAGCTTGGATCACATTGCCCAGAATAGAAACAAACTCCAACCCCAAACTCCAAATCCAAATAGAAGAGGGGAACAAATTAACCAAGTGTACCTAGTAATGGGTCCTTGAATTCCTGGGGGAATTCAGGGAACTGGTGGAGGGAGGGGAAATGTGACGGTTTAACTCAGTGTCCTGAGGACTAACAAGGGAATGAGTGTGAGTTATCTATTTTGGGACCTCGAATTAAGAACAGGTCTCCCTCTGAGAGCACAGGAGGGGCTACGCTTCTATTCCCATGTCTAGTGAGCAGCATCTCAACAGAGGATCTGTGGTTCTATGAATCTTTGATTCCGTGGTGCTGGACAATGTCTCCTCAGGTGGTTGGAGCAATTAGACTGAGAGGCAATACAGTAGAATGGACCAATATGGGAGCAAGAAGCTCTGTCTGGGTTCTAGTTCCACTGACTTGATGTATAATTTGGGGCAAGCCCCTTCCTGTCTCTCCCTCCTCTGTTAAATGAGAAGTCTGAACCAAATGGTCTCCAAGGCCCCATTCAGTCTTATGAACTCTGGGGTTCTATGAGTCCAAGGGGCTTTAGATGGAATCTGAAGCTACAGGCAGGCTCCTCAGAAGCCACCACCTTCCCCCGGAGTTTAAGGCTTGGCTTTCCAGCTGTCCCAAGCCTCGGAATTACAAATTGTATCCTAACAAGGAGTGAAATCAAAATTTAGGCCAAATACTTTTCTGGGACAATTTCATGCAAAATAATTCCAAGACATCCACCCTCCCTGAGACATGGAAAGGACAAAGGGGCCAGAAATCAAATCTGTCTCAAAATAAGGAAGGAAAGATAATGCATGCAGCGGACGACTGGAAATATAAATCAGGGCTTTTATAGGAATGGGAGGCAGGCCAGGAGGCTGAGAGGTGTCTGGGTCTCCCCAGGCACCATCCAAAGGGATTACTTCTGTGATTGAATCCAGGTCCTCTCACCTTCTTAGGCACCGACTGAGGGGAGTCTAAGAATCGTTCACACCAGGCCCCACCTGGACTACTCCTTGCTGGCCAATGTTCCCTTGGCTGGACCTGGGCCAGTGGAAGTGCTCACAGAGGGTTGGTATATGTGTTCCATTGTAGAATCTTCGAATCAGAGAATTCTAAGGTTACAGAGGCAAAGAATCTTAGAACCATGGAATCTCTGTGCCATAGAACCTTAAGAACTTAGAATCTCAAAATTCTAGAACCATTGACTCTTAGGGTTACGTATTTGTGAAGTCTCAGAGACATGGAATCTTAGAATCATGGAGCCAAGAAATTTTAGAAGCACAGAATTATAACAACCAAGGAATCTCAGCATCACAGAACCCTAGAACCACAGAATTTGAGAATCTATGGAACAGAGCTAGGGAATCTTATAAGTATAGAACCATGGAATATTATAATTATGGAATCAAAGAACCATGGAACCACAGGCAAATGGAAACTGGGGGGGGGAGGCAATTGGGATTAAGTGACTTGCCCAGGGTCACACAGTTAGCAAGTGTGTAAGGGCAGACTTGAAAACAGATCCTCCTGACTGTAAGGCTGGTACTCTATCCATTACATCACGTAGGTGCCTCAGATAAATGGAATTTTAGAAGCACAAAACCATGAGATCTTAGGGAAAAAAAGAATCACAGAACCAAAAACTATGGAATACTACAGAACTATCAAAATTCACAGGATTATGAAACCTCATTCATATTCTCTAAGAAACATGAAATTTTCAGAACACAAAATCATAGAACCACAGAACTGCAGAATTTTAGAATCATAGAATCTTAGAACCATAGAATCTTAAATTCATAGAACCAACAAAATCATGGAACCTTAGAATCATAGAATGACAGAATCTTATAGACACAGAATCATAGAACCACAGAGCCATGGAGTTTTAGAGTTACAAAATCTAGGCATCTAAGAATCAAAGAATTAGAGAAACAGAGAACCATGGAATCTTAGAATCATTGATCTATTGAGCTTTGTTGTTCAGTTGTTTTGGTCGTGTCCAACTCTTCATGACTCCAGTTGGACTTTCCTTGGCAAAGATACTGGAGTGGTTTGACATTTTTTTCTCCAGCCCATTTTACAGATGAGGAAACTGAGGCAGATGGCAGTAAGTGACTTGCCCAGGGAAACACAACTAGTAAGTGATTGAGACTTTGAACTCAGAAAGGTAAATCTTCCTGACTTCAGTACTAGACTCTATACCCTGACCCATCATAAAGCTAAGGAATCTTAGAATCATAGACCCACATAACTGAGGAGTTTTAGAATCATAGAATCGCAGATTCATGGAATCTTAGAATCATGAAACCACAGAAGCATGGAATCTTATAGAACAATGGAAATTCATAGAATTATGGAATCCTGTGAAGTAATATTTTCTAAGGACCACAGAATCTTAGAATAACAGAATCATAGAACCATGAAGTCTTAGACTCACGGGACAAAGAAATCTTGAAATCATAGAACTACAGAACTGCAGAACTATGGAATTTCCTAGAAGTGTGGAAACTCATAGAATTGTAGAACCTCATGGATTTACATACTCTCAAAATCATGGAATCTTAAAATCTAGGATACTGCTCCTCCCCTCCTCCCCTCCCTTTCCTCCACACCAACTTTTTTCCAGAGTTAGAGTTTAATTGAGATGGATATCTTTAAGATGAAACAGAAACCATTAGCATATTCTGATCCAAAGATCAGGTGGTTGTGATTTCTTCAGGAAAAAAGACAGTCCCCTTCTCCCCTCATTCTAAAGTCAGTCAACACTCCTGTATTAAGTGCTGACTACATGCCAAGTACTGTCCTAAGTGCTAGAGACACAAAGAAAAGCAAACACAGTCCTGCTCTCAAGGGAGCTCATAATCTTGATGTGCATAAGAGATATATACAGGGTCAACTGGAAGTTATCTCAGAGGGAAGCATGAGGCAGAGGGAGTATTGAAATCTTCTAAAAGGGGATCAGAGGGCAGACATGAGATGCTCTGAAGCTCTCTCAAGAGACAGACCGGAGAAGCTCCTAGTGCTACTAGGAAGAGGCTTAGTTCCTCTACTCCCCACTGTGGTTGCTGTTATTGCCACGGCTGCTTCCTCTTTATGGGGGTGCAATTCTAGGGAAAGACTGAGTGATGCTAGGCCACCAGGAGCCATGACAGAATATCTGTAGCTGTCCTTGTTTGTGAAGAACAATGAAAACTCTCTCGTTTTATCTCTCTCTCTTCCACTCTCCTCCCTTCCCCACCAAAATATCCCTTTCAAAGCTTGTCTCCCAAGTCTCACTGTCATTTCTGTCCATCCAGTCTCTAAAAGCTAGTATTAAGAGAAAACCATGGTTAACCAAATGCATTACTAGACCATAAGCATTTTATTTGCTCAAAAGCAGCTAAGGGAGGCTAGGGTCCTCTATACAGATAGAGAGAAGGAAATTCTCTTACTCCCTTGCTGGGATTTTTTACCACGTGGGCTCAAGATAAACCAAAGAGATTTTAATTTATACATGCTAGTACAGTTTTTTAAAAACATGGAAATGGTTAGAATGAATCTGGTCCAGAAAGTAATCTGGATACAGTGTTCTGTGGGACAAAAATTTGGTAAGCAGAGAATTGAAATGCTTCTGACTCAGGCAACTCCTCTCACTATGATTCTCTTCACAAGCAGAAGTCCAGGCCACCTTCATGGGGCAATGGAAGAAACACCAAATTTGGAGTCGGACATTAAGGGCTAAAACTCTGGCTTGGTTATTGATTAGCTAAACCAGAGGTTCCCAAACTTATTTGGCCTACCACCTCCTTTAAAAAGCAAATTGTTCAGCGCCCCCTTGGAAATCTACTCCCTTTAACATTTTAATGGGTATTTTTTTTTAAGAAATTGAGAAATCATCTCAAAATATAAAATATTCTCTTTAAAAAGATACATCTTAAATTTAATAATTTGTTGCAAATTTGTGGGATTTTTCCTACACTGAAATTTTGATGACACAGTCATGTTGTAAACAAGGCATTACATGCACATATTCCTGCATTGCATGCTAGACTTCTCAACAATGCACAACATGCTCACCTGCCAGCACTTGTTTGTTAAGACCTGTTGGCAGACTTGACCATTCATTGACTATAACTTGCATTTTGTGTGTTTATTTTGAAAATAATTTAATCACTATGATTTTAACTCTGTTACACAATAGATGAAACATGTAAGAATGGTTTTTTCCCAAATTTTCATATCTTCTTTCCTTGAGCTTCCACTTTCTATTTTTATTCAACACCCTTCAATTGTACCCAAGGCTACTATGGCTCCTCTGGATCTGGATGGGTTCAGTGCCCCCCTTTCCCCTAGGAGGTGCATTGTCCACTTTGGGAATCCATGAGCTAAAGAAGGATCTTCTGTTTCCTTATCTGTAAAATAAAGGGATTGGGAGGGCTTATTAGATAACACTTGTTAGATAACAGAACTAGGATCCAAAATTACTTTGTTAAGGTACAATGATAAACCAAATATAAAGTAAAATTTAATGACTCAAATAGCATTTATTAAGTGCTTACTATGGGCTAAGCATGGTGCCAAAGACTGGGAATACCAGAAGAAAAGCAGGACAGTCTCTGTTGCCAAGCACTGCAGCAGGGACAGACGCATTTAGGAGGGTGTTGTTGTAGGGTAGATGGTAAGGCCTAGGGGTTCAGAGGGAGAGGACCCAGTGGAAGAAGAGATGGCAATAGCGGGGGGTTGGGAGGATTCATGATAAAGCTATAAGACTATCCTTTTGTCCACCAAAGCACCTATGTTGTTTAGTTCCTCATTGTTAACGATGGTGATATGCTCACACAGGTGTGCTAGAGACAGATTGAATGTGCTTGCAGATAGTTAAGATTTTCAATGTGAGCATTTACAACTCAAAAATGGACATGGGTTACTAATCAGGGCCTGATTCATTGCTTGTTGATTGTCTAGACTTAAGAAAGTGGTATAGAGATTTTAATAATGCAGATTAAACTAAAAAGTGTGTCATAGGTACGTTATTATTTTTATTATTTGGAGAGCTGGTTTGTTAAATATTTAATAGTACACTTCCAAGCATGCTTTATTTCCTGTGGGTTTTCTCTTCTGTCAGATAGAATAAGCTCATGGTGATCCACCAGCCATAGTGCTGGGCCTTGATGCCACCAGAATCCCAGTAGTTGGGCCGTTACTAACCCTCCTCCACTCCCTGTTGACTAAGATTACTAATAAAGGAAATATAGATAGAGATCTACATAAAAAGGGCAGATAGGTGACTCAGTGGATGGAGTGCTAGATCTAGAATCAAGAAACCTCATCTTTCGGAGTTTAAATATAGCCTCAGGCACTTTCCAGTTGTGAGACCCTGGGCAAGTCACTTAACCCTGTTTGCCTCAGTTTCCTCATCTGTAAAATGAACAGGAGAAGGAAATGGTAAACCACTCCAATGTCTTTGCCAAGAAAACCTCAAATGAGGTAATGAAGAGTCAAACACAACTGAAAAATGACTGAACAACAACAAATATATAAAACACATATGCATGGGTATGTGTGAATATAGATATAGATATAGATACACATATATATGTAGCCCTATTAGGAAGATAAAAATCTAGATATATAAATAGATTTCTGTCTCTGTGCAACAGGCCCTCTACTTGGGTTCAAAAAAATCAACTTTACAAATATAAGATTGGGGAAGAATGGCTTCAGTTCAGGGGAAAAAGATTTGAGGCTTTTGGGTGGACCATAAACTCAATATAAGAGAACAGTATAATAGGATGGACAAAAAACTAATGTGATTGAAGGGCACATTAAGAGAAGTGTAGAGGCCCTACCTCCCCACAAGTGGCATATTCCATTCTGGGAAGCACATTTTAGGAAGGACACTGACAAACATGGAAGCATCCAGACGAGGGCAATCCCAGAAGAAAATTGGTTGAAAGAACTTGAATCAGAAGACTGAGGAGCTGTCCTGGGGAAAAGGGATTGTACTTGTTCTTCTTGGCACCAGGGTCTTCAAGAAACAAGCATTTTTAGTCTCTATGATGCGCCAGGATCTATGCTAAGTATTAGGGCTGCAAAGAAAAGAAAAAAAACAAGAAACCAAAAAACAACAACAACAAAAAACCCCACCCACCCCCCACCAAAAAAAAGACAAGGAATGATGGGAAGAAATAAAAAAGACAGATTTAGGTTTTAGGTAAGGAAAACCTTAATAATGAAAGTTATTCCAAAGTGGAATGGGCTGGACTACCTTAGGAGGTACAGGATTTCCCCTCACTAGTCAAGAGTATTGTAGACAGGGTCCACAATTTGGGGAGCTAGGTGGCACAGTGAATATAGTGCCAGACCAGGAGTCAGGAAGACTCATTTTTATGAATTCATTTCTGGTCTCAGACACTTAGTGTGACCCTGGGCAAGTCACTTAACCCTGTTCACTTCAGTTTCCTCCTCTGTAAAATGAGCTGGAGAAGGAAATGGCATTCAGTATTTCTGCCAAGAAAACCCCAAAGGGGTCACAGAGAGTCAAATATGACTGAACTGGACTTTTGCTGTTGGAGACTTCCAAAGTCCCTTCTAGTATTGAGATTTTACAAAAGAATACTACTTGGTACCAGGAGACCCAGATTCTGATGTTGCCTTGGTGTGTGGCCCTAATCAAGTTTTTTTTCTCTGGGTCTCAGTTTCCCCTTCTGTAAAATAAGAGGATTGTATAAAATGACCTTTAGAAGCCCTCCAAGCGCTAACATTTTGGGTCGGGGTGTGTGTGCGGTATTTCAAAGCCAAAGGATTGGAGTTGGGAAGGAATGGATTGGAATAGGGTGTCAAGGGAGGGGGACTGACAAAATATGTTTTGGGTTTGGCCAAACTAAAAACACTTGCAGCTTAATTTGAGCCATTCGGCAACCCTCAGCCCCATGGCTGAGGTCACTTGTCCCCAGCTAGTGGATCTCATTTCCAGATGTTGGCTGGGAAGTCTTCTTCCCGGGGGAACTCTCAGCAACAAGAGGGAGTCCTTAAAAACCCAACACCCCCACCCTTTTTTTTTCCACAGGCCCTTCCCACAAGCTTCCCTGTGCCTTCATCTGCTCCAGAGCCAGTTGGGGGTTTCTGTTACAGAGCCTAGTGGAAGATGGCCATGCCTAGTTCCTGCTTGTAGAGTCTTATAAACAACCTGCCTTCAAAACATAAACAGGAACAGGGTAGGACTGGAAGGAGGTCCTTTTCTCACCACCCCACTCCATCTTCATAACTTCTCCCTCCCTCATTCACAGACCCTGCCACCCTCCTTGCAGGTGAGACCCTCTGAACTGACAGCAAAGGCCGCATGGAATGCTGAGGAAAACAGCCTGCTGTGGAGACAGGGGCCAAGGCTTCATCCTTGCTCTGCTCTGTGGCCATGGAGACTTGCTGTGTGGCCATGGAGAAGTTCCCTCCCTTCTCTGGACCTCAATTTCCTCCCGGGTGAAATGATAAGGACTGGATTCGATGAAATCTAAGAGTCCTCCTCCTATATTTTAACATTAAACATCCTCCCCTTCCTTCCAGTGCCAACTCAGATGCTGTTATCTTCCATGAACCCTTCCCTACTCGGATCTTCTGTCTCCTTCATATTCTTCCAGGAAAGATCACCTAGATCTCTCCTTTATTCTCATCACATTCTACCTTGTTTCATATGTATACATTCACATGCTTTATTTCCCTCGTGGGATCTAAGAGCTTTGAGGACAAAAACAATCTCATTTCTCACCTGGGTATCAGCAAAATTAGGCACAGAGTCTTGTATTGAATAAAGGGCTTAATAAATGTTTAATGTATGAACTGATGCAAAGTGAAGTAAGCTAGTACCAGCAACACAATATAAACAATGACTGGTTGCTTATTTGGTTGTTGTCCTTACTTAAGGAGAACCAAACTGACATCAGTATGTAGGAGTCAACATACAGTGTGTCTGACTGTGGCCGATCAGACCAATAGGAACTCAGAAGGCTCTGCTATAGGTTGGGCACAAATAACCTGTATGAACATTCGAGATATAAATGGAAAGAGCAAAAACAACAGAACACTATGTAATTATTTTAAACTAAATATATATTTTTCAATCAGCAATGATCTGCTTACCCACCCCAACCCTTCCTCCACTTGAGAACTAAAAAACAAACTCAATCACAAACATATAGTCAGTCAGGACAAATTTCCACATAGGCCATATCTAAAATACATATGCTTTTCTCCTTCTATGTTCTGAGTCTTTCACCTCTCTATCAAGAGATGGGCAGTATGTTTCAGCATTAGTTCTCTAGAATTGTGGTTGGTCATTATGCTAATAAGAGTTCCTAAATCTTTCAAAGTTATTTGCCTCTACCATACTGCTGTCATTATATAAATTGTTCTCCTGGTTCTGTGCATTTCACTTTGCATCAGTTCATGCAAATCTATCCAGGTTTCCCTGAAACCATCCCCTTCATCATTTTTTACAACTTTAATGGTATTCCATCACATTTATGTACCACAACTTGTTCATGCCCAAATTCATGGCAACACCCTCAGATTCCCATTTTTTTTGCCACCTTAAAAAAGCTATAAATATTTTTGCACATACTTAGAGTTTGTTTTGCTTAAGACTAATCCTTTCCTTAATTTACCCTTTTTCTAGCTCCCTTCTCTCTTTAACCTTATTCCCTATTATTTCCCTGTTAGATGAAATATATTTACATGCATATTCTTCTTTTCTTTAACAAGTTCAGATAAGAATGAGGTTGAAGTGCCATTTGTTCCCCCCTCTTTATTTCTATAGATGTCTACTTGGGCACTCTAATTATAAAAGAACATTTCCCCTAACCTTCCTTTCCCTCTCCCCCCACCATGTATTCGCCTTCCTCTCTCCATTATTCTCTTAAGATCATCAAGATATTGAACCACTTCCAGGCCTTATCTAATTTGACTCCCTCTATGACCTCTGCTAGGGCTTCGGTACTAGGGACACATGTACATTCCCCATATTAAAATATAAGCGGTTTATCCTTGTTTAGTCTATTATAATTATTCATTCATGTTTACCTTTTAATGTTTCAACTCCTATGTTTGAATTTCAAAGTTCCTATATAGTGCTGGCTTTTTCATCTAGAATGTTTGGAAGTCTATATTTCATTAAAAATCCATTTTCCCCACAGTAGCATTATCCTCAGTTTTTGTGGTAAGTTATTATTGGTTGTAAGCCTATATTATTTGTCTTCTGGAATACTGCATTCCAAGCTTTCTGGTCCTTTGATGTAGTGGTTGCTAAATTGTGTATGATCCTGACTGTGGCTCCTTAATACTTAAAATTCTTTGTTTCTGACTACTTCTAGATTTTTTTTCCCTTTGACCTGGAAGCTCTGGATTTTTGACTATAATGCGCCTGGGGGTTTTCATTTTAGAGGCTTTTGTTCAGAAGATGACAAGCATATTCTTGACATTTCCATTTTGCCCTGTGGTTCTAAGAGATCTGGGCAGTTTTCTTTTAAGATTTCTTGAAATATGATGTCTATATTCTTTTTGGTCATAGATTTCAGATATTCCAATGATTCTCCCCCTCCCCCAATCTATTTTCCAGGTGAGTTGTTTTTGCTATGTGATACCTTACATATCTACTTTTTCAAACTTCTGACTTTGTGGTCACTGACTTCTCTTTGGCTTTTTCTAATTTTTAGGGAATTTGTCCTTTGGGCAAAGTTTTGTACCTTTTATGGCAAGCTGTCAATCCTTCTTTTATAGCTCTCATTTCTTTTCCATTTTTTCCCTGTTCTCATTACATTTATAAAAACATTTTAAACTATTTTAATAAACTACTTGTTTCATCTATTTTGGGAATTCTAGTTGAATTTTCATTCACTCTGTGTTTTTCTTTGAAGCTTTGCTTGTAGATGTTTTAAAGTAATTGTATTTTTCGCTGTGTGTATGTCTTGAGCACCTCTGCCACCATTATAATTCTTTATTATGAGATTCTCTTTTGGTTTGCCCATTACTCCAGTCTATTTTTTTACTTTCTGCTTAATTTTGGAGCTGGGTTTTTACCACACTTCTGGAGAAGTCTAAGCTGCTTTCTTGGTGATATCGAGTGTTGTATTTGTTCCAGGATCTTAGGGGCAGGCTGGGTACTTACAAGCTTTCAGTGTTTCAAAGTAGTCTGATCCAGGGCAGAATTTGTTTGTTGCTCTCTTGGTCAGAGCTCTATAAGTTCCTGACCTGGGTTTCAGTAAAAGCAATGGTAGTTCCCATCAACCAGCTAGGAAGTTTACTGATTCAGATGGACAGAACTACAGGTTTCCCTGTCCTCTGCAAACTGGGCTAAATGCTGAATCTGAGATTCCATTCTGCTCCTGAGGTCTGAGCCAAACCAGTGCTGTTTGCTTCTGAACTTTGTTCTTTCTTGGTATGATCCCCAAAGGTTAACTACCCTGGAACACCACCCCTAGTTTAGGTCCTCTTCCAGTTCACTCTAGATCTGTGACCTGGAACTGGGGTACAAAGCTGCCAGTTAGCACCTGTCACTATCACAGCTCCCTGGTATGAGTCTAGGGGTGCCTCAGTACAGGTCTGGGACCTCCTCTTACCCTCATGCACAGCAATTTCCTTGAATATTGGAGTGTTCTGATCACAATGTGCTCCTGCCCTGACCCTATTCCCAGGTTAGTAGACCTCTCTGTCTTCCCCCCTTGCCACTCTGGCCTGGATAAAGGACTCCCTGTGACTTTTTCTGGATTTCACCAACAGGCTTCTCTCTGGTGCATTTTCTGTGTTTGAAGGAGTTTTGTGGAGAGGAACTCAGCTCATTATCCTACCTCATCATCTTGCCTCAGCCCATCACAATTAAAATAATCAAGCTTGGTCTGAAGAAAAGATATACATGTCCTTCTTTTATTTATAGTGTTGGAAAAAACATAGGCATAGATTATGACATATACTGTCAGGCTCAGCTGAAGTATTGGTTAATCTTGCTGAACTGATTCGGCTTTTCCTCTTTGTTTTTTATTCTTTGTCAAAAGGGATGGCTCTCTGGAGAGGGAGAAGTTAAAAATAGTTGGAAAGGAAGGTAATATAAAAACAAAAGATACCAATAAAATGTTTAAGGAAGATATTTTCTGAGTTGAAAAGGATTGAATGAAAAAAATTTATTAAGCACTTACTATGTGGCAAGTTCTGAGAACACAAATAGAAAGAGAAAAATAGTCCCTTTTCTGAAAGAACTTATATTCCTACTAGGGAAAAACCATAAAAACTTGACCTGCAAAGTACATAGAATGGTTCATAAGTCTTTTTTTAAAAAAATTAGTTATGAGTTTTTTTCTAATACTTTTTCCAATTACATGTAAAGATAGTTTTCAACATTCATTTTTGTAAGGTGTTGTGTTCCAAAATTTTTCCCTCCCTCCCTTCCCTTCCCACCCCAAGGCAACAAGCAATCTCATATAAGGTCATACATGTACAATCGTGTTAAACATAATTCCACGTTGGTCTTGTTGTGAAAGAAGAATCTGAACAAAAAGAAAAAAATCACAAGAAAGAAAAACCAGAAAAAGTGAAAATGGTATGCTTTTGTCTTCATTCATATTCCACAGTTCTTTCTCTGAACGCGGGTAGTATTTTTCATCATGAGTCTTTTGGAATTGTCTTGGATCATTGTATTGCTGAGAAGAGCTATGTGGGTCATAGCCGATCATCTCACAAAGTTGCTGTTACTCCATACAATGTTCTCTTGGTTCGGCTCACTCAGCATCAGTTCATGTAAGCCTTTCCAGGTTTTTCTAAAAATCTGCCTGCTCATTTCTTATAACACAATAGTATTCCATTACATTCAAATACCACAACTTGTTCAGCCATTCCCCAGTTGATGGGCATCCCCACAATTTCCAATTCTTTGCCACCACAAAAAGAGCTGCTATAAATATTTTTGTACAAATGGGTCCTTTCCCCCTTTTTATGGTTTCTTTGGGATATAGACCTAGTAGTAGTATTGCTGGATCAAACGGTATGCACAGTTTTATAGCCCTTTGGGTATCGTTTCAAATTGCTCTCCAGAATTGCTGGATCAGTTCACAACTCCACAAACAATTCTTTAAATTTTCAATTTCCAATGTGTTCCAATTTTCCCACATCTTCTCCAACATTTATAATTTTCCTGTTCTGTCATATTAGCCAATCTGATAGGTGTGAGGTGGTACCTCAAAGTTATTTTAATTCACATTTCTCTAATCAATAGTGATTTAGAGCACTTTTTCATATGATTATAGATAGCTTCAAGTTCTTCATCTGAAAACTGCCTGCTCATATACCTTAATCATTTATAAATTGTGGAATGGCTCACATTTTTATAAATTTGATTCAGTTTTCTATATATTTGAGAAAAGAGGTGAAAGGCTTATAAGTCTTAAGGGTACATTTGAGGGAAACAGCAGGGAGGGTAGGGATGGAAAGTCTCATTGGTCTCTAAGTTATATCAGTAGGTAAGGTGACAGAGTTAGGGGTCTGAAGGGCATAGAGGTAGAACAGATAATAAGATCTAGAGGATCTTGGGATGCAAAGATGGGGAAGATGGTAAAGCCTGAATAGATTTGGTCACTTCTATCTCATTCAAGCTGCGCAAGCAGTCAGGCAGACTGGATAGGGTCTGGGCCCTGGCCAGGTGAGGCACTGAGTGGGGAAGTCAGAGAAGGAAGGGTGTCCCCAGGGGTAATGGGTCTCCCCATCTCTGTACCAGATAGGTTCTAGGAAGTCTTGGGTTGGAAGAAGGAGGAAAATAGAATACAATATTAAATCTAGAAGGGACCCTACAACACAAAACATCCACTGTTAGATATAGGAAGGGCCTTAACACACACAAAAAAAATTTAGCTTAAAGGACACCTTATAAGACAGTATATGGACTCTTCCCACATGAGAGCCCCGAAATAATTATTTCAGCCTTGAAGCATTCTGTATATCAGCACCCACTTTACACCATAGCTCATGAGCCCCAACCAGTGTGTTTGTTTGCTGCTATCAGCCAGTCAGAGAACTTAGTTTAAAATAAAAGCTTCAATGAAATATCATAGCAAATAAAGTAAGAAATAAAAACCTCCTTACATGTACATTTAAAAAAATACATAGGACCAGAGAACACACTTAGAAAATCATAGATGCAGGAACATTTATGTCCAGGACGTATGTTCGGCTGGGGCAACTCATACTTCAGATGCTGCAGCTGGTAATAAAATTGTGCTTCATTCTGCTGTCCATTGAGTATTGTGTCTTCTCCACTGGGTACTGCAGTTCAGCTTTGTGATGGACTTTGAATTGCTTCTGCTGGGCAACTTACTTCATCTTCTTATCTGCTGAGCTGTTCTCTATTACTATTTACTGGCCTTCAGTTTTTAAATACCATCAACTATACCCTTTAAGATGCAGTGGCTAGAAGGCCTCTCCTTGGCAAGGGCAGAAATTTTTTTAAGTCAATAGTTGTTGGAGGCTATAAGCCATTATATTTAGTCAAATAGCCAACCAAAGCTCAATAGAATATGCCCCCAGTCAAGATTATGCCGATTCTTTTAACTACTCTTTTTTTCCTAGTGCAAATTCCTAGCCTTTGGTACCAGACAACTATCTAACTTGGGGTTAGAAATTTCCTTTTAACTCTTGTTATAGTTCTTATTGGGATCCTTTGCGGTGAAATTTGTTTTGAGGTTTATCCTCAACAACTCTACTAGAATGTGTAAGCAAAGACAATAAAGACCATCTCTGTTCCAAGATCTTCTTTAATTGGCATGCAAGTGAAATTAGAGCTAAACAAAAACTAGGACAAAATTCCTTTTTTATTGTATGTGTCTGCCTTATTGTACATGTCTGCTAGCAATTTCAACAAAACTGGTCCCTTTTGTTTACTTCTGCCTGGCACAGAATGCTTGCTTTTTAAATAATTAAAACATAAAACATTAGCAGTTTTAGTGGGCATTAGTTTGTTGGTCTCCCAGAAGGGTTTTGAGGGAAAATGGCATATATTAAGGTTAGTTTTGCCGGAGGAAGCACAAGGTCTAGAACCTGGAGTGATACTTTAGATAAGTAGATCCAGGTAAGGGCATACGTAGTGCTGGGGAGGTGGAGAGAAGACCTGGTCAGCTAAGGGATAGGGTAACCTATCCGAGGGAATAGAGTAAAAGAAAATAGGAGAGAGGCTGAAGAAATGTAGATGTCCCAGGGTCCTATTTGGACTTTCCTTCCTAAGCCCCTTCTTTGGTGCAGGAGGTGTCATCTTTACCTGAGGGAACTGCTCCCTCTCTCGATTTCCTATGGGCCTCAAAACATCCTCATAAAACGGTAGAACATGTTTCTGTTCATCACCAGGCAGGGGTGAAGTTTAGGTCTTCAGTCTTCAGGGAATTGTTGGGTGGGGTCCCATTTGCACCCAAACCCTTAACCTGGGCTCCTTGCCCAGAGGACATCCCAGCAATTGGTCCTGAGGTAACTCAAATTGCATGAAACACCTGTTGGGGGGGAGATGAGAAGAGCAGGGGAGAAACACACCTGGGGGACTTAGAGCCTGCCCTCCCATGGGTCACTCACCCCTTATTAAGATTTCACAATCTTGCACAATCTCCCTCAGGGAGGATCCATTATGGTGGATTTGTTGGGGCCAGAGGGCAGGGGGCTGGAAATCATTACCGGGAATCCAGAATCCTGGGAAGACAAAGACAGATTCAGGCAAAGAATATGGAGAGCACAGTTCACCCTGATGCTTCAGCACTGAGCTCACCTGACTTTCTCACCCTTTGTCAGTCTCAGGATCTTGGAAGCCTCATCCACTTTCTTCAGACATCAAGTGTGTGTGTGTGTGTGTGTGTGTGTGCGTGTGTGTTGGCAGAGAAAGAGGGAGAGACAAAGACAGGAGAGGCAGAGAGACACAAAGAAAAAGCGAGAGAAAGCGAGAGAGAGAGAGAGAGAGAGAGAGAGAGAGAGAGAGAGAGAGAGAGAGAGAGAGAGAGAGGAAGGGGAAGTAGGATATGGTTGAAAGGGTGCTGAATATAGAGTCAGAGAGTCTTGGATTCAAATCTCTTGGACGCTTGTTAGCTGTGTAACCCTGGGCAAATCATTTCACCTGTGTGAGCCTGTCAACTCTCTAAGACTTAATTGCCATTAACTTACTTAGCCTGGTTGTGATCTACTGGGTAGGTGGAATTCTCACACTGAAGAAATCAGCTAAATTACTATTTTTTTTAAAGTTAATTTTTTAAACTTTTAGCTTCTTGATATATTAACGTGTCCATCTCTTCATATCTCTATCTATCCATCTGCTCATATGTCTGGAGCTTTTAGAAAGAACCTGAGTCTATCTAGTCCAATCCCCTCATTTCACATATGAGAAAATTGAGGTTAGAGAACAGAAGTCACTTGCACAAAGTCACCCAGGTAGTAAATATGAGATGCAGTATTTGAACCCAGGTCTTGTGACTCTAGAACCAGTGCTCTTTTCCTTGTGCCATAGGCTCCACCTTGAAGCCTAACCCTCAGCTAACAATACAGTGGGGATAATTATATGAAGGACAGGAATTAATTTAAAAGCATTACTGAATTCATAGTAGTTCTTGCATATATTTTTTGCCTTTTTGGAGGGAGAAAGGCAGGGCAATTGAGGTTGCCTTGCCCAACATCACACAGCTGGTAAGTGTTAAGTGTCTGAGTCTGCACTTGAACTCAGGCCCTCCTGACTCCAGGGCTGGTGCTCTATTCACTGTATCACCTAGCTGCCCTGCCCCCGTGTATTTTTAAAAAGCTTTATTGATATCCTCTGGTCTTATATCACAATGATTCCTGGATACACCCCAATTCCAACACATCAGTATTCCCTACTCAGCAAAACCAACTCTACAGTGACCCTGTTTGAGACCATATGGAACTACATTCCACACCCATCATCCCCCACCTCTCCAGTAAAAAAAAAACAGGATGCACATTTCTACATATCTTTTCCAGGGCCAGCAATGGACCTTATAATTACAGTGTTCTTTTGATTTATCTTAGTGGAATCATCCTATACATTGTTTTCTGGGGTCTACTTACTTTATCTTGTATCCATTCACACATTTTCCAGTGTTTATATAAATTTCCCATATTTGTTCTTTCTGATGGTGTAATCATATCCCATTCCATTCATATGCCGCAATTTGTAATCCCATTATGAATTTTCTCAATCAATAGTGTTAATAGTACATCCATTATTGTGTGACTATGTATATATTTTTAAACTTTAACTCATGTTTGAAATGGTCAGGAGCCACTGTGCGGCACCTTTGCCAATGTAAAATGATGGAAACTACGTTAGATAAATTATAAAGTCCTTTCCACCTCAAATATTCTATATTCTATTTTTCAAAGTTACTTTTATCTCAGCCATCCTTTTTGCTTTTTGGAGGGCAGTTGGTGTTGTGACTTGCCCAAGGTCACATGGCTAGTTTTTGTGTTAAATGTCTGAGGCTGAATTTGAACTCAGGTCCTCCTGACTCCAAGGCTGGTACTCTATTCATTGTGCCACCTAGCCGCCCCTCAGACATCCTTTAAAAAATGAATTTTAAAGAACTATTGATATCAATGGCTAGATTTACATGGCATTTGATATTTGCAAAACACTTTACATGTCTTTTGAGCTTCAAGACAGCCTTACAAAGTAGGTGTTATTATTATACCCATTTTATGGATGAGGATACTGAGTCTGAGAGAGGTTGAATGGTTTCATTACTGGGTCACATAGCTAGTAAAGGCTGGAGGTAAAATTTGAACTCAGATCTTCCTGACTCCAAGTCTAATGCTATCCACCAACTTCCTCTTATCTCCATCATTCTACATTCTTTTTTTCTTAAGGTTTGTTCCAGCTTGAATTTAATGAGGACAACAATGAGAAAATTTGTTAAACATATATATGTATATATATATATATATGCATATATATGTATATGTGTGTGTGTGTATTAGGCCTTGGGAATACAAAGACAAAAAAATTAAGCATTCCCTGTCCTTAAGGAACTTACAATCCACTCTGAACATTCTCCATGTCCTAAGGTCCCTTCCAGTTCTACCCTTCTACTCTGTGTTCCACAGTCTGTTCAGCTTTAATATTTTGTTTTGAGCTCCCTTTCCACTCCGATGTTCTATATTCTGAGGACCATTTCAATTTTTTTTTCTTTTTTTTTTTTTTTGCTTTTTTGGAGGGCAGTTGGGGTTAAGTGACTTGCCCAAGGTCACACGGCTAGCTTTTTTTGTGTGTGTTAAGTGTCTGAGGCCGGATTTGAACTCAGGTACTCCTGACTCCAGGGCCGGTGCTCTACTCACTGCGCCACCTAGCCGCCCCCGGACCATTTCAATTTTGACATTCTAGGATTCTATTTGGGATTGTGACTTTCTCTACCAAACATTCCAATGGGAGAATGCAAGTATTTATTTTTTCCCTAGGGAAATTAGGGGAGTGTTCGAATTCATAGAGTTTGGTCTTTGTGTTGAATAACCAAGTCTTATCACCCAAATTCCTCTCACACCCAGGACTCTTGACAATACACCAAGATGCCTCTCAGGGGACAAAGATTTGTGGGTACCACCAAACATAGTCCACAAGTACATTGTCTATTGCTGACTAGCAGGATAATGAGTCCTCTAAGCAGAGAGAGATCACAATGATTGGAATGGTTGCTGAAGGCTTCTTGAAGGAGGCCAGACTGGAACTGGATCCTGAGAGAAATTGAGGCTAAAAACCCAGAAAGGACTCCAGCAGCCCTAAGAGAGGACCACACCATCTGGTGTGGGTCTGTCTGGTTCTGGAATGGACACAACAGGGATTTAAAATGGAAAAAAAATAATTTAAAAAGCTCAAGACCCCCACAAGGTAAAAATCAGAAGCAGCTGACACATAATTACATTCAGGCACCAGGCCAAGGATCCATCCTGTCCCACCTCCAGCCCTGTCTGGTTCTGCCTGGAGGCTGCCTGCCCACCTCCTGCTTTGTCTCCCCACCTGAAGACTAATTCCCTCTTTTGTGCACATCCTCAGTTTCCATGGCAACAGGCTGTCCACTTGCTAGAACTCTTCTGACTCAGTCAAGGAAGCTTCCTCTCAGGCCAGTTCAGGAACGCTGCTTACCTATTTGTCTCTCTGGGCCAGAAAAGCTTGGCTCTCCAGTATGCTGTTACCTACAAGCCATTTGAAGACATTGGCTCATCTAAGCTGGGACCAAGGCCATGACTTTAGCTGGGAATGGTGTTAGGGCTCAGTCCCACTGGAACCCCATGACCAACTTCATTATCTTTTCCCCTAAACCTGTTTATATTCTTTACAGTAGCACCACCATCCATCCTCTGTCCAAGATTTGAAGCCTTCCTTTGGGGAGCTAAGGGCTAGAACAGAAGAGAAATTAGTGACTTGTCTACCAGTGCCCATGCCGAGGATCACTGATCATAAAAATATTGCTTTTGCCTATGTGGTTTAGTCAAAAGACACATTTTATGGGGAACGCGACCTTGGTTCTGGGTGAGGGGATATTAGCTCAGTGGGCCAGAGGAGCCCAGTGCCAGAGATCATGTATGTAAAATGACTTATTTAGAGAACACCTGGGTTTGAATTTCATTTCCATCATGTACCAGATGATCAGCTCCAGGAGAGGAACCTTAAAAGTCTAGTTGAATGTCAGCTTGTATTGTTTGTTTTTGTTATTCAAGAGACCTGGTGTTTCTAGTGGACCATATATTCAACTAAAGTCCACAGTTTTCATGTCATGGAAACCAACAAGGTGAACATCATCTTAGATAGCTCTGATACCAGCCTGCTGCCTGTTCCAACACCATATAGAAGATTCTTCTCGGTTCTAGGGCAATATTTTGGGAATGACTCAATCTCTCTAGGCTCCAGTCTTCTCATCTATAAAAAGTGGGGCTGGACTAGATGGCTTCTGAGATTTTGTCTTAAGATCTACTACACTCTCAAACTAGCAGGATATAAGCTCCTGGAGGGCAGGTCAGTTTTTTGGTTTTGTCTCTGCATCCATCACCTGGCATGGTGCCCTGCATGTAGTAGGTGATTAATAAATGCTTATTGTATTGGAACCTGAGCACATTCAGAAGAAGATGACCACATGGTAAGGGAAGTAGAAATGATGCCATTCACAGGTGGTTGAAGAACTTTGGGATGAACAGCCTGAAAAGAAGACTTTGACAGTGATGAAAAGCAGGGGTGGAAGACTAAGATCATTATCTTCAAATATTATAAAATTGCCATAGAATAAACAGAGCAGACTTGGTAGAGTGACCCCCAAGTGAACAAATTAGGACCAATCGGAAGAAATTACAGGAAGCTAGATTGTGGCCCAATCTAAGCATACACACAGCTACCCGATAATCAGAGAAATTCCAAATAGATTGGATTGTCCCTTGATGGGGTGAGCATCCCATCTCTGGAGATGTTCAGACAGATTCTGGATGATTCTCTTCTAGGGAGGTCCCTGAGAAAGTACCTTCAGCTTTATTCTCTCTGTAGAGCCCCAGTCCCAGTTGCTTGTGGGAACTCCAGCCATCATTTCCTGGCAATGGCAGAGGTATCTCAAACTCAATGTGCCCAAAACAAAATTAGTTATCTTTTCCACTAAATGTGCCCTTCCTCCTAACTTCCCTATTTCTGTCAAAAGTGGCAGCATTCCTCTTGTCACCTAGGTTTGCATCTTCAATCAGTCTTGATTCTTCACTCTTCTTCACCTACCATATCTAATCAATGACCAAGCCTTATGGATTCTGTCTCTGTAACTAATATCTCTCAGATACATCTCCTTCTCTCAAAACACCTGACCATTAGCCAAGTTCAAATCTGGTGTCAGATACTTCCTACCTGTGTGACCCTTCATGAGTCACTTAACCCTTTTTGCCTCAGTTTCTTCATCAGTAAAATGAACTGGACAAGGCAATGGCAAACCACTCCAGTATCTTTGCTAAGAAAACCCCAAACGGGGTCACAAAGAAGCAGACACAACTGAACAGCAACCGTATATACATTCCATTCTTTGTCTATTGTCCTGCTAGTTCATCTCTAAATGCTTTGGATTAATTAATTAATTAATTAGTTTGTTAATTAGGTCTCATACCATGCTTCCTGCAAATCTGTTTTCCCTCCATTGTTCATTGATATTTTATGATGTGATACTATTCCTAATCTTCCATCATCATCCTTCATTAAGCTTCACAAATAAGTTTATATTCTAATCTAAATCAATGCGGTTCTTTTCTGCCTTGCTTCTCTGTTTGCCAAGGATATGAAGTGTCTGCTTGCTGAAGTAGTTATAGTCTTCTTTTGGCCTCCTTACTGTGGTGACTCCCTGGGTGGGGTATATATATTCAGGAGTCATGGTATATAAAAACAAATACATCAAGCTTTTTTAAAAAAAAAACAGTCAACTTCCTTCTTCTTTTGTGAGGTTACTTGGTATTCACCATATCCAGCTCTTCCTGGTTCTTCTTAAAAACGCAATGAATGACATTTTAATGTGAGACTTTCGAGTAATCCAGAAGAATCTTTCGCTTCTTTCACATCTTAATCCTGAGCTATATACATACATACATACATATATACATGCATGCATACATACATACATATACTTATATGTGTGCTTATAAATATATACACATGTGTAAGTATCTACACATATGAATGTATGCAAATCCACATGTGTATGTGTGTGTGTGTGTGTATATTTATATTTATATATATTTGCTTCTCTCTCCCAATGCCCACCTTTGCACTGAAGTTACCAGGTATTAAGGAACATGCCGGCTTAGTTTGGAGGATCTCATCCAGTTCTCTGTAGAATTTCTCTCCCTCCTAATCTCCTGCAACAGATGTTGGTTTGTGAGCTCCAATTATCTTCATGGTGGTCTTTTTGCTTAAGCTCGTCATGAGAACTGCAAAGCTACAAAGTAAGATGACTAAGTGCCCCACGAAATGATGCTTCCGGTTACCTCTGTGTGCAAAATGAAACCAGCTCCATCAATTCTTTTATTTGTCTCTTCAAGGAAAACCTGTGAGCCATCCCTCACTTCAGCGGCAACTTCCTTCTCTCTTCTGGTTTCATTTATCAGAAGAATGTCAATATTAACATGTTTAGTTTCTCCAGAGCTGGATTTCTTAATCTTCTTTCATGTCCTGGATCCCTATGGCAGTCTGTCTAGTGAAGCCTACAGATCCCTTCTGAGAAAATTTCTTTGAATGCATAAAATAAAACTATAGGGTTACAAAGGAAACCAATTATATTGAAATCTAGCTTTTAACTATTTCTTAAGCAAGACAAGTTCATGGACCCCAGGTTAAGAATTCTTGCTCTAAAAGCATGTTGACTTGTTGGTCATTAAATATAGGTCTGACATGTGGAAAAAATACACATACATATTACATATACATATATGCACATATACATGCATATATGTGCATATATAAATAAAACGCATGTTCTAAACCAATGGTTCTCAAAAGATATGCCACAACAAGTAATTATACATTAAATTTGGTTAGGGGTGCTGCAAAGTTTGAAATGTTGTTTTATTGTAGATGAAATAACATTTAGACATCATTTTATTTAATTTAATTTTTACTTATCCAGCATATAGAGTATGGTATGTATTATATTTGTAAGAAAAGTAAAACTTGCCTGTTATACTTAGGCACTAACCTCAAACACACCAAACCTTGAATTTTCAAACAACTCAACAAAATGGCAGCCTTCATTGAAGGGATACTGTGTTTGTTTGAGTCTCCATTCTCTTATATTGTTGCCAACTTAAATATTTAGTGGGCCTTGATTCTTCACAGAAATGAATATTGTGCATAATGAGAGAATGAAAAGAAAAAAAATGCTATCTAAAGGTTAATCCATTAGCTCATTATTCTAAAGATCTTCTGCCCCCTTTCTGCCATTCTACTCTGTCACTGAGAGGTCAAAGTAGGACTCTACACATTGAGAGGCATTGAAAATTTTGTTTTCCAGAGCAAAGAATTGATCATTTAGTGATCTCATCATTTGGTGCTGAGACACTCCATACTTTATGAGGCTGGTGCTCATATTGTGGTCACAAACTACTACCAAAGTCATCTTAGTAATTCCAGCTCAAGTAAGCTTCCCCAAGTTGCCACAGAGAATTACTCTCATCATAAAACTGCTCCCACCCCTGCTCTTGGGAGTTTGGTAAGTGACCGGCGCCAGAGCAGTGCAGAGGGGCCCATTCTAGCCACTTGGAGGTTGGATTGTGATTTGGTGGAGAAAAAAAATTAGATAAATGCTGAGGGGCCAGAGAATCCTACAACTCAGAGCTATTCATCATCAGAGCCCAACATTTATATAGCATTTTAAGGTTTGCAAAGTAATTTATATATATTATCTCATTTGATCTTCCAGTGACATAGATGCTATTATTATTCCCATTTTACATATTAGAAAACTAAGTCAGGAAGAGCTTAAGGGACTAGCACAGAGTAATACAGTTGGTAAGTACCTGAGGCAATATTTGAATTCAGTTCTTCCTGACTTGAAGTCCAACAGTCCATCTACTGTGCCTCTTTTTTTGTTGTTTTTAAATTTGGTTTTGGTTTTGCTTTTTTGGAGGGGGGAAGGCAGGGAAATTGGGGTTAAGTGACTTGCCCAAGATCACACAGCTAGTAAGTGTTCAGTATCTGAGGCAAGATTTGAACTCAGGTCCTCCTGACTCCAGAGTGGGCACCCTATTCACTGGGCCACCTAACTGCCTCCCCTTTTTTAATAGATAAGGAAACGGAAGATCAGAGAGGCAGAGTAATTGGCCAAGGCCACAGAACTGATGAGAGGCAGAGCTAGAACCCTTGGGTCCTTGGACTTCAGATTTAGTGCTGAGCAGACACTCAGTGCCCCCCTCCCTGGGAGACCTAAGGCCCAGCAGGGAAGTCTAGCTGCTTTAGGAAAGACCCTTAATGAATTCCACGAACCTTCATGGAAACTCCTGGGGTTGATGTCAACAGGGCTGCACTTCTCCTATCTCAACTTCTTCTAATGTTTGTTTTCCCTGTTTAAGAAGAGAACTAGCAGATAGGGTAGAAGAAGGTGGCAGCAGGGGCTGGGGGACCCAGACTGGTGTGGTGCAATGTCACAGAATGACATGGTTTGAGAACTGGAAGGGACCTCACAAGCTGTTCAAACAAGCATGTTTGAAAAGGAGCCCCCAATACACAACACCTGACAGTGGTCACAACTCAAGCCTGAAAACATCCAAGGAGGGGGAAGCAGCACCTCCAAAGGCAGCCCTGCCCACCTCTAGCCCACTCACACAGTTAAGAAGTTGTTCTTCTTAACATCAGGCCTACAGTAGGTGACCTTTTTACACTTTGGCTCTAACTGTCTAATTCTGGCTGCTGGGGACAAATAGAACCCATTTAACCTTCCCTCTCCTTGATGGCCCTTTAAATGCATGAAATCTGCCATCATGTCCACCCTGGTATCTTCTCCAGGCTAAACATGGCCACTTCCTTCAGCTGAGTCTCATATAATGTGCATTCAAGGCTCTAGGGGAGGGGAGGGAACCTGCGGCCTCAGGGCCTCAGGATTTGTTCTGTGAAGTTTAGATTCAGGCAAAGGCTGTACCTAGAGGACCTTCAGGTTTCCTGACTCGAAATCCCACAGTGCCTCTTTTTTTTAGTAGAGCATTTATTAAAGCTATCAATTTTTTAATAGAGCATTTACTAAATAGTGACTACATCCTTGGAACTGTGAATATGCAGAAAGGCAAATAACAATCCCTGATCTCAGGCTGCTTACAATCCAGTGATGGAGACAACATGCAAACAATGATAAACATATCAGATATATACAGAGCTGATGGGAGGTACTCAAATGGAAGGAACTAGGAGGAATGGGCTCCTACAGAAGGTAGGATCTGAGTTGAGTCTTGAAAGAAGACAGGGAAGACAAAAGGATGAGAAGAATCAGAGCATTATGTGCAAGGAACTACAAGGAGGCCAGTATCAACTGAACAGGAATACACAGGGGAGAGTAAGGTGTGGGAAGACTGGCAAAGTAGGAAGGGGCTGGATTATGAAGGATTTACACAGCCAAATATAGGATTTTATACCTGATCTTTGAGGCCATTGGTAGCTACTGGAGATTACTGAATAGGAGGCATGAGATGGTCAGACTCGCACTTTAGGAAAATCATTTTGGCAGCTGAGCGGTGGGTGGGATGGAGCGAGGAGAGATTTGTGTAGGAAGACCAACCAGCAGGTTACTGCAATAGTCTGACTGGCAGGTGGTGAGGGCCTGAATCACGGTGGTAGCCAAGTAGAGAGGAAGGAATACACTTGAGAGATGTTACAAAGGTAAAAATGACAAGACTCAGTAAAAGATTAGTTATGTGGAATGAGTACAAGAGAAGAGCTACGTATGACATTGATGCTGTGAACTTTAATGGATGGGAAGATGGAGGTGCCCTCGACAACAGGACAGTTTAGAAGGAGGTGGGGAAGGACAGATAATGAGTTCTGTTTTGGGCAATGTCAAGTTTGAGATGAGTATAAGACATCAATGATACAAGACTATCAATGACCTTTTTGGTGTATGTTTGACTTTTAAATTTTAATTTCTTTTAATTAACAAAAAATATTTCTTTCTCTCTCTCCTCCCATCTTGAATGAAAAGGAAAAGAAAAACAAAACTTTTATAATAAATACGGAGAGTCAAACAAAACAAATTTCTCCATTGGCGTGTATAAAAAAATTATACATCTCATTGTACACCCTGAATGCATCACTTCTCTGCCAGGAGTTGGGAAGCAGGCTTCATCATCAGTACTCTGGAATCATAATTGGTCATTTTATTAATCAGAATTATTAAGCCTTTCCAAGCTGTTTGCCTTAACAGTGGTAGTGTATAAATTGTCCTCCAGGTCCTTCTCACTTGGTATCAGTTCAGACTGGTTTTCTGAGATTTCTTTAAAACTCTCCTCTTGATCACGTCTTAGAGAAAAGAATTCCTTTACATTTATATACTATATTTTGTTCAATCATTACCCAACTGATATTTCCCAAATGATAGCTTCTCCTGCTTCCTTATTTTCTAGTTCTTTGTCACAATAAAAAGAGAAGCCACTCTTTTAAGTATCTGGTATCTGTATACATGGATCTTTTTTTTCTTTCTTTCTTTCTTTGATCTTTTTTGGATGACAGGCCTAGAAGCAGCATTTCTGGATCAATGGATATGTGCAATTTAGTGGCTTTGGGGCATGGTTTCAAATTGCCTTCCAGAATGGTGAAACCAGTTAATAGCTACAATAATAGAATCTATTTTCCTGATACCCTCCTATTATTTATCATTTTCTATTTTTGTTAACTTGTCAATCTGATGGGTATAAGATAGAATCTCTGAGCTGATTTAGTCTGCAATGATCTAATTATTAGTGACTTGAAATATTTTTCATGCGGTCACCGATGGCATGGATTTCTTCCTCAGAAAAATGTCTGTTTTTATTATTTGCCCATTTATCAATTAGAAAATGACTTAGGGGTGGCTAGGTGGCGCAGTGAATAGAGCACAGGCCGTGGAGTCAGGAGGACCTGAGTTCAAATCCGGCCTCAGACACTTAACACAAAAAAACTAGCCGTGTGACCTTGGGCAAGTCACTTAACCCCAACTACCCTCCAAAAAGCAAAAAAAGAAAAAGAAAATGACTTATTCTTATAAACTTGAATCTGTTTCTTAGATATTTTCAAAATGAAAATCTTATCAAAGAAACTTGTGGCAAAAATGTTTTCCCTAGTTTCTTTTCTTCTTCTATTCCAATTTTAGTTACATTGGTTTTGCTGGTTCAAAAACTTTTTAAATTTTATGTAATCAAAATTTTCCATTTTAAGTTCTGTGATCTTCATCCCTTGGTTAGTCAAAGTTCAACTGAGATGCCTGAGCTGTCTCTAGGAATCCTGGTGACCCTTCCCACAACCTTCACTCCCAGGGCTCACCATATTGATGCCAGATTAGCTTAAGCCCTTCTGCAGTTCAGAACTCTCATATCAAGAGATCCACCGACCCCACTCTCCTCAGCAACAAGGAATACAGGTGTACTGAATCTGTATGCCTGGCATTTTTTCCTCTTTAGAATTTGGAGATGAGCCTAGATGTTCTCTGGGATGGCCTCCAACTTTAACATTCACTACTCTATGTCCCAAGATCACTCCCAGGTCTGGATTTTTTTTCTATGAAACATGTTCCAAGATCCCTTTCAAGACTTTTCTAAGGCTTATTCCAGATCTAACATCTATTCTGTATGTTAGGACCTCTTTTAGTTCTAACATTCCATGTCCCAAGATTGCTTCCATTTGGATATTCTGCATTGTAAGGTCTCTTCAAAACTGAAAGCCCCTTCCACTTCTCAAATTCTCTCTTCTAAGACCTCTTCCTTCTATGTTCTAAGATCCCTTTCAGCACTAACATTCTAAGTTCTAAATTTCCTTCTAGTTCTCATATTCCTAGGATCATAGATATAGAGAGTTGGAAGGAAACTTTAGAGGACATTTAGCCCAATAACCTCCTACTAAAGAGTCCACTCTTTCTTGAGTCAGTTATAGTGCTGAACTGGACTATTTTGACAGCATCCTAACTAATGATCCTGTCTATTCCAGGCAATCCTCAAAATATTGAGCCTCCAAAGGTTGAGTTCTAATCTTATCCCTTTCCTAGGTACAAACTTTCAGCCTCTTCTTTTTGTCTAAAGGGATACTTAAAGGGGGTGTTTTAAAACAGAGAAGACATATTGCTGGGACTTTTGGAGGGGTGAGTGGAGAGACATATGGTAGATGCAAGGAATGACTGGAAACTCCCAGGCATGAGAGGGGATTCACATGTAGAAATGCTTATCAGTCCTCCACCAAACACACTCAGGCTTTTGTTCAATGTCCTGCTCAGGTCTCCTCAAGTCCAGAATAATGTAGAAAATGGGAAGAAGACTTGAATGATGAGAAAGTTGGAGGACAGGACTTTTTCTATTTCTGGAGAAAAGATGACTTCAAAGTCAGAGGTATTGAGCTACAAGGGACCCTGGAGTTGGATCTGGTCCAACTTTCTCATTTTATCAATGAGGAAACTGAGGACCAGACAGGTGAAGAGGCCAAATCACACAGGTAATAAGATCTATTTGGGATTTGAACCCAGGCTCTCTGACTTTAAAGCCAGGCTTAAGTCTTCAGATTGCATGGAAAGGTACTAAACAGTAGAGATGGGGGTGAATTCCTCCCCTTCCTAAGGAGCCAGGGGAAATACACAAAAGGATGAAATCAGAAAGGACTTTAGAAAGACCAACTACTATCTAGCACACATCTAAGCAAGAATCCTTTCTAAAACATACCAGACTTGGGCCCATGTCTTTTATCTATAAATACTTTACATAGCTTCCTTCTCTGTACAATGAGAGGGTTGGACCAATTAGCTTCTGAGGTTCCTTTTAGCTCTAAATTCTGGGGTGTTAAATAATAAGAACCCAGCTCAAATAAGGGACAGCTAGGTGGCACAGTAGATAGAGGTTCAGACCTGAAGTGAAGAAGACCTAAGTTCAAACATGGCCTCAGACACTTCCTAGCTGTGTGACCCTGGCCATTAACCCTTAGCCCTGTTTGCCTCAGTTTCCTCATCTGTAAAATGAACTGGAGAAGGAAATGGCAAACCACAGAGAAAGAGAGAGAGAGAGAGAGAGAGAGAGAGAGAGAGAGAGAGAGAG
>CM053596.1:95393350-95410121 GCA_028646575.1 Pseudocheirus occidentalis
CCCTTCCTTCCTTTCATTCTACTCTTAAGTAAAAAAAATTCCTTTTGCTTGGATGTAGGATTCCTGGGCTAAAGACAACCTGGCAGCTTCCCTCCCTCCCCTGGCCAGTGACTCTCATGGCCCTTCCCCAGAGGCCAAGCAATGGGGTCACACGTTGTCCTGCTGATTATTCTTCCCTGGGTGGGTCCCATGGACTGGAAGTCTTGAAGGGGATCTGGACAAACAGGGGAGTTGTCCTATGAGTTGGGAGGATGACTCAGGCTGCCCCAGTCTCAGCCTCATACCAAATGCTAAGAGTGCAGTTCAGAAATAGGCTTGAAGGTCCTGGTCTCAGATTCCAGCTTGAGGTCCCTTGTGTCTGGGGCCTGACTATCCCTTTTTGATCTCTCCCTGACATTCTACAGATGTAGAAACTGAGTTCCAGAAAAGGTAAGTGACTTTCCCAAGGTCACATAGGTGGTAAAAGGCAGATCTGGATCTCAAAACCAGGCCTCCTGACTCCAAATCTAGTGTTCTTGGTACTATACTACCACCCTTCCTTAGAGATTTTTGTGAGAAGAGACTGTTGCAAACCTTTTGCATTAATAGAAATGTGAGTTGTTGCCAATGATTATATAAAAAGGTCTCTTTTGGTTTAAGATACCTATTTGATTCAGGGCAAATTAACCTCTTAACCTCTGCCTCAGTTTCCTCAACTGTAAAATGGGTGTGTAATAATATGTACTTCCCAAAGTGGCTGAGGATCAAATGAGGTATTTGTAAAAAGTGCTTAGTGTAGCACCTGGCACATAGCAGGCACTATGTAAATGCTTATTCTCTTCCCCTTTCCACTTCCCTTCCCCCTTTCATTAAATAAAATGAGACCAAATAAAAATATTTGCTCATTCACCAAGCGTTTATTGAGTGTTTGATATGTGCAAGGCCTTGCCTAGAAGCAGCCCAGTAGCACAGTGGGTAGAGCACCGCTCCCGGAGTCAGAAAGACTCCTCTTCCTGAATTCAAATCCAGCCTCAGACACTTCCTAGCTGTGTGACCCTGGGCAAGTCACTTAACCCTCTTTGCTTCAATTTCCTCACCTGCAAAATGAGCTGGAGAAGGCAATGGCAAACCACTCTACTGTCTTTGCCAAGAAAACCCCCCAAAGCAATCGCAAAGAGTCAGACATGACTGAAACAGTGAAACAACATACAGTGCTTGAGCAGACATCTCCATGAGGAGGAGTCTGGGGAGGCAACTTTCGGGAGGATCATGATGACAGGGGAAGTGGCTTGAAAGGGCCTGTAGAGCATCCATGGACTGGTTCCTGGTGCTGAGTCATGTGTGGGGAGGAAGCCTTTCTCTAAAAGACCTGAGTAACATATGAAGAAAGATGCTCTCTGTATCTAGAGAAAAAACTGATTAATAGACATATGTACAGAATAATTTTATATATCTATATACCTGTTTGTTTCTGATAGTCGTTTCTAGGGTGAAGGAAGGGGAAAAAAGGAAAATAAAAGAAATGTATGCAACTTTGCTGTCTATTGGAGGAAACAGCAAGTTGCACATGGTAGATTTGCAGCGTCATATGCAGAAATTGTTTTTTAATGCACTGTGCTATGGAAAGGCTTGTTTTGTTCCATGAATTGAAAATAAAATAAAATTTTTAAAAAGACCTGAGTCAGCTTTACCATCACTTTGCTCAATTTGTATCTTGGCAATTGTAGAGATTCTCTCACTCACTTGCTCCTGGGCCTTATTTGTTTGTTTGATTTTTTTTTTTCCTGTTCTAGGTAAAGGGAGTGGAGTCTCTGTAATGGTAATCCTTGGAAGTTGCCTTTGCTTGGCATTACAGTCTCAGGTCTTGGGGGTTTCAAAGGTCAGTAGAGGAAATCACAGAAAACTGGGAGTCAGATCCAGGCTAGGTTTTGCAGTTGGTGAAAAGTGATGTCCCAAGGAGCCATTTTGAAAGTGACATTCAAAACCTTAGTCCAGTGGAAGAAAGCCATGTCAAATCTAGACTTGAATTTGTTGGGGCAAATGTCGTGTAAGCACTTAACTGAGTTTTAAGACTGTTTCCCCAGAGACTTAGATGGTGTAGGGGAGATTATGTCCTGGAGGAAATGCTTATATATTTTTTTGTGCTTAATAAATGGGGTTTTTTTGGATTTTTTTAAAAATGTATTTACTATTAGTTTACAACATTCAGTTTCACAGGTTTTTGAGTTCCAAATTTTCTCCCCCGCCCCCTTTCCTCCCCTCTTCCCTCCAACCCATGGTGGCACGCAGTCTGATAATAGGTTCTACATATGCCTTCACATTAAACATTAGTCAACTTGTAAAGAAGAATTATAACCAATGAATGAACAATGAGGAAGAAGAAACAAAATGAAGAAGAGAGAGCAGGTAGTTTGCTTCAGTCTGCATTCAGACTCTGTAAATCTTTCCCTGGACGTGGACAGCCCTTTCCATCATGAGTCCTTTGGAGTTGTCTTAGAACCTTGCAACGCTGAGATGAACCCAGTCTATCAAAGTCAGTCATCACAGATATGATGTATGTGTAATTGTGTACAAAGTTCTCCTGGTTCTGCTCTCCTCACTCAGCATCAGTTTGTATAAGCCTCTCCAGGTTACTATGAAGTCCCTCTGCTCCTCATTTCTTATAGCACAATACTATTCCATTACATTCACATATCACAACTTGTTTAGCCATTCCCCAATTGGTAGACATCCCCTTGATTTCCAATTCTTTTGCCACCACAAAAAGAGCTACTATAAATGTTTTTGTACCTACTGGTCCTCCTCCCACTTATATAATCTCTTTGGGATACAGTACTAGAAGGGGTATTTCTGGGTCAAAGAGTATACTCATTTTTATAGCCCTTTGGATATAGTTCCAAATTGCTCTCCAGAATGGTTGGATCAGTTCACAACTCCACCAATAATGCATTACTGTTCCAATTTTTCCGCATCTCCAGAATTTATCATTTTCCGGTTTTGTCATGTTAGCCAATCTGACTGGTGAGCTGCAGTACCTAAGAATTGTTTTCATCCACATTTTTCTATATTTTTTTCATATTATTATAGACATCTTTAATTGCTTCATCTGAAAACTGCCTGTTCATAGCCTTTGACCATTTAACAGTTGGGGAATGACTTGTAAATTTGACTCAACTCTCTGTATATTTTAGAAATGAGGCCTTTATAAGAGATACTGGTTGTAAAAATTCTTCCCCAATTTTCTGCTTCCCTCCTAATCTTGATTACTTTGGCTTTGTCTGTACAAAACTTTTTTTGTCCGTTTGTACAAAAACTTTTCAATTTAATGTAATCAAAATGATCTATTTTGCATTTCATAATGCTCTTTATCTTTTGTTTGGTCATAAATTCTTCCCTTCTCCATAAATCTGACAGGTAAACTATTCCTTGTTCTCCCAGATTGCTTACAGTCTCAGCTTTTATATCTAAATCTTGAACCCATTTAGACTTTATTTTAGTATACGGTATAAGATACTGGTCTATGTCCAGTTTCTGCCACACTGTTTTCCAGTTTTCCCAACATGTTTTGTCAAATAGTGAGTTCTTATCCCAGAAGCTGGGGTCTTTGGGTTTATCAAACAGTAGATTGCTATTATCATTGGCTACTGTGTCCTGACTACCTATTCTATTCCACTGATCCACCACTCTGTTCCTCAACTAGTACCAAGTAGTTTTGATGCTGCTGCTCTATAATAATACAGTTTAAATCTGGTATGGCTAGTCTATCTTCTTTAGCATTTCTTTTCATTAATTCCCTTGATATTCTGCACCTTTCGTTCTTCCAGATGAATTTTGTTACTATTTTTTCTAGCCCTATAAAATAATTTTTGGTAATTTGATTGGTATGGCACTAAAGAGATAAATTTATTTAGGCAAAATTGTCATTTTTATTATATTAGCTCAGCCTATCCACGAGCAACTGATGTTTATATATTTATTCTTGACAATATATCTTTTAAGTAAACATTCTTTTTATAAAAGTTACCCAATGTTAAATAGAACTGGGAGTTAGTCACTGGCCCCTAGCAATGGAGAACATAGATGGTTGTGACTTGAGCCCATGAAAGTGAGGGTCCCCTAGAACCTTGAGGGGGAGATGTAACCAACCTGGTATTGAGAGAACGGGGCCAGAGCATATATGTGACCCGTGATTATATGTCTTATTATGCTGTAAGCTACAAGACCACTCTTGGTTGGGGACAGGAGATGAGTCAACGCACCTACCCCTTTTCAAGACAGATGGGAAGGGCAGTGCTACAGGGTGCAGAATGTTGCATACATTGTCAAACCCAGTCATCAAATAAGTTGGCTATGCTTCATTGTTTTTCTTTATTACTAGACTTTATTTCTCATTTTTCCCTTCTTTCTTTCCCTCCTCTCTTTCCCTCTTTCCCTCTCTCTTTCTCTCTGTCTGTCTGTCTCTCTCTCTCTCTTTCCCTCCTTCCCCTCACCAGTTCCCATAGATTCAGTTATCATCTTTATAGCTATATGTTTAGTCCTAGGCTCTTTCCTGATTTACAATCCTGCACCACCAGCTGTCTGTTAGACAGTTCAAGCTGGATGTCCCATAGGTGTCTCAAACTTAACATTTCCAGAGTCATTTCTTTTCCTCCCCCACCAAACCCACCCCTCTTCCAGATGTGCTCATTGTCAAAGCCACAATCATGCTTCCTTGAGTCATGCCGACTCCTCACTCTCACTCACCCCACATATCCAGTCGTTCCCCCCCCCCCCCCCCGCCCCGGCCCTCACTGCCTCTTCCTGCCTGGTCTTGCCTCCTAATCCCACAACCCTCAGCCCAGGACTTGGGTATTTGGCAAAGGGGAGGACCCTCCCATCAGTAGAAAGGTAATAAGAATACTAGCTAACTGTCAGATAGCACTTTACAATTTTCAGAGTATTTTATACACATTATTTCATCCTAGGTCCAGCCAAGTCAACAAACATTTATTAAGTGCTAAGCATTGAGATACCAAACATAAGCAGAAAGAAATACAGTCTCTGCCTTCATGGAGTGTTCTTGTCAGGGGATACATCTCATAAAAGGAAGCTCAAGGGGGCAGGGGGTGGAGGTAGCCAGCTAGAGGCATTCTAGAGAAAGTCTGAAGGGGCCAGGAGGGCAGCCTGGAGAGGGACAAAGGCCTGGCTGTCCTGGGCGCCCGCCTTCAAATGGAGGGCACGATGTCCTTGAATGTTCCTTCTTGGACAATATCACGTCACCATTGATATATAGTTAGAAGTATGCACGTAAGGCCAGGTAGGAAGGAGCCAGTCAGAGGGAGGGGCTGAACAGGTTTGGACTGCTTCCAATGTGGAAAGTCCAGGGCTGAAGCCTGAGTAGTTTCTACGAGTAAAGCCCAGAAGAGTCAGGAGTATGGCCTTTGAGATGGGTACTACAGCTATCTATGGGAACTACGATTTTCATTTTACATATGGGGAGACCGAGGCTTAGAACAGTGAAGTGACTTGTCCTGGGTCACACAGCTGATGAATGCTGGAAGTGAGGTTTGAGTCCATGCTGGGATTCTATCTGCTGTACCATCCCTCTTAGATGAGCTGAGAAAGGAACTTTAGGGATCACTTAAATCAACCCCTTTGTTTCACAGAGGAGGAAACTGAATTCCAAAGATGAGGAAAGATTCTTGCTGAGGAACCCCAGGAGCAGTCCTGGGACTTTCCTGTGCTAAGCGCCATATGGAACTGTCCCAAAGTAGGTTCCTCTTCTCAAGACCTCTTTAAATGGGCACAAGGTGATCACTTGGGGGGGGCATTGTATAGGGATTCCTTTGCAGGTTGCAGGTATGAGTGGAACTAGATGTGACCTCTGAAACCCTCTTCCAAACTAGAGATTCCTTGATGCTCATGGAGACTCTATGAACCTGTTTCTTCACCTGTAAAATGAAAATAATAATTCCTGAATCTGCAGTGCCCTGCCTCAGAAGATTATTTTGGCCTTCAAATGAGATTGTGCATATAAAGTGTTCTTCTGCCTTCTTTAGAGTCAAATCAGCTGCCAAAGCAATCTTCCTAAAGCAAGTTTCTGACCATGTTATCCCTACTTTCCCCTATAAACTCAAGTGGCCCCCTATTACCTCCAAGATCAAATATAAAATTGTTTGGCATTCAAAGCCTTCCCAAACCTGCTTAAACCACCCCCCCCACCACTACCTGCTTCCAGACTTCTTACACTTTCCTCCTCTCCACATTCTCTGCCATCCATGACGCCAGCCTCCTGACTATTCTAGAACAAACATTCTCTCTCCAGATACCCCCATGCCCTGGATGTTCTCCCTCCTCATCTCCATCTTGTGCCTTCCCCAGCGTCCTTCAAGTCCTAGCTAAAATCCCACCTTCTGATCCTTTTAATTCTGGTGCCTTCCCTTTCTTGGTTATTTCCTTTTTATCTTGTATATAAATTGTTGTACATGATCATTCTCCCCCATCAGACAGGGACAGTTGAGGGTAGGAACAGTTTTGGCCTTTCTTTCTATCCCCAGCACACAGCGCAGTGACTGGCACATAGTAGGTGCTTTTAATAACTGTTTCTTGATTGGCTAACTTGAACCTTTCTTGCTGTGGTTTCAGTTCATCCTTCTAGTCCTGGGCTCTAATGTCCGTCAGGCCCCATCGAAAGCTGTTAGTTCTTTGATGGAAAACATCGGATTGAGGTGCTGTTAAAAATAGGAATCAGGCCCAGAAGAGGAGAGAGGGACCTGGCTGGCTAATCACATGGGAGGAGCCTGGGATCAGGCCTTGGAAATCACAGGAGTTTACTATGCAGGGGATTAAGGCTTCAGCATCTGGGGAGTGTCTGCTGGGGCAGCTCATTGGCGCCGATTGTGGCGATGACGGGAGTGATTGTGCTATCGATACTCAAGCAGGCCCCATCTTCCAGGACCAGCCCAGGCCAGACCTCCGTCTGCTCCATGAGCTCACGCTTGCCTGCACTTGCTCCCAGCCCCCAACATACACACACATTGACTCTGTTTAATTCCCCAATACACAGAACTCTATTTAACTCCCTCCCTTCTGCCAATCAATCCAGTTGCTCCAGTTCCCTCCATCCTTGACATGGATTCAGCCAGCCCACCCAAGGCTCTCAGTTCATAAGACCATCAGAGTAGGAAGGTGTTTGGAGGATAGTGTCAGAGCTGAGAGAGTCCTTAGACCAAGGGATGTCAGAGATAATAAGAACCTAAGAACATAGAATGTCAGACCTAGAACACAGACTGTCAGAGCTGGGAGGGCCCTTAGAACACAGACTGTCAGAGCTGGGAGGGCCCTTAGAACACAGAATGTCAGAGCTGGGAGGGCCCTTAGAACACAGAATGTCAGAGCTGAGAGGGCCCTTAGAACACAGAATGTCAGAGCTGGGAGGGCCCTTAGAACACAGAACGTCAGAGCTGGGAGGGCCCTTAGAACACAAAATGGCAGAGCTGGGAAGGCCCTTAAAGAACCTTTCATTTTACAGATGAAGAAACCAATGCCTAGAAAAATACAGTGAGTAGCCTTTAGTTGAGTTCCTACTTTTCGAATTCCATTGCTCTCTATACTCCATCCTTGCAGTCTGGCACCCACAGATCTAGGATGACCATTCAGGGCCTTAGATGATGGCTAAGGATGGACTATTCCTTCCGAAGCAGGGGTGTCTAAAGGAAAGTACCCTGAAGCTCTGAGAGGAGAAGCTACTTGCCTGGGTCACATAGGGACTTAGTGGTGGAGTCAGGTCTCCTATTTCCATTTCTCAGCTCTGGTTCTCCTCTGTCACACAACCAGGAGGGTACCTAAGGAGGGTATGGGGCATCTGAGGAGGTAGGCTGGGGAGAGGAAGCAGAGGAGGCTATGCAAATGGAAGGAAGGAAGGAGGGAAGAAAGAAGGATGAAAAGGAGAAGGAAAGAAGGGAGAGAAGGAGGAAGGAAGATAGGGATGGAGGGACTGAAGGAAGGAGGGAGGGAAGAAAGAAGGGGAGGACAGAAAAAAGGGAGGGGGAGGGAAGGAAGCATTTATTAAGTGCCTGCTGTATGCTAGGCACTATGCTTTAGATAAGCCTTTATGTACATGCTTTACAACCATCTCATTTCGTCTTCACAACCAACCCTTGGAGATATATGTTATTATTATCACTTTACAGAGGAGCACACTGAGGCAGGCAGAAGTTAAATGACTTGTTCACGATCCCACAGCTAATAAATGGCTGAGGTCACATTTAAATCCAGGTCTTCCTGACTCCAGGCCCAGCATTCTACCCACTGCACCGCCTTGCTGAAGACAAATAGTGGTTTAATGGAGCATGAGCAGTCAGGAGGTCTACGTTCAAACCTGTCTGCATCCTCTACAACCTGTGTGACCGCAGGGCAAGGCTTCTCTCTCCATCAAACGAGGGCTTTCACTAGATGGGCTAACAGGGAGGTCCTAGGGCTTTTGCTCCCCCTGGAAAGTTGTCTTTCTCCTCCGTCTTAATCCCTCAGGGCCCTGGGTCTTGACTGAGGGCTGGGAAGGGGGAAGAATCAGTGGACGGTCCTATTCATTTTATGCTTTAATACCTTAAAGCTGGTGATTTCATCTGTTGTCAAGTCAGACCAGTGAAAGGAGCCTTGGACTTGGAGTCAGAGGACTTGGTTCCAATTCTGCCTGCTATGTTACTACTACAACTACACCACTAACTACTATTACTACTATACTACTACCTACCACTACAACTACTATAACAACACTACTATATATAGTACTACCACTATCACTACTTCTACTACTACTACTGCCTGCACAATTTTAGTCAACACCTTAACACTCTGAGCCTCACTTACACAAACTGATGCTAAGTAAGAAGAGCAGAACCAGGAGAAATTTGTACACAGAGACAGAAACAACGTATGTCTGATGACCAGCCTTGATAAACTGGACTCTTCTCAGCAACGCACAGTTATAAGACGAATCTAAAAGACTCAGGATAGAAGGAGATGTCTACATTCAGAGAAAGCTCTAGAAAGAACAGAGTTTACATGGAGACTGAAGCAAACTACCTGCTCTCTTTCTTTTCCATGTTTGGTTTTGTTTCCTCTTTCCCACTGTTCATTCCATCCGTTACAACACTTCTATACAACCAGACTAATGTCCAGTGTGAAAGTATTTGCAGATCCTATACTTGATTGCATGCTGCCATAGGAGGGGAGGAACGGGAGAAAATTTGAAACCCAAGGGATGGAACTGAATCTTAAAAACTAAAATTAAATAAATCAATTTTTAAAAAAATAAAAATTTAAAAACAAAAAAACCCACCCAGCCTCAGTTTCCTCATCTGTCAAATGAGGAGGGCTAGATTGGATGGCCCCTGATCTGCACTCATGATCCCATGATGATCACTTATACCTTAGGGGGATGGTCTTAGTGAACTTCTATGGCAAAAAAAAATTCCTTGTTCTGGAGCCAACCTGGTAATGAGCCTTTCTGAATTATCCAGACTAGAAACTAAGATTCAGGGTAGGAGTTCCTCAGCTGGCTGCCCTAAACTCCTCCTTAGCTTGGGAATTGTATCAGACTTCTCAGGGTCTAAAACTCAAAATACAGTGGTTCTGTATGAGGCAGCAGTCCTTGTTAGGGGGCCACTGCTCAAGTCCCAGTGAGACAAAACAAAATACTTCAAACCACAGGGGGTAGGGGAGGGATTTTAGGGTAGTGGGCATTCTTCCCAGAAGGAACAGTCTCTTCCTTTCTCTGGACTTCAAGTTTCTCCATATGTAAAATGGGGATTTGGATGAGGCTGTCTTTGTCCAAGGTGAATTTGAAATCACTGTACAGTTTCACACTTCTATGAAGACAAAGAAAACTGGAGCATTAGACATAATGATCAATATATGTTAATAAGGGACAAGAGCTACACACTGGCCATCTCTGAAAGCTTGTGCTGTTACAGGATAATGGGAATGAACTGTGTGGTTCCAGAGAGTTGAATTAGAAACAGTGTGTGGGGAGGACGAATTGTATTTGTGGAGCAGAGGGCAAGAAGAATCATGGGGCAGCAGATTTGGGTTCCTGACATCTTTAGGTCTCAGCCAAAGTCCTACCTTTTTGCAAGAAGCCTTTCTCAAGACACCTTAATTTTAGTGCCTTCTCTCTGAAATCATCTCCAATTTATCTGTTATATATCTTTTTTGCATGTGTTCAGTCATGCCCAACCCTTTATGACACCCTTGGAGGTTTTCTTGGCAAAGACACTGGAGTGGTTTGCCATTTTCTTCTCCAGCTCATTTTACAAATGAGGAAACTGAGGCAAACAGGGTTGAGTGACTTGCCCATGGTCACACAGCTAGGAAGTGTCTGAGGCTGGATTTAAGCTCAGGTCCTCCTGACTCCAGGGCCTTCACTCTATCCACTGTATTTGCATGTAGCTGTTTGTATATTGTCAAGAGCAGAGACTGCTTATTATTTTTCTTTATATCCCAGCACAGTGCCTGGCAAACATTAGGCACTTAATACATACTTATTGACTTGACTTACTATATAAAGATGAACTCCCTGACCATCAGAGCTATCCCAGAGTAGAACGGGCTGTCTCTGGAGGTAGAGGGTACTCTCTTTGGATATGTTTGAGTAGGCACTGGAAGACCATTTTTTTTCAGGGACATTAATACAGGGGATTTCTGTTCAGGTTTGGGCTGGTTTGATGATTGCTCGAGATTCTTTTTGATTCTGGAATGCTCTGGTTCTGGGTAATGACACTTTCCATATGATAGGCTCTGGACAGTAATTTATAGGACAGAGGATGGGATGTTCTTAGAAGATATCCTCAGTGGAGTCTTAAAAGGTCAAAGTCCTCCTTTATATCCTGACCCTGTAAGAAAGTGACTGATCCTCAGACTTTGGGAGCCATATGAAGAGGTGGCCCAATGAGAGTCTGACAGTGTACTAGGAGGAATGCTGCAATTCTAATAATGTTAATGATGATGATGATGATGATGATGATGATGATAATAATAATAATAATAATAATAATGGATTGCGATGTGATTGCAAGGAACTAGCTCATCTGAGATCTCAGTGCATTTGTACAACAGTCACCGGGGAGATAGGAAAGGGACCGTTACCTCCTTTATGCAGATGCTGGAACAGAGGCTCAGAGAGCAGCAGGGACCTGGTAAGTCGTGGATCTGGAATTTAAAACCAAACTTCTGGCAACCAGCCCAAGGCTTCCCCATTGTACTGCATCCTCCTTTATTAAGAATAAACCTCCCCACCTGCATTGGGATCCAGGGAGGTTGTTTTATCCTGGCTTATCTTGATGGGGGTAGAGGCACGTTGTCATCATTTTTCAGTGAGAATCCATCATTCATTTTCTCAGTTTCCCTGACTACTGTTGTGGATCAATAATAAATAAAAAAATACCACTTCAATGACTGTCATTTCAGCTTCTAGCCTGAGATGAAAGGGAGGTTAGAATACAGAAGAGAAGATTAGAACTGGGAGTCACCATCTACCCTAACTCCATCATTTAACAGACATAGAAATTGAGACTCTGGAAAGAGAAAAAAAAAAAACTTTCTCCCTAAAGCAACCCAATAAATTACTGAGTGAACTGGGCCTAGAACCCAGATCTCCTGACTTCTCATCTACACCCATCAATGAATCAATCAACAATCATTTGTATAACATACCAGGCACAGCACTAGGCACTAGGAGTACAAAAATTAAAGTGAAAACAGTCCCCGCCCTTCCCCTTTAAGGAACTTGCATTCCATTTGGGGACCATTCTTCACTTCAGTTTAATCATACAATTTCATATAAACTCACTATGATTCATACAGCCAAAGTTTACCATTGCTCTTTCTGCGGAAAGATAGTTTGTTAAACAGATACATGGTGTAATCCAGGGAGAGATAATATATCTAAAGTGTTTTTCAAACCTTAGAATGCTAAATAAATTTAGCAATTGTTATATTATTATTATTACACATATTTAACCTACTTAGGGGAGCAATTGATATGATAATTACAAGTCACTCTTATCTTGTAGGATTCTTCAAGCAGGTCTCAAAGGGTCTCTGGTTGCCTGGATATGTTAGCTGGGAGTTCTTGTTACTGAATTTGCTTAAAAGTAATGATGCTCAAAGATGTTAAAGAAAAAGGCTGAAGGACCTATGTGTACAGAAATATTTATAACAGTTCATTTTGTGGTGGAAAAGAATTAGAAATTGAGGGGAGTCCCATCAGTTAAGGAATGGCTGAACAAGTATATAGTTGTGATGGAATACTATTATGCTATAGAAATGATGAGCAGGATGGTTTTGGAAAAATTTGGGAAAATTTATAGGAACTGATGCAAAGTGCAGTGAGCACAACCAGGAGAACATTGTACCATGAAAAAATTGAGCTACTTTGACCAATATAAAAATGTCCACAACAGTTCCAAAGTATTCATAATGAAAAAGGCTATCTACCTCCAGAGAGAACTGATGAACTCTGAGTGCAGATCGAAGTATATTTTTTTCACTTTCCTTACTTTTCTTGCTGTGGGGTGGGGAACAAAATAGTGAATATGGAAATATGGTTTGCCTGACTTCACATGTATAATGGGTGTATTGCTTGCTTTCTAAATGGATGGGGGTAAAGCTGGAGAGAGATAATTTGGAGCTCAAATTTTTTAAATGAATTTTAAAAATTAAAAGGTTGCATCATAAAATAATAAAGCTGCCTTTCTTTAAAAGCATTTCTTGATTCTCTTTTGTTGGAGATGCATTCTCCAAGTAACAGTATTAAGAGACAACTGTCACTGACACCTTTGTGCTGGGCATTTGGAACCAGAGATGAGTAAGACTAGACCTTTCTGATGAGCACAGCTGAAAGACTGAATAACACTTGAGTGGTTATGATTGTTGTCCTTCCTTCCCCATAGAGGACAAAAATGACATCACCATGTCAGGGTCAAGTTACAGTGCCTGACTGTGGTTGATCAGAGCAGTAAAAGCTCAGAATGCTCTACCACAGGTTGGGCACAAATAGTCCATATTGTAGTAGTCTCTAAATTTGTGCATTTCCTGGTGGTGGTGGTGGTGGTGGTAGTAGTAGTAGTAGTAGTAGTAGTAGTAGTAGTAGTAGTAGTAGTAGTAGTAGTAGTAGTAGTAGTAGCAGCAGAGATTTGTATATGGCAGTACAGAATCATGGACTCACAGAAGCTGTAGAAGTATTTTAGCTCTGGAAAGGACCTAGATCATAGATAGTCAAAGCCAGATGGGATCTTAGGAGCATGGGATGTTAAAGCTCAGTCAGCAGTGAGATACAGCGGAAAGAGCCCTGACATTGGAGTTAGAGGTCTTGAGTTCAGATCCTGCCTTCCCTGGAACTCTTTTTCCTCATCTATAAAATGAAAGAGATTGGGCTGGTTGACTTCTACGGTGCCTACCAGGTCTTCCTCTATGATCTTATGTGACCTTAGAATGTTAAAGCAAAAGATCTCCTAACGTAGAATATCCAAACAGAACATTTGAGCTAGAAAGAATAATAGCAATTCATGTTTATACTGTACTAGAAGCTTACAAAGTACCTCGCTTGCTCACAACATACCTGTAAGGAAGGTGATACTGAGCACATTATCCCCATTTAAAACGGAGGAGGAAACTGAACCCTGGAGTGGGTAAGTCACTTGCCTGTGGTCCACAGTCAGTAAGCGTCAGAGGCAGCGTTTAAATTCCAGGCTTCCTGACTCCCCATCCTGTGTTTTTTTCCACTAGAATTCGCTGTGTTTATCAAACCAGTTTGACTGCTAGATACCTTTTGAATTTGAAATCTCAGACTCTGAGAGTTGGAAGGGACCTCACAGGGCCTCTCGAGCAACCAAAGTATACCTGAACAGAGACCCCTGCTACACCTTCCCCAACAAGTGGTTATTTATGCTTTGTTTTAAGACCTCCAGCGAGAGGGAACTCAGTCCCTCCCAAGTGAGCCCATTATACTTTTAGACGGCCTCTTTGGAAGTTTTTTCTTACATCAAGCTGAAATCTCACTCCCTTCAACTCCCCCCCCCCCCCATGGCCCCAGGTCTGTCCTCTGGGGGGTCAATCAGAACTAGTATTATTGACATTGACTAGTATTATTGTTGGTCCTGGGAATACCCCAGAGATAAAGAGGGGGAGGGTTGGGAAATTTGGGGCATAAAATATAACAAATTAAGGTTATTTCATGTAAAAAAAATTGCCCACAAGTTTTTTTTATAATACATAATTTCATATTTAACATTGAAATATCACTGTCATTATTTGCTCACAGAACCCTTATTATGGGAGAATAGTTGGGGAAATACTGACATTGTCCAAATTCTTCATTTTACAGATAAGGAAACTGCAGTCCAGAGAAGTAGAAATGACTTTTCCAAGGCCATGCAGTCTTTTCCCCCTTTATTTCTTCCCTCCCCTCCTGTTCTTCATCCTCTCTACATCTTTTCCCTCCCTTCCCTTCTTTCTCTTACTCCCTCCCTCTCACCTTCCCCTCATCTCTCCTTTCCTCCCTCTCTTCCTCCATCCCTCGCTTCTCCCTTCATATCTTTCCCTTTTTTGTCCCCTCTCCTCTTTCTCCCCTCTCCCTTCTTCTCTCAACCTCCTTTTCTTCCCCTTCTTTCTTGCTCCCTCCTTCCTCCATTTGACCTCTCTTCTCTCTCCCTCCCTTCTAGATAGCTACAATCAGCAACAGCTTTTGCCCCACTCTGGTCACAGCGCTGGATGGGACCAAAAGCCATCTAAGCCAACCAGTATCCAAACAAGATTCAGAGACAACAACCTCAACAAAGCAAGGGCTGGTCCAGGCTTTGCTACAAGAACTCCAGAGAGGGACAACCTCATGATCTCCAGAGAGGACTCGCTTCATTTTCAGATGACCATGAATGTTAGGAAATATTATATCAAGTCTAAACCTGCCTCCTGACTGCTCTCAGGCCTCGTCCAGCTCTTAGATGAGAAGGTGAGATCGCTGAGGGTTAGGTGGGAAACAGAACCCAGGGTGCCCACTGGGGCCCTTGACCCCTCCCTGCCTGGGAAGGGTGTGTTACCCTGGGGCTTGGGGAGGGAAGAGTGGGTAGGAAGGTTTAATGGGAGGGAATGGAAATCAGGTGGTGGGAATACTGTGGACAGGAAATGGCCGGCACGTCTGGGCAATCAGATAACCAAAATCACCGGCACCGGTAATTGAGGAGAAGGAAAATATATTAATCTCCCAAGTGGGGTGGGAGGAGCTTCCCCCTCCTACTCTTTGGGCTAGACAGGACCTTTCAACCTTGAATGTCAGAACTAGAGTGGACCTTAGAATATGGACTATCAGAACTGGAAGTGGCCTTAGAATGCAAAATATCAGAGCTAGGAGGGCCCTTAGAACACAGAATGTCAGAGCTGGGAGGGCCCTTAGAACACAGAATGTCAGAGGTGGGAAGGCCTTTAGAGCACCGAATGTCAGATTTGGGAAGGACCTTAGAACACAGAATGTCAGAACTAGGAGGGCCCTTAGAACACAGAATGTCAGAGGTGGGAGGGCCTTTAGAGCACCGAATGTCAGATTTGGGAAGGACCTTAGAACACAGAATGTCAGAGCTGAGAGGGCCCTTAGAACACAGGATATCAGAGCTGGGAGGGCCCTTAGAACACAGAATGTCAGAGCTGGGAGGGCCTTTAGAACAAGGAATGTCAGAGCTGGGAGGGCCCATCTAACCCAACTTCTTCATGCTATACTATAGTTAAGAAAACTGAGGACCCGATTTGGAAATTGATTTGCTCAAAGGTCACAGACATAGTGACCAATGGCCCTTGGAGTGCCTGTCTGCCCTGTCTTGATGAAGACATACTGCATACTGTGTTACAATAATAATATCTTTTCCTATCTCCCTAATACATTTAATGTTTGCAAAGTCTTTTTTTCTTCACAACAGCCCTGTGAGGTAGGGAGTACAAAAAGGATCTTGACTGGTACACAGCCTTATGCCACAGAATATTAGAGGTGGAAGGGAGATCCGTCATCAGGATCTTCAGGATCAATCAGGAGTTTTTAGCCTGACGCAGGATCCTTGGTTTCAGGATGGGAAAAAATATATATATTGCCTCTATTTTCACTCAGTTCCTTCTCACCAAAATTTAGCAGAAACTTACTGTGTGACTCTGGCCAAGTCACTTAACCTCTCAGCCTCAGTTTCCTTATCTGTAAGGTAGGATAATAGCACCTCCCTCCCTCAATTGTTGTGAGGATCAAATGAGATCAAAAACCTTAAAGCGCTATACAAATGCCAGACATTAGCAATTGTGATCCCTGACTCTCAAAGTGTGTGGTCTGGGGGTCCCCAGGACCCCTTCAGAAGATCCATGAGGTCAGATCTATTTTCACAATCATATTAAAATGTTTTCATTTCTAATATGGTATACTTTGTTAGCCATAATCCACATAAGCACAAGCTCTTGGGGGGGGAAGGTCCTCAGAGGGACCCTTAGACCAAAATCTTTAAAAGTTGCCAATCTAGCCCAGTCACCTCATTTTACACCTCGGTAAACTGAGGCTTAAAGAGCTTGCCAAGGTCACACAGTGAATCGATGACAGGTCTAGGCCTTGAACTCCATTTCACTCTCTTTCCAGTCTCCTGTCCTCTACTTCAGTGGTTCTCAACCTTCCTAATGCTGTGACCCTTTAACACAGTTCTTCATGTTGTGGTGACCCCCGACCATAAAATTATTTTTGTTGCTACTTCATAACTGTAATTTTGCTACTGTTATGAATCGTAATGTAAAT
>CM053596.1:95410621-95423121 GCA_028646575.1 Pseudocheirus occidentalis
GGTTGAAGGGGAGGGTTGTTAGAAGCACACACTTTTGTAAAGGGGCAGGGACAAAGTAGAGAATAGAACAAGTGGGGGGTGGAATAGGAAGGAGGGAAATATACAGGTACTGCAGTAGGGAGATCCATCTTGCCCTACTGGAAAGTCAGAGGGGTGATGGGGAAGGATATAGGAGAGAGCTGATTGGGGTAAGGGGGTAGACAGTGGGATCGCTGTTTTGGGGTGGTGGGTAGGGGAAAGACAGGAAGAAAATGTGTAAATCAAAATCTCATGGAAATGAATGATGTAAACTAAAAATAAACAAAAGTTTAAAAAAATGAAAAAAAACCCCAAATCTAAATATGACATAGACTCCAGGTCCTTCCCCAACTGATTGTTCTCCTCTGGATAATCTGTAGCTTATCAATGTCTTTCTGAAGTAAACACAGTTCTCTGGATGAGGTCTGATGAGGGCAGAGCACAGGAGACTCCAATCCTTCTTGTCTCTTAATGTAATCAAAGTTGAATGACCATTTTCGGCCACCATGTCACATGGCTGGCTCATAATGACCTTGCAATTCATTAAAATCCCATATCTTTGTTAGAGTAATGCTACCAAAATCATGCCCCCCTTGTCTGATACTTGTAAAGGTGGTTTTGTGCCTACATTCAAGACTTTACATTTATCCCAAATAAGTTTCTTTTTATATGATTCAGCTTCCACCATCCTCCTCCCCTGCAAAAAAAAGAACCCCCCAGAATTGAGATTTGAACCCAAATCTCTAAATTCAAATATTGTGCTCTTTCCTGTACTACCCCTCAGTGAAAGGGGTCTGAAGTAAGGTGGACTAAGAATGAGTGCAGAGGAGTCTCAGATGTTAAGAAAGATACTACATTATCAGAATGAATAAGACTATTCATCTGATTGGATGTGAGGTGGAAAAGACCAGGGAGGAATAAAGGTGATTTGGAAGTTTCAGGCTTGGGTGACTGAGAGCATAGTAGTATACTCTATAGAATAAGGGATGTTGGAAGGAATGCAGGCTTAGTGAAGAAGATGATGAATTCCCTTATGGACATAGGGACTTTGGATAAAGATGCCTAGAAGGCAGTTGGAGACTTGGAACTGGAATTCTGAACAGAGTTCTGGGGCTGAATATATAGATTTGGGAGTTATGTGCCTAGATGTGATAACTGATGCCATGGAAGTGAATGAGATAGCCAAGGGGGGAAATGGAGAAAGAAAAGAGGGTCCAAGACAGAGCCTTGAGGTATGTCCACACTTAGGGGGTTGGATAAAGATGATAAACAAGTTAGTTGTTCAGTTGTTTTTCAGTCGTGTCTGACTCCTTGTGACCCCATTTTGGGGTTTTCTTGGCAAAGGTACTGGCATGGTTTGCCATTTCTTTCTCCAGCTCATTTTACAGATGAGGAAACCGAGGTAAACAGTATTAAGTGACTTGCCCAGGGTCACGAAACTAGGAAGTATCTGATGATGAGTCCTCCTGACTCCAGGTATTCTATCCACTTTGCCACTTAGCTGATTAACTTGATAAACAAGTTAATAAAAAACAATTAGATAGTAGGAAGAAGTCCCAAGAGAGATCAATATCATGGAAGTCAATGGAGAAGAGCTTATGTAACAGAAGGGTACAGTTTACTTGATGTCAGCCATGCACAACCTTTCATCTGCCGTTTCCTGCCTTCCTTTGCCTTTGCACTGGCTGACCTCCACACCTAGAACCACCGATTCTCCACCTCTTCCTCACAGAATCCCTGACTTCCATCAAACTCAGTTCAAGTTCCACCTCCTACACCATGCCTGCTGGAATCTGCTCCCCCTCCACTCCAAAATGACTTTGTATGGATTTTATTAACATCTTGAATTTATTTATCTGCGTATGTTTTCTTCCCCCCTCCCCCCAGGAGAATATAAGCTCCCTGAGGATGAGTATTACTTTGTTTTTGTCTTTTATTCCCAGGTCCAGCACATGTGGGGTGATTCATAAATGTTGATTGAACTGAATCAATCATGCATCAAATGCTGCAGAGAGGTCAAGAAGGATAGGGAATGGGAAGAAAAAGGTCATTGTATTGCGCAGTTAGGAAGTCATCAGTAACCTCGGAGTGTGCAGTTTATCAATAGAACGGTGGGGAGAAAGACCAAGGGAACTGTAGGGGGCAAAGAAGCGTGTGTGGCCAGTGAGGAAGGAGAGGGATCGGGTTTAGACCAAGAAAGGGGAGGAGAGAGAAGGGACGGTAGCTGGGTGAGCAGAGAGGAAGGATGGTTTAGCATTGATTGCAAAGACAGGAGTGTTGGGATCTTGGAGTCTGTAAGCAGAGTCGGAGCTCGGACTGAAATCGTGGTCAGTTTAGCCTGCTCCATGTTGTGTAGAGGGCACTTCCATCCCTTCCTTTTCTTTATGCAGCAGGAGCATGTTCTGGATGGGCTTAGGGGCTAATTCTCCCCCTCTCTCTGCCCCCCTTCCCCCAGGGGGAAAACCCCCCAGCAACGATGAATTATGCCTACGGACCTCCCACGTCTACGAAGAGGTTCCTCTTCATTTCTCTTCTTTGGGGTCAAGCTTGCTCTTTATCATTTTGTTACGTTCACTTCTGACTGTTTGGCACGTGGTCATTCTTTCCATTTACACGGTTGTATGTACGTAATTGTTTGCCGGTTGTCTCCCCCATTAGACTGTATATTCCTTTAGAGCAGAAACCGTTTGGGGTTTTCCAGTTTGGGTTTTTTTTCTTTTTTTAGGGGGGAAGGCAAGGTAATTGTAGTTAAGTGACTTGCCCAAAGTCACACAGTTACTAAGCGTCAGGTGTCTGAGGTCATATTTGAACTCAGGTCCTCTTGACTCCAGGGGCAGTGCTCTATTCATTGTGCCACCTAGCTGCCCTTCCCCCGCCCCCCCCCCCCTTCTCCGTATCTCCAGTACTTAGCACTGTTCCTGGTACAAAGCTAGCGCTTAAGAAATGTTTGTTGACTGGCTGATTTCTCCTCACATCATGCACCTTCTATGAGGCAATAGGTCCACAGTATAACACCATCAGTGTTTCCCTATCCCCATCCCGCCCAAAAGGATCAAATTAGCATTTTTGTTTGCAGCACCATAGTGCCAGAACTGCCAGGATTTGGTGCCTCCCAGACCCTGGGAGAATGGGAAAGAACCTGGAATAATTGCAAACCTGACAGAAGTAGAGAATGGGAAGCAGAGGAGGAACACAAGCCAGCCATCTAGAAGTTCCTTCTTTTAATGAATTATTCTTAACTAGAAGCTAAGCACTTGAGATGTTGTCTATACTTTCTGTATTTGGTACCCTGGAGCAAAGAGTGGGTGGGGAGCTTCCAGTTAGGGCTGTGAATTCTGCTGGCTCATACTGAGCTTGTAGTCCTCCCAGACCCTTATCTTTTTCTGGTTCATTGCTTACATGGAGAAATGTGAGTGTTTACAATGAATGCTATTATTATTGCTGGGGATGGGGGTGAAAGGTAAGCATGGAGGCCCTGTGGTCCCTGCCTTCTGGGTTAGTTCTGCCAGTGCATTTACCTGTTTCCCCCACCCATCCATCCCATATCTCCAAATTACTTCCTCCACTGAAATGTCATCTTCCGGCAATGAAATTATCATGCTGGTAGAGGCCAGGTCAGATAGATGGGTCCCCCAGGCCTAACGTGGACCTGCCAATTTGTCCAATTCCTTCCTGGATCTTCTGACCAGAAGGTCATCTATACTATCTCCATCCCAGCCCCCATCTTGGCTCCAGGGAGTCTGGAGTCTGGAGACACCAAGGAATTTCCTTGGTAGTTTAGGCCCCTAATCGGGCAGCCCAGAACCAGCTCTGACCTGTGTTTCTGAGATGCCTCCATGATAGCTGCAGCTAGGGCTGTGGCTGAATCCAATCTTCCTTATGACCCTTTAGTGCTGGTGAAACTGGGAAGGACAACTCATGACCTGGGGTTGGAGGAAACGCCTTGAATTTCAAGGCAGGAAATCAAAGTTTAAATCCTACATCTGACACATATTACCTGTGGTTCCACCTTGGGCAAATAAATTCCTTTTCTCTGAGCCTCAATTTTCCTATTTCTAAAATGAAAGGGTTGGATGTGACAATCTCTGCAGTCCCTTGTAGCCCTAAATACTGTGACCTTATGAATTCAAGGAATTGAAATCATTTATTAAATGTTGTGGAAAGTACTGTAGGCCTAGAGTAGGGATACTTGGGTTCACATCCTGGACTCTACACTTTCTAGCTGTGTGAGCATATACAAGTAATTTCCCCTTTGAACCTGACTTTCTTCTACAAAATTGGGATGATGATCTTAAACTGCCCACCTAGAGGTAACATGGCACATGGTGTAGATTGTAAAGTGTGAAGGCCTTGGGTCTATGCTTAGCCTCTGACATTTACTGTGTGACCATGGGCAAGTCAATTAACCTTTTTGAGCCTCAGTTTCTCAATCCTCTAAAGACTTCAACCTTTAAATTTATGACCCAACGATCTAAATTCGAATCCTGACTCTCTCATTTGATACTCATGAGACATCAGGCAAATTCCCTCCCTCTTCTGGGTCCCAGTTTCCACATCTCTGAAAAGAAGGGTCTGAACCAAATGGTCTCAAAGGTCCCTTGCGGCTCTAAAACTCTGAACTCTGCTTTTTGCTTCTCTTCTTCCATATTGTCCTTCCTTTCTACATATTTGCATTCTCAAGCGGTTGTTCTCATTTCTTTAGTAAGATGTGCTGATGTGGATTAAATTTTTCTATCATGATGATTATTATTCTGCTACACAGGCCACAGAATTCTCAGTTCTCAGTTCTCTCTTGACCCACTCATAAAACATCCTGCTGTGATTCCACACTGTCATAGGAATCACATGGCCCTCTGCTTCATCAGATGTTAATTCATCTTCCTTTGTCTTATGATATTTATTCAGAAATGTTCAGGCTCATTTAGATGATCTGGAGGGAGGTCATATTTCCTTCTGTTATTAATATCTGCCTTGGTGGTTTATCTGCTCTTTCTCAAGGTTGTTCTCAACTGAGTTTTCTTCCTCTCAAGATCTTGGATGATATTAGTCTTTTTCACTTTTATCTTAGACTATGAAGATGGCTTATAGCAGTTTGATCTCAGGTGCATAATTCTTGTTCTGGGAAGGTCTAAGTGGTCGAAAGGATTGGAGAATATGTCTAATCCTTTCGTATTGTTGGTTGTAGGACCTGAATGTCCTATAATAAATATTTAATAAAGATCATTCCTCCTTGGGTGTGTCTATTAGACAATAATGAGAAATAACAAAATTGACAATAAGCAACAGTACAAGGATTATCGTTCTTCATTTTACAGAGAAAACTAAGTCTCAGAGAAGTAAAGTCACATCACTAATCACAGTAATTGTGAATTGTGAATCACAGTAATGTGAAATCACATTACTAAGCACAGAATGGAGAGTCATGAGAAGGCAAGATGGCAGAGAAGAAGGAGCAGTGGATTTGGAGTCTGGACCCCTGAGCTCCTCTCTGGCCTAGATGATCTCTAAGCACCCTTCCAGCTCTCAGGATGTCCTGCCACGACTCAGAATCTTACAGTGGCTCTTTCTTGCCTGTAGGATAAAAGTCCAGATTCTTCAGTCATATGTTTCAGATGCTCCACAGACTGACTCCAACTTATCTTTCCACTAATCCTAATTGTCTACTTTACAATCAAACCAAAGTTTCCTAGCTTCTTCCCCGTATGCAGTATTCAACATTGCCTCTTCCGCCTGCATAAGACTGTAGAGGATCAAAGATCTAGAACCCAGAGGGGCCTTGGGGGCCATCTCCTCCTCATGCCTCAGAAAACTGAGGCAGAGAGGTTATGACTTACCCAAGATCCCGCAGAGAAGTGTCAGAGGCAGGATTTGAACCTGGGTCCTCAGTCTAGCACAATTTAAGTACCTCTTATGTTCAAGAATACAGTGGCCAGGTAGCAGAGTAGATAGAGTGTTGGATTTAGAATTAGGAAGACTCATTTAGTGTCCTCATCTGTAAAATGAGCTAGAGAAGGAAATGGCGAACCACTCCAGTATTTTTGCTTAAGAAAACCCCAAATGGGGCTACCAAGAGTCAGAAGAGACCCAACAATAATATGGCACCCTTTTTCTTCTTTCAGTGTTTGACTCAGTTGCTGCTTCCTCCCTGAAATATCTTTGCTGCTAACGTTCTTGCCCTCAAGTTGCTTCTATTTGTTCATCTGTGTGCATGTTAATAATAACAACAAGCAAAGATAACATTTATATAGCACTTAAGGTTTGCAGAGCACTTCTCAAATATCCCATTAGATCATCACAACAACTTTGGGAGTTAAATTCTATTTCATCTCCATTTCCCAGATGAGGAAGTTGAGGCAGACTAAGGCAATCTGCTTGTCTAAGGTCACATAGCTAGTGTTCTACCTCCCCCTTCCCACCCTTACCCCCCTCCCCCAGGACTGTAAGCTCCTTGAAGGCAGGGACTTGCATTTTTTGCCTTTGTATCCCTGGGCTTTGGAGCACAGAGTCTTGCTCTAAATAAATGTGTCTTGGATTGTTTGAATCCTATGAACTGAATTGAAGGTCCATATAGGTCTGCCACATGGGCACAGAACCAAAGGAAATTGATTACTTCTTTTCTTTGTAGTCAGGGCAGGCTTCTTGGAGGACGGGCAGAATCAGAAGTTGCTTGAGAGAAAAGAAAAAGAAAAGAGAGTTTGCAAGAAGGTCCTTCCAGCCAATGGGAGAAGCAGTTTTGGGGAAAAAAGATTCAAGAAGTCAGGGGGCAGCTGGAGAATAGAGAATAGAGCACTGGCCTTGGAGGCAGGAGGACCTGAGTTGAAATCTGGTCTCAGACACTTAACACAAAACTAGCCGTGTGACCTTGGGCAAGTCACTTAACCCCAACTGCCCTACCTTCTCCCCTCCAAAAAAAAAGAAGCCAGGAAGAAGAAGGAGGAAATGAAAGACATCTTTGGCAAGCTTGTCTTAGCCAAGTCGGAGTTGGGGAGGGGGGTGTCTAATTTTTCATTTTTTATAGGAGCATTAAATGTTCACCTTAAACATGCTCATAAAACACCCCCAGAACTCGGAGTCCATCCATGAGTTACTTTCTGAATGTTCAAGTTTAAATTCAAAACCTTAAACTGGGCCCTTGCTGGGGCAGATTGGAGACATTTCATTCTCAGGAGCACATCAGGAATGCGTCAGAAAGTAATGAGGCCAGAAGAGCTTTTTTTGGAGAGAATAACTTCTAAAGAGACATAAAAACCAGAAGCTTTAATATTTTGGAAATTAAATTTCCATCTGGAAAACAGAAGCGAGTATCAGTATGATGGAAATACAGCTTCCATAATGCACGTGAAACACTTCTATTCATAGACCGTGAGAGTAGAGAAGTTAGGCCGGAAAGGATGCAGTTCTCCTAAGTAAATGGACAACTTAGGCTAATAGTATTACACGCCCTCACTTAGAAGATGAAAAAAATGGAGACCCAGAGACTTAGCTGGGATTCGAACCCAGGACCTCAGCATCCAAATTCATTAGATTCTACCAAACCACTCAGCTTCTTAGAAAATTGCCAAGGATGCCGAGAGGAAAGGTGACTTGCTCTTGGGCACACAACTACTACAAGCCTTCTTGATTCCAAATTTCTATTTTTATTTTTACCGACATCTTTTAAAAATTGTTTTTGCCTTCACTGATATTTCCTGAAATACCCACCAACATTGCCTTTCCAGAAACTGAGAAAAACCTTTCTGTAAAAAATGATGCACAAAGCAAGTATGATTGATAATGAATACAACACTCAGCGTTGTAGTTACCCAGTGTCTCCTGAAAGGATTCTGTAGGATTAAGTGTGCTTTCTTTTGGTCTTGCTTTCATTTACATTTTTGTGGTCACTGTCAATGTTGTTCACTGTTTTCTTTACTCTGCATCAGTTCATACAAATCTTCCCAGGTTTCTCTCAATTCCTCACATTCATCTACCTTTACAACACAATAGAATTCCATGGGTAGATCCCTAGGTTACACAGTGGATAGAGTGCCAGACCTGGAGTCAGGAAGACTCATCTTCCTGAGTTCAAATCCAGTCTCAGACACTTATTAGCTATAGGATCTTGGGCAAGTCACTTAACCCAGCTTGCCTCAGTTTCCTCATCTGTAAAATGAGCCAGAGAAGGAAATGGTAAACTATTCCCTGTATCTTTGCCGAGAAAACCCCTAATGGGGTCACAAAGAATGGAACATTCAAACAGGATTCTATTACATTCACAGGATATAATTTATTTAGCCATTTCTCCATCCATGGGTCTCTGCTTGGTTTCTAGTTTCTTTCTATCCTAGGGAATGATGTATGGAGAAGAGTCATGTTCCTGACTCCAGGTGCAGTGTCTAACCTTTTCCCTACCTGGCTACTTCTGTAAACACAGGTCCAGCACTGGAAGGGTTCTCAGAAGGTTCTTGTCTAGTTCATGGGGATCCCTCCCAGCTATGACCATATCTGTTTCCTGTTTTCCATAATGTGTACTGCCCGTGATCATATGCTGTCTTGCATTATTACTGTATAATCCATGTTTTTATTCTCTAATTCACTCTCCTACGTCTTCTCCCCATACTAGACTGCTCAATTTGAGATAGAGAGGTGCCCTTCATGCCTCTCCCACCCCACCCCCTCCCCATCTCCTTATCTCTGACTCCCAGCTTCCCTGGCTTCCTTCAAATCCCAGCTAATGTCCCATCTTCGGCAAGAAGCCTTTCCCAGTACTCCTTAATCTCACTGACTTCCCTCTGAGACTACTCCCAGTTTACCCTGTCTATATCTTGTTTGTACAAAGTTATTTGCATGTGGTCTCCCCTATCAGACAAGAGCTCCCAAGAGTAGGGACTGGGTTTTTATGTCTTTCTAAGCAACCCCACTGTATATGTCACATAACAGGCACTTAATAAAGGGTTATAATAGACTGATTGGTGACTGACTGTTTCTTATCCATATTTGACTTCTCTCACAGCACTGCACAGGGATAGGCCCTGGACACAATCAGCAACCATTGTCGCAGCTGGCATTGTTCTTCCTCAAACACCTCATTTAAGAACTACCAGTAGACCATGTATTCCAAAAATGCTGATGGGATAAATGAATGTGGTGCAGGGTGGCATGGATAGGGGTGAGGTGAAAAGGTAGGGGGAAATCCTGCCATACATGTGGCCAATTTTGCCATATGTGAGCTAGGCAACCTTGGACAAGTTACTTAGGAGATGGTTTCTAAGGGCCCTCCCAGCTCTGACATTCTGTGTTCTGAGGCCCCTCCTGGTAATGATAGTCTTGTGTTCTAAGGGCCCTCCCAGCTCTGGCATTCTATGTTCTAAGGGCTCTCCCAGCTCTGACATTCTGTGTTCTAAGACCACTCCCAGTTCTGACATTCTGTGGTCTAAGGCATTCCAAGTTCTACCATTCTATATTCTAAGGACTCTCCCAGCACTGATATTTTATATTCCAAAGTCCCTTGTAGTTCTGATATTGTGTATTCAAAACTCCCTCCTAGCTCTGATAGTCGATATTCTAAGGTCCCTTGTAGCTCCAACATTCTCTATTTTAATACCCCTTCCTGTTATGACATGCTATGTCCTGAGGTCCCTTCCAGTTCTGACATTCTGTGTTCTAAATTCCCTCCTAACTCTGACATTCCATGTGTTAGGCCCTTTTCTGTCTCTGATAGTCTTATGTTCTATTATTCCTTCCAGCATTGACATTGTAAGCTCTAAGGTCTCATCCTGACATTGTAAATAACATAACTACTTTGAATACATAATATATGGAATACATATTAAAGGGGAGGCTAGATGGTGCAGTGAATAGAACATTGGCCCTGGAGTCAGGGGGACCTGAGTTCAAGTTCAGCCTCAGACACTTAACACTTACTAGTCTTGTGACATTGGTTAATCACTTAACCTCAATTGCTCTACTTTTCCCTCATCCAAAAAGAAAAAAACAAAAACATAATAAATAATGTCATATATCCAAAGGTCCCTCTTAGCTCTGACATTCTGTGTTCCAAGTTCTCTCTCAGCATAAGCCATGTTCTAATATTCTTTTCAGCACTGACATCTGGAGGGAATGAAAGGGAACAGAAGGGGTGGGGAGAGAGGGAAGGAGTGTGATCACTTATTGTACTTGTATCCCCAGCACCAGCCTAGTACAATGACTAGTATATCACAGGAGCTTTCCAAATGCTGGTTGACGAGTGGATTCTACATTCTTTTTGTTTGTTTTACTTTATTTTAGTTTTGGGCATACACTTTTATAAGATTTTGAGTTCTGAATTTCCCCTCTTGTTCCCTTTCCCCTTCCCCAAGATGGTAAGCAATCTGATATAGCCTATACATGTACAATCATATTAAACTTACTGCCACATTGGTCATGTTGTGAAAGAAGAACCCTAACAAAAGGGGGAAACCAGAAGAAAGAAAAATGAAAAACAGTATGGTTCAATCTACATTAAGACTCCGTAGTTCTTTCTCTGGATGTGGATAGCATTTTCCATCATGAGTCTTTTGGAGTTGTCTTAGGTCCTTGCATTGCTAAGAAGAGGCAAGTCTACCAAAGCTTGTCATTGCCCAGTGTTGCTGTTACTATGTAGGTGTTCTCCTGGTTCCCCTCACTTCACTCGTTCAAGTCTTTCCAGGTTTTTCTGAAATCTGCCTGCTCATTAGTTCTTATAGCACAATAATATTTCGTGACATTCATATAACACAATTTGTTCAGCCATTCCCTAACTGATGGGCATTCCCTCAATTTCCAATTCTTTGCCACCACAAAAAGAGCTGCTATAAATATTTGTGTACATGTGGGCTCTTTTTTTGCTTCTTTTTTTTTTGGAGGGCAGTTGGGGTTAAGTGACTTGCCCAAGGTCACATGGCTAGTTTTTGTGTTAAGTGTCTGAGGCCGGATTATGAACTCAGGTACTCCTGACTCCAGGGCTGGTGCTCTATTCACTGCGCCACCTAGCCGCCCCCGTACATGTGGGCTCTTTTCCTATCTGTATGATCTTTTTGGGATACAGACCTAGACGCAGTTTTGCTGGGATCAAGGGCATACACCTTTTTTTTACAGCCCTTTGGGCATAGTCCCAAATTGCTCTCCAGAATATTTGAATCAATTCAAAACTCCACTAACAATGTATTAGTGTTCCAATTTTCCCACATCTTCTCCAACATTTATCATTTTCTTTGTTTTGTCCTATTAGCCAGTGTGATGGGTATGATGTGGTACCTCAGAGTTGTTTTAATTTGAGTTCCTCTAATCAACAGTGATTTAGAGAATTTTTTCATATGACTATAGATTGCTTTAATTTCTTCATCTGAAAACTGCCTGTTCATATCCTTTGACCATTTATTAATTGGGGAATGACTTATATTCTTATAAATTTGACTTAGGTCTCTACATATTTTAGAGATGAGGCCTTTATCACAGAGACTGAATATAAAAATTATTTCCCAACTTTCTGCTTCCCTTCTAATCTTGGTTGCATTGGCTTTGTGCAAATTTTAAAAAATTGTTTTAATTTAATATAATCAGAATTACCCATTTTGCATTACATAATGTTCTCTGTCTCTTGTTTGGTCATAAATTCTTCCCTTTTCCATAGATCTGACAGGTAAACTATTCCTTGCTCTTCTCATTTGCTTATAGACTCACCCTTTATGTCTAAATCATTTTGACCTTATCTTGTTATACAGTGTGACTTGTTGGTCTATGCCTGGTTTCTGCCATACTACTTTCCAGTTTTCCCACTTTTTTTTTTTTTTGGTCAAATAGTGAGTTCTTATCACAGAAGCTGGAATCTCTGGGGTTTATCAAACAGTAGATTGCTATAGACTTGTGTACCTATGTCTTGGATACTTAAACTATTCCACTGATCCACCACCCTATTTCTTAGCCAGTACCAAGCAGTTCTGATTGCTGCTTTATGTTTGCATTTGTCCTTCATTCTTGAAGAGGACCATGACATCAGAGAAAGGATGACTTGCAGTTGACTTGGATTTAAGAAAGGGAGGGTTGTGCAAGGTCGCCAACCACACTTTCACCTTCAGAGTCATCTGGGTCCAGTGGCCAGACATTCATCTGGACAACTGGAGATGGCCCAGGATACATTGGGAGACCCTGGTCCCTGTAGGCTAAGGTCTTTTCAGGTTCTCACCTTGAGTGAGGTAAAGCCCATTCAGTGAATAGGCTTCTTTAAGTAATTAATCAAGGGGGTAAGCCCTTTCATCAAGAAAGAGAAAAAAAATCAAACTGGGAGAGGAGGACCCTCAGGCTTACTGGCCAAAAGAGAAACAATTCAGCTAGGTCACCTTCCCTTGCATTTCTTTTCATTAATTCCCTTGATATTCTGGACCTTTTGTTTCTCCAGATGAATTTTGTTCTGATTTTTTCTAGCTCTATAAAATAATTCTTCTGTAGTTTGATTGGTATGGCACTGAATAAGTAAATTAATTTAGGTA